>CAJNDT010005223.1:682400-1247400 GCA_905221615.1 Symbiodinium sp. CCMP2592 | reverse complement strand
TGTCTTGACCTCGCTGACCTGGTGAGGCTTGACAGCACATTCGAAAACATAACAGCCATAAGCCCTCAATACCGGGTAATGCGACTTCTTGCCTTGAACCACCCGACAAACCCACAACCCTGGAACCGAAAGCATCGGCAGGGTCGCAATATAGGGTCCTGGACAATGTTAGGGTTTTTTAACCTACGTTAGCGGACTCTTTTCCAAAAGCACGCAAGCCCTCTTGCGGGCTCGTAGAGATGTTAGAGTCAGGATGTAGGGTTTACCAATTAGGAATCATTAGTTAGGGTCGTAAACCGTAGCTGGGGTTTAGGTTTCAGGACATAGAAACGCCCAGAATTCATCATGTGACGGGCTCTTTCATGTTTGTCGGCAGTTTTGCTTGCAGCCATATGGATGAGGATCGGCTCCGGGGCACTCTCATTAGCGACGTAATCATTTATCCACCGGGCCATCTCCTCGTTGGTGCAGCAATCGATCCCCTTGGGATCGCCGTAATCTGCCGTCAAAAAGGCAACGAACGCCTTGCAGGTTTTCATTTTCATGAATACCTCCTGGAAGCATTGCTTCCCAGAAGGAGTGTCGACCAAATCTAAATTAATTTGGTACAACTCCCTCAACAAGCGAGCCGAAGCCTTCGCCTGGTTTCGCGGCCCTTTGGCGTTGAAACGCAGGCTGGGGAATATCTCAACAGCCTTGTTAGGACCCTTTTTGGTGCCTTTGCCGTGCCAGAGATTGATCACAAAGAAGAAGGCAGCTACCGCTGCATGCTTTCAGCAGCAACGGCAATGTCACCGTGGCGATCGGCTGCCATGAAAGCTCACAGCGTAGGTCAACGCATACGGGGTCAGAGTATGTGCAAAGCACAGCGATCGCGATGCCTCGGGCCAATTTGGGAAATCAACGGAAAAGGAAAGTGGAATGTTCATGCCCGCTGCTGGTCTTAAGATGAATGCTTCCAATTATGCTCCAAAAGTGGTCCATGGCGAGTCGGTCCTTCACGAAAAAATGTGAGACTCACAAACAAGTGAGCTCGGACTTTGATTCTCAAAGCATTCAAAGCCATGGAGAGGAATGTGTTTAATCCATGCGTACTGTAAGCCGCAGAGGAGCTGGCTTCGCACCACGACAACAACCAGCACTTGACTGGTGTATGATGTGGACGCCACATGAACACAGCGAGAGCTGGCAGCACAAGTAGCCTCAGCAGCTGCACTACCATCTTGAGGATGTCTACTGTTCACAGCAATGTAAACACTCTGCACTAGGACCAACAATGGCTCTTTCGAGAGAACACCTCACCTTGTAATTTTGGCTGCTGCAGATCGGTAGCGAGCGCCCGCTTCACCGTGCTCCACCACTCTTCCGTGCCCTCCTCCCTTGCGGTCAGCACGTACTAGAAAACTAAATGTCTCCACCAAGGCCAAGCGGCCAAACTGCAACAAATCTCCATTATGCATATAGTGAAAACCCAAAATCACGTTTTGCAACAACGACGCCTCAGAGGTACAATCGCGCGCACTTCGAACCAGCGCGAACATGCGTAAGATTGCGTAAGATTGCGTAAGCATGCGCATGCTGCAAGTATCGTTTCTGCCACCCTGTGGTCAAAGCTGCTTCGCTGAGGCCCATGAGGCGGCAAACCATGGGCAGCGTTTTTCTTCATTCCATGGGTCTCCTTTTGAGGATCCTGCCCTGCTCTGCTATGTTTGCTGTGCCTTTGGGGGGACCCTCAAGAAGATTCCAAAAAACAAAACAAACTCACACAATTTTTGCATCTTGTGCAGACCACCTTGTTGCACTTAGAATTTCCCAGCACGTCAGCTACTCTTGCGAAAGCTGTTTCTTAGACTCTTCCGAGCATCTGGCATGGAGCATAGCCCACTGCTCTAAACTCTTTGTTGCAACTAGGCTTTGTTGCTCTGCCTTTTGCTGGAGTCACATTAAAGGCCCATGGCTGGGTTCAATAGGAGCCTAGACTTTCTGAAACTGTTTCAGAACAATGACATCCCTACTTTTTGATTTTCCAAGAAACTCTAGTTTCGAGTAAAATCGACGACGCTCAGTCGCCCTAAGCGCCGTTTCCAGCAGGCAGGCGTGACTCCGCAAGGAAAATGCTCGAAACCCTTAACCCCCAAGCCCTAAACTCTTGGCCAGTCCAAATGTTCGCAACGCATTAACACTAGTTTCCGTGGGTACTCCGAAATCAGAAGACGGTAAATTCAAAACCAATCAACAGCGTTGACTTCCTGCATGGCTATAAGGAAAAATCTTGACAAGCATGGTGCTCCGGGAGTGTTCCGGGTACCTGGTTGTGGAGAAACCATCCCACTGAGACAAACGGCCGTATTGCCATACTTGGCACGATCACCTAAACCGCTGCAAGCAATAACAAGCACAGTCTGCACTAGTAATGAAAAGAATTCATTCAGGCTTCCGCACGATCTCCCATGATCTCCCAAGACAGCCCAGGCACAGCCATGCCTCTCTCGTACACATCTGACTGGCGCAGTACATCTCTATCGTCTGATCCCACATCATCGGACCATCCTCGGTTCTGGGTCAAACGGCAAGTCCTCAGAAGCTGTCCACACAAGTCTATAACCTTGGATTTGTCTTTGCAGCCCAGGAGGCAGCGACCGTAATGAGCCCCATTGCAACAAGGCAGCAAGGGATGTGAGGCTTCTCTTGACTCTTGACAAGGCGAGTGCAGCTGCGGGGGGACAGACCAGAGCAGGATCGACGGGCAAAGTTTGCAATAAATCATGCTCTTTAGAGGCCGAGGGCTTGGCACAGACTTGACCGGCTCCACTGCAGCTGTACAGACCTCTGGCATGCAGTAACACGCTTCTTGCATCTTAGGGCGAAGGATCGGATGCGGAAGGGGAACACAAACCAAAAGGGTAGTAAAGATTCTGGTGTCCTGGAGACGCATCTATTTCTTTGAAGTAGCCTGGGATGCAAAGACTAGTCGAGACGTTCGTTCACTTCTTCAGGTTCATCAGCAGCCCTGATGCCATATCTCGCCGTTGATGCTCATACCAATACTGATGCTAAAATTTATGTTAACGTTGAAATCAATATAAATTACTGATATTGCTATTAATGCTAGAACGAGTTTCTGCATCAATATTCAGACATGGGGATGTAATTTTATTTTCGTATTTTTTGGTTTGAATTTTCGTACTTTTGTGGTTTTATGTTTGTTTTGGTTGGGGAGGGATCCTCCCGATCACCAGAGGCAAATCCAAAAGCGACGACAGTTCTGCGCTTCGCAACCAGGACCCCTCCGATCCTTGTGACTGTCGAAATTTTTCAGACGCGAGGACCAGAGGCAGGTCCAACAGCGACGACAGCTTTGCATTTTCCAGCCAAGACCCCTCCGATCCCTGTGACAGTTCACACTTTTGACCCCTTCTGAGATGCCAGGACCAGACACAAGTCCAAAAGCGAGCATCATGCGAGGTGCGATTGCCATGGAGGAGTGTTGGCTCTCTTTTGGCGTCAGCTTGCACGGCTTCAAAAACGCGGGGGTTGGGGGGGGCGCAGCCCCCCCATCTGCAAACATAATGATTGGATGACATGCTGCCTTCATAAAATGTTGCAAGACACTCTTGCAAACGACCTCCTGCCAACACAATGATGGGACGAGTCTAGCGGCTTTAAAACAAAGCCCGGGGGTTTGCGAGGGGCACAACCTCCTGCCAACACAGTGATGGGACTAGGCCCTTATCTGAGGTGCCCAGTAAACTAATGAACTAAATTGCCATTGAAGAGGGTCGGGTCTCTTTTGACTTTGCGCCCCTTCCGAGCCATCATCGGGACGCTCCCTCGGCTCTGCGGACGGACCACAGGATAGAGATGCTCTTTCAAGGCAAACCTTGCAAGTGCGGAAAGGATCTTTGCAACAACTCGGACAACATCGGTAATGACATGACGCACAGTTCTTTAACTATTTGTTTGGTTTTATGGGTGGTCCCCCACCCACCTGATCCCTGTGACTGTTGACACTTTAGGGACGCCCAAAATATATGAGAGGCCAAAAACGATGACGGTTACGAGGATGGCGACCCCAACCATAGCAGAATATATCATATATAGTATGGAATGTACGCCAAATATGGTATACATAATATAGGCGATATATATATATATAGCATATTCTATATAATTTATGATATCAAATAGATAATATAGAATAGATAATAGATAGCAAATGATCGATAATAGGTTATAGATAATAGATCATACATGATATATACTGCATAATATAGTTTGTTCTTTATCTCTTTATTTCTCTATTTTGTTCGTTCGTTCTTTGGCCTTTTTGTTTTTTATCCCTTTATTATTGCTTCCTTTCTTGCTTCCTCTTTGTTATTCGTTAGTTCATTCTTTCTTTCTGTCTTTATTTCTTGCTTTGTTTATGTCGTTATTTCGTTCGTTCTGTCTTTCTCTCTTTATTTATGTGCTTCTTGCTTTATTTTTTTGTTATCTCTTCTTTCTTTCTCTCTGCCGTTCTTTCTGTCTTTCTCTCTGCTCTTCCTTCCTGCCTTCTTTCTTCCGTCCTTCCTTCCTTCCTTCTTGCTTTGTGTTCTTTCTTGCTTCCTCTCTTTCGTTCGTTCTTTCTTCTTGCTTTCTGTTTCTCTCGCTTCCTTTCTTTCTTTCTTTCTGTCCTTCCTGCCTTCTTTCTTTCTGTCT
The DNA here is from genome assembly GCA_905221615.1 of Symbiodinium sp. CCMP2592. NCBI lineage: Eukaryota > Dinophyceae > Suessiales > Symbiodiniaceae > Symbiodinium > Symbiodinium sp. CCMP2592. The sequence continues at coordinate 1,242,702 of CAJNDT010005223.1, read as the reverse complement.
TTCTTTCCTGAGCTGGCCCGGAACCCTGAAAACCAAAAAATAGGAACAATGAAACCAACAAAATACGACAAAATAACACCCTACCCCGCCATGACAGTCAGTCTGCTGAACACATCAGCGGCAATTCCAAAGACGTGAATCCTGTCTGGAGCTGGCCTCTAGGCTTTCCATATCCACAGAACAACGGAGATATGCACCCGGGCATGGGGGGTTTTGGTAGGGATGGTAAGGCTTGAATTATACGAAGGGAACCCTCAGGAATCTACAGTACGGTTTTGGTGGAGCTTCGTTCTACTCTTTAGGGATCTTACAGTGCTGGTTCTTATGGCTTCTAAATTACCACAAAACCAAAGCAGCGCAAAACAAAAAAAAACGAGCGCCGGTAAGATCGCGGGGAAGCTCTCTGAAACCCTGTGGCAGCTCTTACACAACCCTCCTTGTCGGGTGTCATGGGGAACTGAAGGTTAACCTCTTGGGGTATTATCAGGACTATACTACCCAAAAAAAGGTTAAAGGCTACCTACTCTACTACTTGGGCTTTAAGCTGCAAGCTCCACAAGAGTCGGAGGGGCTCTCGGTTCAACAAGACCAGGGGTTTCTCGGTTTAGGGTTTAGGGTTTACGGTTTAAGGTTTAGGGTTTGGGGTTTAGGGTTTAGGGTAAGGTTAAGGGTTTGGGGTTTAGGGTTTAGGGTTTACGGTTTAAGGTTTAGGGTTTAGGGTTTACGGTTTAAGGTTTAGGGTTTGGGGTTTTTCTGTTGGGGTTTACCAGTCGGGGGCCCGTGCAAGCAACAACCCCTAAGGGTCCATGTACCTAAATAGTATATACATTGGCCTTAAAAGTACTCCCTATATGGGTACATGGGGCCCAAAGTATATACTATTTGGGTACATGGACCCTTAAACCCTAAACCCTTATAGAACCCTTATAGATCCCGTATAGAACCCTTATAGTAACCCTTAAAGGAACCCCTATTTGGGCACATGGACCCTTAGGGAACGTTTGAGTGCAAAATAGCGCTAAAAGCTCTAAGAGCTCCTGAATCCCTACAAACCCTGCAAGGGGCTTAGGGTTTAGGGCTTAGAGTTTAGTAAAGGGTTTAGGGTTTAGAGTTTACTAAAGGGTTTAGGGCTTAGAATTTGGTACAGGGCTTAGGGTTTAGGGTTTAGTAAAGGGTTTAGGGTTTAGAATTTAATAGAGGGTTTAGAGTTCAGTAAAGGGTTTAGGGCTTAGAATTTAGTAAAGGGCTTAGGGTTTAGAGTTTAAGAAAGGGTTTAGGGTTTAGAGTTTAGCTAACCCCAAAAACTTGGAAACCAGGATTGCTTGGACAAGTAGTGCTGGGATTCCATATACATTCCTCTGAGACTTAAGAACTGAAGCTACTGGGTTTCCAACTTCTGGGCCTCTACTATAACGGCTTAGGGTTTAGGGTTTAGGGTTTAGGGTTTAGGGAAAAAGACGAATGCATCCTGGAATCGCTCGGCCATTGCCATGTGATGAACCTTACTCGAGAGTGCCGGGCTTGATAGGGTTCCAATGCTGTCTCCGACGCCTATCAGTGGAGCGAAGAGGAGATCCTAGAAACGGAAGTTCTCGAAAGTCCTACATCTCACACACGACTCTACATGAGGTGCTGTAATCTGCCAAGGCAACCTACGGGCTTTCAACATTCTCAGCTTAGGGTTTAGGGAGGGTTTGGGGGTTTAGGGGGCCTTAATACCTATAATCAGGACTTCATGAAGCCACAAAAAAGTATAGTCCTCTACCCCCCTCACCCCTACCCCCCTAAGGGTCCCCATGACTTAGGGTTTAGGGAGCCCTTCCTCCGCCTTAAACCCTAAACATGGGGGCCTTAGTTAGAATAGGGTTTTGGGGCCCATGATACTACATGTATCATGAGGAACCCCCTAACTAGTACTGGTGATAACTTATAGGCCCCTATAATTATAGTATCCCCTAGACAAAGCCGCAAACCCCCAACTGAAAGATCTCCTCAGAGAGAGCTCACGACCCCTTCCTTTATGCAATAGCAAGTTACCTGTAAGGGAGCCCTTTAGAGGAACCCTTAAAGGAGCCCTCAACGAAAGCCTTGGAGGAACCCAAACCCTGAACCCTACATGCAATAGCAACTTACTTTAACGTAAAAGCCAGAAAGTTGGAATATGATTATCCTAAACCCTTTATGGTAAATTATAGGGTATCCTACCCTGAAACCATATTCCAACTTTCTGGAGTTCCCTTTAAGGGTATTGGGTTTAGTCGAGAAGCACTGTCCGAAGAACAGGCGTAGGCTTGAAGGATACCTCTGCTGATTAAAGAGTGTGTAACTAAGGCGCCTCAACAACGCGAAAGAGTCGGGTTGAAATCTTTCTGAGTTTGGGGAGGTTTCCTTGATCGTGGGGTATAACTGAACCCAAACGGCAAAGCCGGTGCTCCACACACGAAAACCCTGAACCCCAAGCAAACCTTCGCAGCTCAGGGGGCGTTCGCCCACGCATTGAGCAGCGCTGACTTGAGTCCCGCTTCGTTATTCCCCAACCTGTGGGTGTGATTCGGTGCGAGAGGGAACCCTAAACCCTAAACCCTAAACCCTAAACCGTGGCGCTAGGGTTCAGCCAGGGCTTGGGGCTTGAGGGTCTTGAGGTCATTGTTTGGGCTGAGGGTTTGGGATTATGGTTACGGACGGCAGAGTCTGAATTTGCTGGCTTCGAGCTTTACTGACTTAAGGTTTGGGGTTCTCGGCTTTACCGAAACGATATAAGAGACCTCCGCATGCACCTTAGGATTAAGGGCAAATGCCTAACGAATCGGAACGGGCCTAGAAGGCTTTTTGCAAGCTTCTGAAGGGTATAAACAATCAAACAAATCAACTTCACAAAACCAACGACGGCCCCGACACTTGGACTCCTGAAAGCCCTTTTTCCAACACCAATCCCTTTAAACAAGAAGCCGTGTCGAGCAACGCCAGAAGCTCTCATGAAACCCCTCAAACAACCTGCCCTCATGAAACCCCTGTAGAGCACAACTAAACCCGTAGAACCCTTCTAGAATCTTCATAGGAGACACTTTATAACCCTAAACGGACCCTTAAAACAATCCCAAAAAATCTGAGCTCCGCAGTATCACAAAGATGAAGAAGGGCGGCTTTACCAAGAATCCTTGCTGCGCTACACCGAAAGCTCTGTAGTTACAGGGCTTTGTGTTTAGGGCTTTGGGGTTTAGGGGTTTAGGGTCTTAGGGTTTTAGGGTTTTGTGCTTAGGGCCTTGGGGTTTAGGGCCGGGCTTTGGGGTTTAGGCTTAGGGTTTTAGGGTTTGGTGTTTAGGGCTTTGGGGTTTAGGCTTTTAGGGTTTTTTGGGGGGGGGGTTTAGGGTTTAGGGCTTTGGGGTTTAGGGTTTAGGGTTTTAGGGTTTGGCGTTTAGGGCTTTGGATTCAGAATGTAGTTAAGAGTCTGTGTCTTGAGGATCCGTGTAATAGCTCAATCGAGAGGATCACCTTTTACTTGAGGAGACTGGCAGGTCTCTCCTAAACCCTGAGCCCCAAAACCCTAATTCAAGCCCTATACCCTTGAACCCGTAGTCACCCTTAACCCAACCCTACCTTAACCCCAAATAACCCACCTTTTCAGGGACTTATATAAAGAAATCATAATGGGGGGGGCCCTAAAAAGGTAGGTTCCTTAGGGTCCAAGTAAACCCTAAACCTCTCTGATTCCGATGCCGGGCGGGAAGCATAGCACGACCGGCACGCATGGCAGCAGCTTTGGCTGCCTCCAGTCAGCATATCAGGGTTCTCTAGTATTCCTTCTGAGGGATCTAAAGGGCCCCATTCCTAGTTCATGGTTGGGATAGGATTAAACATGCTATTCCTTATTGGGTTTAAGTACCCATAAACATGTAAAATGTTACCCAACTATGACAAGGATTCGGGTTTGTTGTAAGGGTTCTATAGGGATTGTGGCTGTGCACTGTGCGCTGCTGCCCTGCTAAGAGACGATGACTGCTACGACTATTCCTGTTCATGCTTGCCTAAACCCGAAGCCCTAAGCCCTAAACTCTAAGCATGCATGCTCTAAGGGTTTAGGGTTTAGGCTTAGATCCTGTCTTCGGAGTTTGAGGGTCTTTCTAGGGTCTAGGGTCCTGCTGGCGGTCCTGCTGGTGAGGGGGTAAGAGGGCTTTATGGCATCTTGAAAGGGTCTTCCAGAGCATTAAGGATTGCAGTGCTTGGGGTTTGGGATCTGTCAAGCAGCTTGGGCACTACGGTTTAGGGCTTGAGGCTTCGAGTTTGCGGAATCTTGAGTCCACCTGCCTCCGATAATAAGCTATTGGCCTAGACTAGGGTTTTTGTGGCATGCTCCACTATAAACAAATTACTGTAAGAAGACCTGAGGAACAGAATGTGTAGCTTCTTTTCACAAGCTCTAGCGTCGCAGCGGACTTCTACGTCTCTACGTTCTCTGGTTGACAACAACCACAACTGTAGCCTTAGCCGCTAAACCCTACCAGACCCCGCGTTGTGCCTCCATAACGATACCTATCTAGCAGAAAAAAGTACTACCCCAGTGCGTACAATAGGGATTGGCATACTACACTAGAGTTAAGTCATCGGGACTATAGGGTGCATTCTTCCTAATTCTCCGGAACCAAACCCCTAAACCCCTAAGTCCCTAACCCCCAAACCCCTAAACCCCTAAACTCTCAACCGTAAACCCTAAACCCTACTACGATGAAGGGGTCTTTTTGGCACCTAAACCCTTAAACTCTACATCCCTAAACCCCTAAACCCTAAACCTCGAACTCTCTAGAGAGGCCTCGCGAGATGCAGCTGCCTGGGACAGAAAGCCTGGGTTGGGCTGTGAGGCTTACTAGGAGGTGCTTTCAAAGCCTTTGAAAAATATTAGTAGGTAAGATCCTCTTAAGCCCAATAAGGGAAAATATAAAATGTCCCAAAGCCCTACCTAGCTTAAGGCTACGGTTTAGGGTTTGGTTTAGGGTTGGGTTTGAGGCTCAAGGGCATGGGGATCTAGGGTTTTAAGAGTTTCGGGATTTCTTAGCGGTTTAAGGGGATTTAGAAGTTTGAGAGTTCTCGGGTTTCTTAGAGGTTTAAGGGTTATACGGGGTTTAAGGGTTAGGTTTAGAGGGCTAGGGGGGTGTAGGGACTTGGGTTTGGTACTACCGAAGAGAACGCTGTGAGACTTCCGAAACTCCTGCAACCGATAGAAAAGCATGCAACACATAGGCTCCCACACCCTAAACCCTAAACCCTAAACCCCTAAACCCCTAAACCCTAAACCCCTAAACCCCTAAACCCTAAACCCTAAACCCTAAACCCCTAAACCCTAGTGTTTGGGGCTTAGTGGGTTAAATTAGGGACTCAAGAAGGGTTTAGGCCCTTTCGGGTTCAGAGAGGCTTAAGAGGTCGGGGATTAAAAGGGCTTCGGGGGTGTAAAAGGTTTGGGGCTTTGGGGTTTCGGGGCTTAGGGGTTTAGGGGTTTAGGGTTCTAGGGGTCTGGGGGTTCGGGAATTTAGGGGTTTAGGGATTTAGTGTTTAGGATTTTGAATCTAGCTGTTGTGCTCTACAGTTGTAAAGGCGTTTAGAAAGGTTTGGAAATTGGGTTTCAAACAGGTTGCTACACGGTTGTTCATAGACCGCAAATCCCTGCTCCCTAAACCCGCAAAATCTAAACACCTGCAAACAAACCCAATTCGAGAAAGTTAAACTGTTCCTGACAAGGGGGTTGGAAGATACTAAAGCAGTTTTTTTGGTTGCCTCATGCGAGGACTCTTGTTTGGGAGATCCACCTACCTCCATCCGACTGTTGAGCTCTTTGAAAAGCCCTTTCTAAGCCGGGCGGCGCCCTCGTCGTGCCTCAACAAGCAGCCGGGACCAGGCAAGGAAGACCTCGTCGGATGAGACCAGAAGTACAGCCTAACCTAAACCCTGAACCCTAAACACTAAACCCTAAACCTTAAACCCTAAACCCTAAACTCTAAGACTCTAAACCCTAAACCCTGCATTGACTAAAGGGGTTCCTTGAAGTTCTTCCGTCAACTTCATACTGCTTCCAATGAGGGTGCCAGAAGGAGGTCGGAGACTCAAAAGTCTCTGTGAGTTTTGGATGTTTAGGATTTAGGGTTTAAAACTTCGGATTTTTGGGTTTTGGGTTGAGGACTTCGGGCTTTTAGGGTTTAGGGTTTAGGACTTCGGGTTTTGTGGTTTAGGGTTTTGGTGTTTTTAAGGTTTTGGGTTGAGGACTTCGGGTTTTAGGGTTTTGGAATTTTTATGGTTTAGGGTTTAGGACTTCGGGTTTTTAGGGCTATGGGTTTTGGGGTTTTTAAAGTTTTTAAGGTTTAGGAACTTCGGGTTTTAGGGCTTGGGGTTTTGGGGTTTTAGGGTTTAGGACTTCGGGTTTTAGGGTTTTGGGTTTTAGAGTTTTTAGGGTTTAGGACTTCGGGTCTTAGGGTTTCGGGTTTTGTGGTTTTTAAGGTTTAGGACTTCGGGTTTTAGGGTTTTGGGTTTTGGTGTGTTTAGGGTTTTCGGGTTCAGGACTTAGGATTTTAAGGTTTTGGGTTTTTGGTTTTTAGGGTTTAGGACTTCGGGTTTTAGGGCTTCTGGTTTTTTTTGGGGTTTTATGGGTTTAGGACTTCGGGTTTTTAGGGTTTAGGACTTCGGGTTGTTGGGTTTTAGGGTTTAGGGTTTACGGGGTGTTCGAACCCGCAGGGCCTTGGGTTTGTGTAGATGGCTTTACAGGAACTCCTGCAAGGACTTGTAGGGACTTGCAGGAATTCTTGATATCAGGAATAGTCTCTACGTTATGCTTCACTGAGGCTCTGGGACCGTAACGTTCAGGACTTAAGACTCGGTGTTTAGGGTTCAGGGTTTAGGGTTGAAGGGTTCGGAATTGAGATGCGGTCTTTAGCACAGGAGGACCCCGGTCAAGCAATGAATGCTTCTGCTCTCTTCGTCGGGAGTCATGAGTCTCAGGAAGACCCGAAGACCCGAGACCATAATATAAGGGCCTAAATAATTACCTATACTATTTTGGGGGTTCCTTATTCGAATGATCCTACAACGGGCCCCGAAACCCTATTCTAATCGCTAAGGCCCCTATATTACTGAGCTGAGTGCTAGGGTAAGTGCTCATGGTTTTTGGAACTTTTCTCAGAACTACCGGGCGTTGCCGGAATCCACGAAACAACAAGCTGTGGGGTTTAGGGTTAGTATGCTCTGGTGCTTCGGCTATTCCTGATCTGGACAAGTCGCCTGCCCATGTCTTTAAGTTGAAACCTTATATGAAGCTCATGCGGGTTACAACTGCGAACGTTTATGTCTGTGTCCCTTGATCTGCGGACTTTGCTGAAGGTGTGTTGTTGGCTTCTTTGGGTAGCTAGGAATTCTGAGCACCAAACCCTATACGCGAAAACCCAATCCAAAACCCTAATATATACGATAAATATAATAAGGAATCCCGAAAAAAGTGTTATTGGAAATTTTTATTGTCAGGCCTCGATATTAAACTCCCGAAGGCCGACTCCTTCTCCTTCTCGTCCCCTCCTCCGCCGCCTCGACAGCTCTTGGGTATCGGAACCTTCGGCGACCTTTTGCGTTCGTCGCGCCGACGGGAGCCAAAAGGGGCGTCTGCGCGCCTTCGGCGTCGTCTCCATGTCCCCACGCCGAGCAACCTCCAATGTTGCTTGCTGGACACGAGTGCCTCCGCGACATGTTCACAAGCTCCTTGCACCACAGCACGTCCCCTTGTAAACACCTTTCAAACCCTTTTATCACTCCCCCTAAACCCTAAACCCTAAACCCTAAACCCTAAACCCTAACCCTTTTATCACTCCCTTGAAAAACCCCTGATAAAAAGACCTTTGTAAACCTTACACATCTTCCGTAGGCCTGTGGAGGTTTGAGCCCTAAACCTGAACCTGAGCCTTCAACCTAAAAACCCTAAATGTCAACCTGTCATCCCTGCAACTAAAACTGCAAACCCAAAGCTCTATAGATGTCAACACAGCTTGTAACTACCTGATGGCTCGGCCATTTTCTCAAGCAAGCCTTGCATTTTCATGCAATTCATTAACGTGAAACAGAAGCGGAGTTCAACACCTCCTTGGCCACAGCCTTCGCATTCCACGTCTTGGCATCGATGAAGCGCAACGTGGGGGAAATGGCCATGGAAAGAAGAGCCTGCCCTTGATGATCTCCCTGGTGCCCCAAATACTTCAATGGCCATGGGCACTTTGTAAGCACAACGGGCACGATGGGAATGTTGTGCTCGTAGGCAAATTTGAGCTCAAAGTAAGTGCATCTCTATACCCTCCTTAGAACCATAACAAAAATGATATTTTGAATATTCTCTTGGGTTTCACATGAACAAAAACTTAGAAAAAGAGTTCCAAAGGAGACTCTTAGGGGATCATGGGGTCCCTGGGTGAGTAGGTAGTAGTATTAGGGAGACCCCTTAAAGGGTACCCCTTCTGAACCCTGCTTCTGGCTCTCTTCAAAGGGGCCTTATTGAGAGGGTCTATATCCCCAAGGGTCCCCCTAATCCTAAATCCCAGTGAGGGGACCTCTGAGAGACGGGCGGTGGGCAGCAGCACTCTCTGATCGCCATCAGCAAAGCTGAGCGCTGCCTGCGGTTGCTGAGGGCATCTACAAGGGCTTAGGTTTAGGGCCCTAAACCCTAAACCCTAAAACCCTAAACCCTAAACCCTAAACCCTAAACCTTAGGGTTGAGGTTCAAGGTCTGTAAGGATTTAATAGGGGTTTGATAGGGGATCTGTAGAGGTTCGATAAAGGTCTTAGAAGGCATCTATAGGGATCTGTAAGGGTTCTAGAAGGGTCCTAGACAAAATCTATAAGGTTCTACAAGAGCCGTTTTGGCGTTCGTGTGAGGTTCAATAATCTTAGGAGTCTATGAGAGTTCATGGCTTCAGGTGTGAGTACTGCGTACGCCCGGTGGGCGCACTTTAAGAACGGGTGCAACCACTTATTTCACGCTTGTGTCAGCATGTACTTCCACAGAGACTTTCATGAGATCGCTAACTGCGACCGCCGGGTCCGGTGTCAGGCGACTCTCATCCGGCATGGCTGCACTCAAGGAGAGCACACAGCAAACCAATTGTGGCTCTTTCGGGCCTTTTTCTGTCTTGGAGACTCCGTAGTCGTAGATCTCTTGGCTGCAGATGACCACCAGCGGCTGCTGCCTGCCGACGCAGGCCTTTAGCAGCATGGCATCCAAAGCAGCAGAAGCTCGGTGACGTAGCACGCAGGGTCCATGCCGTAATGCTCGAATAAGGCTTTGCGGTAGGCTTCGAGAACGTCGGCGAGCGCCATGTCGGTGCAAAGATAGGCATCGTGGAACGGAAGCCGAAATAGTCCACGATTTCGCAAATCTCCTCGTACTTAACATCGCTGCACTTCTCTCCGATACTATAATTGTAACAAGGAACCCCCAAAAACAACATTGGTAATTATTTAGGCCCCTATATCATGCCCTTTGAAAGGCTTTTGTCTGGCATCAGAGCCGGCATCCCCCGGCGGCCTTTCAAAGGGCATGCGGCTGATGATATAAATCCTAGGGTTCCTTTATAGGGATCCATAAGGGTACCTTTAAGGGATCTGGGATTGAAGGTTTAGGGTTTGGGGTTGATGAAATAAATCCTGCATTACCTTCATGACCCCAAACTATGGAAATTCTGGTATATTCCTGACTATGGGTAATGCAGGATTGAAATCATCAACCCTAGGAAGCTTCTTCAAGGGCAGCTTCCAGACGCGAGGCTCCGCTTCCTTCAAGAGCTTCTGCCGCTCCGCCAGCAGCCGGAAAGCTAAACCCTAAACCCTAAACCCTAAACCCAAAGTATTCAGTTAGGGTTTAGGACTCAGGATTCTAAGTAATTATCGAGACCCCTGTGCTAGACAGAGTCCCGATGGAAGGCCCTGTTGCCTCCAACCCCGAAACCTAAGCTGTCAAGTGCCTAAGTTCGAGACGTCTGTGATGCATTTTCGTGGCGTTCAGGGCTTAAAGCTGTACTACAGAGGAGGCCCTTCCAAGCATCCTAGAGAACAGCTTCCGGAATTGGCTCCGCAATTCGACCACTCTTTTGGCCCAAGTGTTGCAACCATGTCCGACGTGAAAGCACCTCCTGTTCCTCCTCCTCAAAGAGGAGTTGCCGCAGGAGTGTAGAACGTCCTTCGTAAATGAATGTCCTTCCTCGTCTGGCCTGTTGCTACGAGACTTTGTGGCCCGCCTGCGACAGGAGCGTCAGGATGCAAAGGTGTGGTACTGTCTGCGTGTCTACAAGATGTCTTGATTGTCCTTCGTCCAAAGCAGGTGGAAGTGCGCAGAGTCGCGAAGATCCTTAAAGCAGAGCAACTGAGAGTGATCAGCGGTCAGTGAGCAGTGACTAAGCTCTGCCAGCTTTTAGTACGTGAGTCAGTGAGTGTGAGTGAGTGAGCTTTGCTGTGACGAACGGTTGCCTGCAGCGTGTATTCTTCGGTGTCGGGTGAGCAGTGAGCTTCGCTCTTTCTTTTCCAAGGGAATGAATGTTTACGGCTTTGAGCCCGGCACTGATCAGCGGTGCGAGCCCTGCCGAAGCAGTGGGTGAGAGAGCCTTGCTGTGACGCGAACTGTTGCACTGTTGCGTGAGCAGCTAGTAACTTCTTCGTTTTCGGTTGAGCGTGAGCTTTGCTGTGACCCGAACTGTTGCGTCAGTTACTAAACTTTTCGGTTCAGCAGTGTGCAAGCCTTGTCTGAGGCAGGGCACGCATGTTTTACGAGCGTTGAGCCCGGCACTAAAAGCGATGACGCTGCGGAGTGGGGTTTGCCTTCTGGCAATGAGGTCTGCCATCTGAGCCAGTGCATGTATGAGCGTTGCCCAAACTGTTGCCTGAGCAGCTGGTAAACTTTTCGGGCTAGTCAGTGACGAAGCCGTGCTTTGACGTAATCTCAGCCTTCTGTTTCTAAAGGCCACCAAAACGTGGTTGCGTTGCGGTGTAGGGTTTAGGACGAGTAAGTGAGCCTTGCTGTAGTCCATGTGGGCAGCCAAAACTCTTTGTTGACATCTAGAAGGTTTTTCCGAATGCACGAATGTGAGCCCGTCATATCATGCTCATTCGCAAGTGCTTCTGAAATGTTGAGCCTGTTGCAAGGTCGAAGCTGAGCGCCGTAGTCTTTTACATAGAGCAACGCGCAGCATGGGAAATCTGGATCCGAAATTGTCCGCTAGCAGAAAGCTCGGACAGGCAGACTCTACTGATCCGCCGCAGTTTGATTCGAGATTGTATGCTGCAGGGTGTGAGGATACAGGCGAGGGAACCTGAACGAGCCCAGCGGTGGCGGGCAAATGATTTCACCCTTAGGACAAAGCGGTGGTATAATACTCAGCTGCCAACTGAGTTTGATTGACTCCGGCATGTCTGGGACCTTCCACCGTTCTAATAGTGTTATACTACCCAAAGGGTGTGTAAGTGGGTTCCCTTGGTTTTTGCAGCAGATGGGGTGGGTTCCCTGTGGGTTCCCTTGTTTTTTGCAACACTTCAGGTGGGCTACATATGGGTTCCTTTGTTTTTTGCAGCATTTCGGGTGGGTCTGTGTATGTTCTTCATTGATTCTTCACTTAGCTTTCTTGTAGATTGCCATGGTTTTTGCAGCATGGACGGTGGGTTCCCTGTGGGTTCCCTGTGGGTTCCCTGGTTTTTGCAGCATTTTTTAAGTGGGTTCCCATGGTTTTTAACAATATCGACGGTGGGTTCCCTGTGGGTTCCCTTGTTTTTTTTGCAACACTTCAAGTGGGCTACATATGGGTTCCTTTGTTTTTTGCAGCATTTCGGGTGGGTCTGTGTATGTTCTTCATTGATTCTTCACTTAGCTTTCTTGTAGATTGCCATGGTTTTTGCAGCATGGACGGTGGGTTCCCTGTAGGTTCCCTGTGGGTTCCCTGTGGGTTCCCTGGTTTTTGCAGCATTTTTAAGTGGGTTCCCATGGTTTTTAACAGCATCGACGGTGGGGTTTGTTGGGTTCCCTGGTTTTTTGCAGCATTTGAAGTGGGTTCCCATGGTTTTCCAGTATACGTCGCTCAAAGGTCTTGGCGGGCTCCCTTGGCTTTTGCAGCATGTCAGCTGGGTTCCCTGTGGGTTCCCTAGTTTTTTGCAGCATTTTTAATGGGTTCCACATGGTTTAACAGCATCGACGGTGGGTTCCCTGTGGGTTCCTTGCTTTTTGCAGCATTGCAAGTGGGCTATATTGCGCAAAGGTCTGGGCGGGCTCCCTTGGCTCTTGCAGTGTGTCAGCTCGGTTCCCTGTGGGGTACATGTGGGTTCCCATGGTTTCTCCAGCTCGCGCATTATGTTTCAGAGAAGAGTGGAACTGAAGAAGATGTTCAGGACAGTGGCTGCAGGTGTGGCCCAGTTCCATCGCACATATTGCGCTGCATTTGGATTTGCTGCTTTGAAGTAAGGCTGCAAAAAGCACGTCTGCTGTTTGCAGTTTGGGTCGAGACCAAAGACGTTAAATAGGCTCACCTCTGATGCACATGAGGCTCGCCGCCCTCCTATTGTAATGCTCTTGATAAGTTTGCTGCGGCTAAATGCCACGCTGATGCGAGGATTTTGCGGCAGGTACTGGCAGATGTTACTCTCAGATTGTAGCTTCAACTGTTTCGATTGCTTGCTGTACGTGCGCGGTGCTTTGCGCCTGGAAGCTCCACTTGCAGGAGCTCTTTTTTCCTACAGAATCGTAGGAAGCCTCGAAGGGCCTCCCCTGTGTGGGAAAGATCTTGTACGAACAAGAACAGAAGCATTTGTCTTGAAATGGCAGCCGATGGCAAGTTTGCCAGAAATAATTCACATTTCACAGCATGTTGGCTTTCTTGGACGTTGATCCAAACAGCATGCGGAAGGATTTTTATTTTCCGTGCAGTTTTCCAGCTGAAACGGGTTCCAAAAAGCAGCTCTAGTCCGGGCACCGAAACGGGCCCCAGATTTTGGCTTTCTTCGTTGGACATACAAGCTCACGCAATTCGGGGCCCCAAATTAGAGCTCAGATTTGGGAGCCATTTCTGGGGCCCAGTCATACCGTTTTTCGTCGAGCAGATGCCACCTCTGCGTACACAGCTGGCCGTTGCGTGCAACCGTATATAAACCTCGCCAGCTCTGTTTTGCATTTTGCCGGTGTTCCTTCAAAATTCGAAATAACAAGGGGAGCGCTCGGAAACATGTGAACCTTGCAAACAGAACTTTCTCACACTGTGTGGGAAAGATCTTGTACGAACAAGAACAGAAGCATTTGTCTTGAAATGGCAGCCGATGGCAAGTTTGCCAGAAATAATTCACATTTCACAGCATGTTGGCTTTCTTGGACGTTGATCCAAACAGCATGCGGAAGGATTTTTATTTTCCGTGCAGTTTTCCAGCTGAAACGGGTTCCAAAAAGCAGCTCTAGTCCGGGCACCGAAACGGGCCCCAGATTTTGGCTTTCTTCGTTGGACATACAAGCTCACGCAATTCGGGGCCCCAAATTAGAGCTCAGATTTGGGAGCCATTTCTGGGGCCCAGTCATACCGTTTTTCGTCGAGCAGATGCCACCTCTGCGTACACAGCTGGCCGTTGCGTGCAACCGTATATAAACCTCGCCAGCTCTGTTTTGCATTTTGCCGGTGTTCCTTCAAAATTCGAAATAACAAGGGGAGCGCTCGGAAACATGTGAACCTTGCAAACAGAACTTTCTCACACAGAGGAGGCCCTTCCAAGCATCCTAGAGAACAGCTTCCGGAATTGGCTCCGCAATTCGACCGCTCTTTTGGCCCAAGTGTTGCAACCATGTCCGACGTGAAAGCACCTCCTGTTCCTCCTCCTCAAAGAGTGGAGTTGCCGCAGGAGTGTAGAACGTCCTTCGTAAATGAATGTCCTTCCTCGTCTGGCCTGTTGCTACGAGACTTTGTGGCCCGCCTGCGACAGGAGCGTCAGGATGCAAAGGTGTGGTACTGTCTGCGTGTCTACAAGATGTCTTGATTGTCCTTCGTCCAAAGCAGGTGGAAGCGCGCAGAGTCGCGAAGATCCTTAAAGCAGAGCAACTGAGAGTGATCAGCGGTCAGTGAGCAGTGACTAAGCTCTGCCAGCTTTTAGTACGTGAGTCAGTGAGTGTGAGTGAGTGAGCTTTGCTGTGACGAACGGTTGCCTGCAGCGTGTATTCTTCGGTGTCGGGTGAGCAGTGAGCTTCGCTCTTTCTTTTCCAAGGGAATGAATGTTTACGGCTTTGAGCCCGGCACTGATCAGCGGTGCGAGCCCTGCCGAAGCAGTGGGTGAGAGAGCCTTGCTGTGACGCGAACTGTTGCACTGTTGCGTGAGCAGCTAGTAACTTCTTCGTTTTCGGTTGAGCGTGAGCTTTGCTGTGACCCGAACTGTTGCGTCAGTTACTAAACTTTTCGGTTCAGCAGTGTGCAAGCCTTGTCTGAGGCAGGGCACGCATGTTTTACGAGCGTTGAGCCCGGCACTAAAAGCGATGACGCTGCGGAGTGGGGTTTGCCTTCTGGCAATGAGGTCTGCCATCTGAGCCAGTGCATGTATGAGCGTTGCCCAAACTGTTGCCTGAGCAGCTGGTAAACTTTTCGGGCTAGTCAGTGACGAAGCCGTGCTTTGACGTAATCTCAGCCTTCTGTTTCTAAAGGCCACCAAAACGTGGTTGCGTTGCGGTGTAGGGTTTAGGACGAGTAAGTGAGCCTTGCTGTAGTCCATGTGGGCAGCCAAAACTCTTTGTTGACATCTAGAAGGTTTTTCCGAATGCACGAATGTGAGCCCGTCATATCATGCTCATTCGCAAGTGCTTCTGAAATGTTGAGCCTGTTGCAAGGTCGAAGCTGAGCGCCGTAGTCTTTTACATAGAGCAACGCGCAGCATGGGAAATCTGGATCCGAAATTGTCCGCTAGCAGAAAGCTCGGACAGGCAGACTCTACTGATCCGCCGCAGTTTGATTCGAGATTGTATGCTGCAGGGTGTGAGGATACAGGCGAGGGAACCTGAACGAGCCCAGCGGTGGCGGGCAAATGATTTCACCCTTAGGACAAAGCCGGTGGTATAATACTCAGCTGCCAACTGAGTTTGATTGACTCCGGCATGTCTGGGACCTTCCACCGTTCTAATAGTGTTATACTACCCAAAGGGTGTGTAAGTGGGTTCCCTTGGTTTTTGCAGCAGATGGGGTGGGTTCCCTGTGGGTTCCCTTGTTTTTTGCAACACTTCAGGTGGGCTACATATGGGTTCCTTTGTTTTTTGCAGCATTTCGGGTGGGTCTGTGTATGTTCTTCATTGATTCTTCACTTAGCTTTCTTGTAGATTGCCATGGTTTTTGCAGCATGGACGGTGGGTTCCCTGTGGGTTCCCTGTGGGTTCCCTGGTTTTTGCAGCATTTTTTAAGTGGGTTCCCATGGTTTTTAACAATATCGACGGTGGGTTCCCTGTGGGTTCCCTTGTTTTTTTTGCAACACTTCAAGTGGGCTACATATGGGTTCCTTTGTTTTTTGCAGCATTTCGGGTGGGTCTGTGTATGTTCTTCATTGATTCTTCACTTAGCTTTCTTGTAGATTGCCATGGTTTTTGCAGCATGGACGGTGGGTTCCCTGTGGGTTCCCTGTGGGTTCCCTGGTTTTTGCAGCATTTTTAAGTGGGTTCCCATGGTTTTTAACAGCATCGACGGTGGGGTTTGTTGGGTTCCCTGGTTTTTTGCAGCATTTGAAGTGGGTTCCCATGGTTTTCCAGTATACGTCGCTCAAAGGTCTTGGCGGGCTCCCTTGGCTTTTGCAGCATGTCAGCTGGGTTCCCTGTGGGTTCCCTAGTTTTTTGCAGCATTTTTAATGGGTTCCACATGGTTTAACAGCATCGACGGTGGGTTCCCTGTGGGTTCCTTGCTTTTTGCAGCATTGCAAGTGGGCTATATTGCGCAAAGGTCTGGGCGGGCTCCCTTGGCTCTTGCAGTGTGTCAGCTCGGTTCCCTGTGGGGTACATGTGGGTTCCCATGGTTTCTCCAGCTCGCGCATTATGTTTCAGAGAAGAGTGGAACTGAAGAAGATGTTCAGGACAGTGGCTGCAGGTGTGGCCCAGTTCCATCGCACATATTGCGCTGCATTTGGATTTGCTGCTTTGAAGTAAGGCTGCAAAAAGCACGTCTGCTGTTTGCAGTTTGGGTCGAGACCAAAGACGTTAAATAGGCTCACCTCTGATGCACATGAGGCTCGCCGCCCTCCTATTGTAATGCTCTTGATAAGTTTGCTGCGGCTAAATGCCACGCTGATGCGAGGATTTTGCGGCAGGTACTGGCAGATGTTACTCTCAGATTGTAGCTTCAACTGTTTCGATTGCTTGCTGTACGTGCGCGGTGCTTTGCGCCTGGAAGCTCCACTTGCAGGAGCTCTTTTTTCCTACAGAATCGTAGGAAGCCTCGAAGGGCCTCCCCTGTGTGGGAAAGATCTTGTACGAACAAGAACAGAAGCATTTGTCTTGAAATGGCAGCCGATGGCAAGTTTGCCAGAAATAATTCACATTTCACAGCATGTTGGCTTTCTTGGACGTTGATCCAAACAGCATGCGGAAGGATTTTTATTTTCCGTGCAGTTTTCCAGCTGAAACGGGTTCCAAAAAGCAGCTCTAGTCCGGGCACCGAAACGGGCCCCAGATTTTGGCTTTCTTCGTTGGACATACAAGCTCACGCAATTCGGGGCCCCAAATTAGAGCTCAGATTTGGGAGCCATTTCTGGGGCCCAGTCATACCGTTTTTCGTCGAGCAGATGCCACCTCTGCGTACACAGCTGGCCGTTGCGTGCAACCGTATATAAACCTCGCCAGCTCTGTTTTGCATTTTGCCGGTGTTCCTTCAAAATTCGAAATAACAAGGGGAGCGCTCGGAAACATGTGAACCTTGCAAACAAAACTTTCTCACACTGTGTGGGAAAGATCTTGTACGAACAAGAACAGAAGCATTTGTCTTGAAATGGCAGCCGATGGCAAGTTTGCCAGAAATAATTCACATTTCACAGCATGTTGGCTTTCTTGGACGTTGATCCAAACAGCATGCGGAAGGATTTTTATTTTCCGTGCAGTTTTCCAGCTGAAACGGGTTCCAAAAAGCAGCTCTAGTCCGGGCACCGAAACGGGCCCCAGATTTTGGCTTTCTTCGTTGGACATACAAGCTCACGCAATTCGGGGCCCCAAATTAGAGCTCAGATTTGGGAGCCATTTCTGGGGCCCAGTCATACCGTTTTTCGTCGAGCAGATGCCACCTCTGCGTACACAGCTGGCCGTTGCGTGCAACCGTATATAAACCTCGCCAGCTCTGTTTTGCATTTTGCCGGTGTTCCTTCAAAATTCGAAATAACAAGGGGAGCGCTCGGAAACATGTGAACCTTGCAAACAGAACTTTCTCACACTGTAAGATTGAGAGACTGGGTTCGGGACGATTGGGGCTTGGCATTTACTGACCCGATACCCTAAGCCCTAAACCTACACCCCTAAACCCCAAAAACCCGAACCCGAAACCCGAGAGATCGGGGAGTCCGAAACCATGGGGGCGGTGGCGCTGATACAGTGATTCCTGCATTGCCTTGATGGGTTGGGGTTTGGGGTTTGGGGTTTCGGTTTTTTAGCTCCTTTTTCCGTCTGCAGATGTCTACAGGTCAGAAGACCATGAGGTCTGGAGCGGGAGCTTCATTTCGAAACTCCCGGGTTTAGGGTGTAGGGCTTTGGGTGTTGGCCGTGGAATTTACTGTTAAAGGTGTGATGCGCCCCCGTCGGATTCTAGGGAGGGTTATCGACTTGACTCATGTTCTTCATTGCAAGCAATGCCATAATGATATCTAAACCACAAACCCTAGACCCTAAACTCCTAAACCCTAAACCCTAACCCTAGACCCCAAAGCTGTGGCTTTCGATGAACTCAAGGATCGCCCCATGAAGACCCGATCTCCACTTGCTAGTTCGGCTTCAGCATCCCCGTCCTGACGGTTGATGATAGAAGCCCTGCATTACCCAAAATAAGGAATATACCATTATTCCCATAGATTAAGGTCATTGAGGTAATGCAGCATTTATATCATCAATCGTAATCACAGCAAGCCGGCAACCCTTCAATGTTAGAGCTTGCACTATACGGGCCTCAGAAATTAGAATTGGGCTTTGGGTTATGCTTCTCAGGTTTTGCCAGAACATCTACTTTTGGCACTCCCAAGAATAAAAGTACTGGTACCAACTATTCAGTGCTCTATATCAGGGCAATGCAGGAGCCTCTCAGCACTTTGTGGAAAAACTCTGTTGTTGCATGTCTTTCAAAGCCTGAACAACTAGAGTGGAAGGAGCCAGGGTGTATGCCCTTACAGCGAGACCGAGAAAGTTGGAGGATGGATTTAGGATCGTTAGTGCCAGAACTCGATATACTTGCCTTAAGAGCATGAGGATGATAATGCTCCGTACGCCGTTAGCAGAACCAGGAGCAACGATGCCATGGATTCCTAAACCCTAAACTCGCAATTCTAGTATCCCTTGTTGAATGCCCTACCCACACCGCCTTCGCCACGCGGTCCTTTGCTTTCGCCTTCAATGCCTGAACGCTTTGCAGGGCTGGAAAGCTTCCGTCGGGTGCGCTTCCTCCTTTTGATAAAGGGGCCTGAATAATTAGAATAGGGTTTCGGGGCCCATTATACTATAAAAAATGAGGAACCCCCGGCAAAATGTAGGGTTTAGGGATTTCGGGCTTCTCTTAGGGAGGCCCTGTGCGCGCTGTGCCTGCGCGCTTCGGAGCCAACTCGAAAGACGATTTCCGCAACTGTCGGTGTACTAACACATGGGTGGTTGTCAAAATTAGGGTCCCTTTTTGGGGTACCCTAAATATTCGGTGCCGTATTATAATAGGGACCCAAAAGGGGCCCATAATTTTGACAGCCACCCACATATTTCCAGCGTGGTCCTGCTAGAGGGGTTGTAAGGGTTCCAGCAATCGGAGAAAGTCCTTTGCTTCGTACCTCAATGCGGTACAGGAGTTGCATACCTCTTCGTCACCCTTGATCAACTTGAAAGACCCAGAGACTCCAATATCCCTTAATTAAGGAATATACCTTAAATCATATTAGGGATCCTACTATAATTTGAGATTCCTGAATGAAGGGATATTGGAGTCTCTGGGGACCCCGTGAATATGCCCGAATCCATTGACTCGCTGGAAGGGTTCTGGGAGATCTGCCCCGTGGTATTGTACTGTCAATAGAGCAGCGTGGTCGAGGGGATAACTTTGATACCCTCGAATAAAAAGAAGCTTTAACACCCGCGATTCTGCGAAGAAGGCGAAACCAGAATCCATCCATCCTTTTTCGGTCGTTAGGGGTCACTGTCAGGGAATCGAGACCTTATGAAGGGATAGCGACAAAGGTTAACCTGAACATTAAGTTTGGTTTTGACCGAGTCTGGAATTCCATTCGAGCCTTCACTTCTTATAAGCTGCTTCCGCTAGGCCTGCTCGATGCAGGTAAGCTGTCTGGAAGGGGGGCGTTGAAGAAGAGAGCATGTCCGTGGCGGTAGCGAAGCTGGGCAAATAGCAATGCCTCTGCACCGATCTCGGTCCAACAGACCAGGCGCGAGAATCCCGAACGGCCCAAGGGGCGTCACCTCACCGGAGACTGCCCCAAATGCACAGGAGCAGATAAACAATGCGCAGCGCCTCGGCGGGCGAGCAGTCCGGATTCAAATCGAACTTGACGCTCCATGCCGCAATTTGTGCTGTTTTCGGGCTTTTGCCTTGGCGATGAGTTCGATCAAAAGCATTTCCTGTGCTGTGGGTTCAGGGTTTAAGGGGTTTAGGGGTTTGAGGGGAACAACTAACTGATGAACTACAGACATGCTTAGGTTCATTCCATGCTACCGTAAGGGTTTATGGGTTCGGGGCTTTGGGTCTACAGGCGTTGCCACCAAAACCCTGCACCCCCTGAGCCTTGAACTGTTGGGGAGTTGAGCTATCAACCTAACCTCTAAGAGCCCTACACCCTAGACGCCTAGATCTTAGACCCCAAACCCGAAACTCTAGAAATCATGTATGTAAATCCTGACCCTAAACCCTAAACCCTAAACCCTAAACCCTAAAGCCTAAAGCCTAAACCCTAAACCCTCAACCCTAAACCCTAAACCCTAAAGCCTAAACCCTAAACCCTAAACCCTAAACCCTAAACCCTAAACCCTATAAACCCTAAATCATTTGCACCAGAGCTGCCAAGCTCCCCGAACCCTGCAGCCAAAACGCGAACGCCCCTAGATCCCAAACCCCAAACGCCTACATCGCTGGGAGGTTGGGGTTTAGGGTTTAGGGTTTAGGGTTTAGGGTTTAGGGTTTAGGGTCAAACACGATTCTGTTGAGCTTTCCGAGAACCTACAGAATCAGTATGGCCGTACTTATTAGCTTTGCAAACCAAGTAACTACACCTCGGGGACTTAAACCTAAACCCCACCTAAAGCCGCGCCCTTGAGCTGATACATCACCGAACCTAAAAGTTCCAGAGACTCGACAGTGATCCTTTGTCAAAATCAAAACGATTCCCATATGCAGTAAAGGTAACACAAGTAACAGTATTTGTCATGCCATAACGATAGTAGTTGGAAGCATAGTAACAACAACAATACTGTAAACATCATTCTAATCACAGTCATGACCATCTCCACAAGCATATTCATCACCACAATCACAACAATAACAACAATCTTAGTTAGTGTCTGTGCATTGATATTAAAGATAGTAGTAAGAGTGCTGACAATACCTCAACAAGAAGCAACACAATAGCAATTGTGTCATAACTCTAATGATAAGATAGTCATCACGAGAAGAAGAACTCAAACAGTAATGATCATACCGCTTCTATTAATGAACAATAGCAATAGTGGTAGTAATAATAATCATCATAATAATAACAATAGAAAATGTATCAAATAAAAACCATCATAAACATCATCAAAGCAGTCCTCCTGGACCTTGCCCTGAAGCGAAACCTGGGGCCTCGTCGCCCCGCTTCCTGCGCTCATCGCGGCTTAGCCGCGACCACCTTCATCTGGGCTCTTGTTAAAGGGGCTTAGGGTTTAGGGTTTCGGGTTGTGGGGGTTTAGGAGTTTCGGGTTCTTGTTACGGGATTTAATTTACGTTGCCATACGAATGAACCATATTATCTACTATACGTCCCGATTATGGTATCTTAAATTTCATCTAAATACATCCCTTAACAAGAACCCAGCCATCGCCACCGCTGTGAGGCTCCGTTTGTCGGGCTTGCAATGGTGTTGGGCGATCTCCTGCATGGTTTCCTATGTCGGGGGAAGCCCATTAATATAGGGGCCTAAATTGTTACCAATGCTATTTTGGACGTTCCTCATTATAACTATAGTACCACAGGCCCCGAAATCCTATTCTACTGATTAAGGCCCCTATGTTATGACCAAATTCAATTGGAGCTCATACAGTAGCAAATGTTGCGAATGCTGTCGAGCTGCGGCAGAAATGTAGTCAGCACCAAAGATGCCCCGGCATTGCCTTTGCAGGTCGTCGTAGAGAGGGTTATGGGTTGCTGGCGTGAGGTTAGAATCGTGTTGCTGTTGTTTTTGGTGCCGTTGTAGCGCCGGCCGTGGTGATTGAGGGTGATGATGCTGATGATGATGATGACGACGATGATGATGACGTCATGTGGATGATGATGACTGATGGCGGTAATGATGATTGTGATAATGATGAGGATGGTCATGGTGATGGTGACGGCGAAGGTGATGGTGATGGGGGGGTGAAGGTGAAGGTGATGGTGACGGTGGAGATGATGGTGTTGATGGTGGTGGTGATGATGGTGATGATGACTTTGATGATGAGCCTGCGGATGATGAAGAGGATGACGATGCCCATGGACATGATGATGAGGAAGAGGGGGAGATGATAAGAAGGGTGAAGGTGATGACGATGATATACTATGCTGCTGAAGATGATGTTGATGATGTTGGGAAGGACGAGGATGATGAACATGATGGTGGCGATGATAGTAACGATGAGGCTGATGGGGAGCAGAAGGACGACGTCGAAGATGACGAGGAGGGTGAGGAGGATGATGAGGATGGTAGAGATGATGGCGATGATGACGACAATGATGATCATGATAATACTCATGGCCATGATCACGATTATGACACTGATGAGGACGACCATGGATGGGGATGATGAGGAGAAGGAAGAAGAAAAGGAGGAGGAGGAGGAGGAGGAGGAGGAGGAGGAGGATGAGGATGATGAGGATGACGAGGATGAGGATGATTATGAGGAGGAGGAGGAGGAGGAGGAGGAGGATGCTTGTGAGGATGAGGATAAGCATAAGGATGAGGATGATGCGAATGATGAGGATTTGGATGATTATGTTTTAAGAGAAGGAGGAGGATACTGGTCTTCATGAGGACGAGGAGGAGGAGGAGGAGGAGGACGAGGACGAGGACGAGGACGAGGACGAGGACGAGGACGAGGACGAGGACGAGGACGAGGACGAGGATGAGGATGAGGAGGAGGACGAGGATGGGAATGATGTGATCGAAAGACTGACGACGAAGGTGAAGACGAGGGTAAGAAGGAGGCAGAGGAGGACGAGGAGGCGGAGGAGCACGAGAAAGACGAGGCCGACGACACGGACGAGAAGGACGAGAAGGACGAGCAGGAGGCACGGGAGACGCAGCAGCGGAGAAGCAGGAGGAGGATGCAACTGAGGGTCCATTCAGAATCACCATCATGACGGTCCCCGTCGCCGTTGCTAACATCATCGTTATCATAGCAGTCGGCGTCGTCAGCAGGATGATCATCAGTCGCTCGCTCTTCGTCTACAGCAGCAGCGGCAGCAGCAGCAACCACAATAACAGCATCAGAAGCAGCCGCAACAACATCGTCATCGGCGGCCTCCTCCTTGTCCTTGCCGCCCCGCTAGCAACACCATGAAAACCCCCAGCATCATGGTCACCGTCTTCGTCATGGTTGTAGTGCCATCAACGTTATCATCCCCCTCATCATGATCATTTAGGGTTTAGGGTTTAGGGTTTCAGCATCCAAAATCCTCGTCCTCATCATCATCCTCATCATGATATGCAACATCACCGGCAGACATTGTTCGAGCTTCACCTGGTGTCCACCCTCACTAGTAGCCCTCCTCAGAAGGCTTTCCAGAACACCACAAGCCTCAACCTGAGGGTCAAAGGTGGAGAGATTCCGCTGTGCTTGGAGGGTCGGGGGACTAAGGAAGTAGGTAGTAAGTAGACTTCTAAGTACCTTAAAAGGGACCCTAATTGGGGTTCTGGGACTTATAAGTCCCCAAAATAACCAGTTACTAAGTCCCCTGACCCTCCAAGTGGGGTTCAGGCTTAGAGGTTCGAGGGATTTCGAACCTAGGGTGCTACAAGGATTGTTGAAGGATCTGCATCAGGGCCTCTATCAGGATGCTACAAGAGCTCTCGTCTCTAGTAGTGTTAGCGCGTCTGCGATATCGTTCATTTCTAGGCTTCAGGATTTGAACGTATGAAAACCTGCACCAGCGTCTCCCCGCCAAACTTGCCAACAACAGTCACGAGCCCCTGACAGCAAACCCTCCGGTTCGAAACCCCCGCCCTCAACCATGCACCCTAGGCCCTGATTCTCAATTCCTTTACCCGTACCCCTGGACCTAAGCCGAAGCCCAAACCCCTAAATTCTAAAGCCTAAATCAACCCAAATCCCAGCAAAACCCCACAGATCTCTGTAGAAAACCGTTAAAGTATCATCTGTAGGACCTTTAGCCCACTTTAGTCGGCCGCTGAGGCCTGCGATGAGACGTGCAGCGATCTGGGCATTCCGACTGAGAGGTTGCCTGCTGGTCGCATAGCTGGAGGGCTCCTTTAACGAAACCCACAACCCTAAACTCTATCATATCCTCATACAGCTCTTGAAAGAATCCCATAAGGGCTTGTTTGAGGGATCCTATTCCCAGAGAGCCAAATATCCCTTAATTGGGGAATATAGCGTCAATCCTGATATAATGTGAAGCCCCTTATGCTGTAAAGTATACGTAAATAAGGAGGTGTTGGGCTCTCTGGGTACCGGCTACTTTACGGCATCCTACAAGGGTTCTACAGGGGCTTGGGTGGGAGGCTGCTACGGTTTACGGGTAACAGTACTGCTAATTCCTGGGCAAGAGCTTTGAAGCTTTCGGGTCGTGGCTTAGGGTGTTGGGGGTTCAAGGATATCGCTTTAGGGCAAGGGTCCACGGCTCTCCGCTGGGACACCGTACTGCAATTAATTCCGGAACCCGATGGAATAATGCTGCCAATTATTCTGATCCTTTATTTTGGGGTCTAAACTCAGACTTCAGTGTGTTGGGTTCTGCATTGAAGCTGTAGGGTTGTGAGCCCTCAACGCTAAGCCATAAATCCTGCACCCTAACTTCAAAAAAACATGTGGCCTTGGGGCTCGAATATCATTGTTGCGGGCTTCAGGTTCTCAACTCTGAGTACTAAGCCCAGGGCTTTAGGTTTTAGTAATAGGGTTTAGGGTTAATCGTAGGCCTTAACCACGCCGGAGCCTCTTGCAAAACCCCGGGACCCCAATGAAAACCCTGCACAACCTTCGCGAAGCAAATAGTAGTAGGGACACATAATTCAGCGGTGTTGATTGCATTAACAACCCCTAGGAAAACCCTTGCTAAATGCTACTAAGTGCCCTTTCAGAAAACCTTACAAAACTCCGACAGATTGCTCAAAAAACTCCGGCAAATTCCTTACAAAACCCTTCATTACAAAAAAAACAACCTTACAAAACCCTGAACAGAAATCTTACAAAACCCTGAAAGCAATCCCAAAGCCCGCAAGAAGCGGAGCTAGGGGGCACCTGAGCTGCGCCAGCTCCTCCGTGGCTTTCTCTAGGGCCACCCGCAGCGAAGCCGCCTCCTTCCTTAGAACAGTAGTAGGTACGTCGTCGTAGTAATGTAGAAGCAGGAGTAGTAGTAGTAGTAGTAGTAGTAGTAGTAGTAGTAGCAGTAGTAGTAGTAGTCGTGGTAGTAGTCGTGGTAGTAGTCGTGGTAGTAGTCGTGGTAGTAGTCGTAGTAGTAGTCGTAGTAGTAGTAGTAGTAGCAGCAGTAGTACTAGTAGTAATAGTAGTAGTAGTAGTAGTAGTAGCAGTAGTAGTAGTTGTTGTTGTTGTTGCTGTTGTTGTTGTTGGTAGCTGTTGCGTCTGCCGCCGCGCGGGGTGGTGCGATTCCTTTGCTGGCGTGTGCTGAAACTCGAGCTTTGGCACTTTGTTCGCCCGCAATTGAACTTTGCGTTTGCTTTCGCATCGGTTTTTGAGGTGTTTTCTAGCAAAAAAGTGTGCCAGCCGGCGGGCTGCACTGTGCCAAAAACATGTTCAGCTCTGCAGTTCGCCTTTGTTTTCTGTGTTTTCCTGTGTGTGTCCCATGTCGCATCGGTTTTTGCCGGATTTTGCCGACTCTCGACTTTGTGCGCATGCCGGCTGGGGGGTGGGGGGGTGATGACGTCCATGCGACTGCGACTTTTGTTTTCTCTTTCTTTTGTTCACCTTCTTCTGCTCCCTTCTGGTGCGCTACGTTCCGGTGCGGTACATTGGTGGGGAGCCGGGGGGGAGTGGGAGGCGGGGTCATGACGTCCATTCGAATGCGACTTTTGTTTGCTGTTTCTTGTGTTCACCTTCTTCTGCTCTGCCGCACATCACCATGAACATGACAGTGCTGCTCCCTGCTGGCCTTGTCACAGAGTTACTTTTGAAACGCTACCAGTTGCTTTGTCAACCCGTGCTTGCCGTTTCTTGTTGCTTCGCTTTGGAAACGTCCACCATGCAAAAACCTAGAGTTTTTGAAGCTTTCCAGACAAAAACTTCGCAAATGACCCAAAAAAACAACATAAATCAAAGACGAGAAGCATGGTATTTGCGACGCTTCCGCAACAACCCCACCAAAAGAACAAGACAATAAGTATTAAAAGAAAAAAGTCCAAAACACCTTCTTGTTGACGAAAACCACGCAAAACTCAGGGCTTTGCGCTTTTGGCAAAAAACCCAAAAATAAACGACACAACCCGCACGGCGGCAGACGCAACAGCTACCTTGGCGTTGTTCTACTAGGAGTAGTACTGCTGCTGCTGGTGCTGCACCTTCTCCTTCTTCGTCTTCTGGTTATTCCGATTCTTCCACGGTTACTACCCAAGCATGTGTTTGCCGCTTTCTACTTGAAACTTACAACAGGCTGTACAAAGTGCAGATGCTTACCAATTCTGCTCACAGACGCATTTACACAACTGTGGTAGCACACTTTCTGCTTCTTGCTACAGTGCATTTGTTAAACCCAAAATCTAAAATCCAAAACCCTGAAAAACCGAAGCCGAAAACCCCCAATCCCGCAACTCCCAAAAGAGGCCCAACATGTTGAAACCCAGTCAAAACCCCTCCACGTTGCTCCCAACATCCCCCGCCCAGCCGCTCATAGTCCCGGGGAGGCTCCACAGTCTGCTGCACAGAGTGATGCAAGCAATCTAAGCCTCGGCCAGAAACGAAGGGGGATCCTTTAACGACTCGAGCCTTTTAGGGGTGAGGGGCTTTAAGGGTTCCTCTAGGGGTTCATTTAGGGGCTCCTGTTTATGGGTGCCGTTACAAGCTCCTTTCGGGGTTCTTTTAGGGGTGTCTGGGGTTTCCAATTTGAGGGCTCCTGTGAGGAACCCCTGGCTCAGTTGGCATGGACGACGGGGCAAACACATGGAAACATGACGAAACTATGTACACCCCAGTCAAACACCACTCATAAATCCTAAGCCCCAACCCCTAAACGATAAACCCTAAACCCCAAACCCTAAACCCCAAACCCCTAGATGACGGTATAAGACGCAAGCAATTTGGCCCCTAACCCCTGCTCCCACAACCATCACCTCTTGGAGGTTCATGGGTACTTACAAATGGGCTTATGGTAGTTCTAAGGGTTTTTTCTGAGGGTCCCATTAAAGGGCGCTTTAGGGATTTAGTGTCTACGGTTTTGGGGTTTAGGGGTCAGGGTAGTTATAAATGGGCTTAGAAGTCCCCTAATGTGGGCTATAATTATAGCTACCCTACTTATAGCCCCACTTATAACTACCCATGAACCTCCAAGTATGCCCTAAACCCTATACCCTTATCGAATCCCTATAGATCCCTTTAAAGGGACCTTACAAGCCATAAACCTCCAAGCTGAAGCCTAAATCCCAAGGCTCAAACTCCAAGGCCCCAATTCCAAAGGCCCCTTTTGGAGGGTCGAGGGACTAAGTAAGGGGATTCTAAGGGTTCCTTTAAAGGGCTCTATAAGGGTAGTATAGGGTTTAGGGTTTAGGGTTCAGGGACTTAGTAAGTAGGTAGTAAGTAGACTTATAAGTACCCTAAAAGGGACCCTAATTGGGGTTATGGTACCTATAAGTCCCTAAAATAACCAGTTACTAAGTCCCCCGACCCTCCAAGCAATGCTGTGCCACAGATTTTGGAGTTTGAGAGGCGTTGCCAGTGGAAAGCGCGTGATCAACACCGGCTTTCAAGGCTCCAGACAAGTATGCATCGGGAATAGTGACCACTTTCCGCTCCGGATTGGCACGGTCACCTGCTAAAAAGGAGCACCGGAGTTTCCTTTTAGATTTGTCGTAACTCTCAACTCTGGCTTGCTGGCCAGATGGAATGGAGAAACAAGTATCAGATACAGCATCAACTTCTAAAGAAACAGCAACCTTTGCAAATGAAAACTCCTTCGACGATGCTCCTTGTTCAGCAGGCCCGCAGGACCGTCAGAACTTTGCCATCCATTCAAACTTGGATTCCCGCCACACCAAATGGATCGCTTGCATGCAACTTTGGAAGTAGGCGCCAGGAGGCCTCGTCACTTGTTGCAAAATGCTGTCCAGAAGGCGACTCTCAGAAGCCTCCGACTTTATTTCTGTAAGGAAGACATTCAAAGCAACTCCCTGTCTTGGAAGGGCGAAGATGCCCTTTGTTCCGTCCGAGGAACGTCCGATGTGGCAGCCCTCCAGGGGACCAGAAGAGCCTTGCGGGTAGAAGAGCGCGGCTGCACCGCTATTTCCTGCCTGACAACGGACTCCCTGGTCATGAAGGCCGACTACAACCTCTGCAGTAGTCTT
Organism: Symbiodinium sp. CCMP2592; assembly: GCA_905221615.1. NCBI lineage: Eukaryota > Dinophyceae > Suessiales > Symbiodiniaceae > Symbiodinium > Symbiodinium sp. CCMP2592. Next base: position 1,214,540 of record CAJNDT010005223.1, on the reverse strand, counting down.
CACAGGAGCTGTAGTAGTCGCATCTCCGTAACATGGCGTGGAGGAGTAACAGGCAAATTCGCCCACCACCGGCTTCGTCGCGTTTGCTTCCAACCAGAGGAATTCTGGTGTATTGTGGTTTAGGGTGTAGGGTTTAGGGTGTTTGTGGCTTAGGGTGTAGGGTTTAGGGTTTAGGGTGTTTGCGGTTGAGGGTGTAGGGTTTTGGGTTTAGGGTGTTTGTGGCTTAGGGTGTAGGGTTTAGGGTTTAGGGTGTTTGTGGCTTAGGGTGTAGGGTTTAGGGTTTAGGGTGTTTGTGGTTTAGGTTGTGAAAAAGTGCCGGATTTAGCGCTCAGGGTTTGGGATCGTAGGGCCTACCCGTCTCGTTTCGGATCTTCGATCGTTTTCGGAGTTTGGTTTCATGGGCTTTGGGTCTGGCAAGCGTGAAAGTACAGCAGGGATATAACTTAACAGTTCTCTCCCAAGCGCTAAAGTAAAGGGTTCTGAACCCTAAACTTGATAGAGCATCATACTATCGGCAGAAGTACAAAGTACACTCATGCAGCTACGATGCTAGGAACCTTGATCTGCTTGTCGGGTATCATGGGGAACTAAAGGTTAACCTTTCTGGTCATATATGGCTTTTATAGGGACTATACTACCCCAAAAAAGGTTAAAGGTTACCTGCTCTACTAATTTCCTACTAGGTGTAGGAACCCAATTAAGAAACCTTGGGGCCTTTATGAGGGTTCCCTATATGGGTGTCCTTATTATAATACGGCACCTAAGATTTAGGGTGCCCAAAAAGGGACCCCAATTTTGACAACCACCCATATGAACACAAGCTGAAGAGACTGGGACTGCGCCAAGCCACCCTGCTCACACAGTCGGAGCACTCCTGCTGCATTCTGGGCTTAGGGCTTATAGGGCTTAGGTTTAGGGTTTAGGGTCTATGGTTTAGAGTTTAGAATTTAGGATTGTCAGCGAAATATCCATCGGGCTTCACAAGGCTGACAGGGCGCGGTGCCCGAAGCGCCCTCTGTTCCTAGAAAACCCCAGGGCCGTCAGTTAAGGAACAAAAGCCTGAAACTGTGCTGTGGTTTACGGAAATATCCTTCACAGAGGGCCTGTGGCTGAGGGTTCAGGGTACAGGCTTCAGGCTTTGGGGGATCTTTTGCGACAAGATGCTGATTCAACAGCTTTAAGCTGCAAATGCCGGACTGCCTCCTGAACGCTAAACCCTAAACCCGTAACCCTAAATGTTCTACTCTTGCTTCCCCTTCCTCCCTGCATGCCTCAGCCGCAGCTTCGGTTTAGGTTTTAGAGCTTTTAAAGGCCTATAACCCTTCAACCCTAGCCCTAAAGCCTAAACCCCAAATCCTAAACCCTAACCTTGAACCCTAATCCTGAAGCCTAAACCCACCGAAACTGTGGAGTTTAGGCTTTTCAGCTTAGGGCTGCCGCGACCCCGGCTCGAAATTGTAAGAATAAGACCAGCAATAAGAGTAACTATGGGTCTGGGATTCAAGGGACGAAACTCTGATTAGAGAGGCACTGATGACGACAACATGAAGGATGTTAGGAGGACCCGGAGAAGCCACAACTTTGTAACAACGAACAGCAGAAAATATGTGTGGGCGTGTTTGCATCAGGATTTCCGCATTATCTTCACATACTCCGAGACTCCCTGATTCAAGGCCATCTTGAACATGGAAAGGATCGTTGATAAGGAACCAATATTCATGGTTAGTGTAGAGGGCACCCCTATGGCCATCGGAGTTTTCAGCATCGGGCTCCCGAAGTAGACGACCTCCTATCTTCGCTCTGCCACCCGGAGCCCTGAGCCCTACGCTATTTCAAAAATCCCCCAAATTGCATATAATTAGGGCTCTATATTAAACAATCAGGGAAATTACGACTTATCTCAGATCGATACCTAATTGAAGACTAAACCCTCAACCCATCAATCCAGCACCCCAGCTCCAAAGGCACAACTCACAAATCCTGAACACGATGGCTTGAACCCCAACTATGAAACAGACTGACGATCATGCGGCATGCTTCATGTTAACAACACGACGAAGCCGAAGAGCCGTTCATGACAGGAACACTGCTGCTAGCATCACCATCTCCTGCTACTTTTCTGCAAGGGGTCTTTTCTGTGCTGTCTGCGCAACAAGCCCGTTTCACCTTTTGGGTCTAGGGTACATACCTACGCCCTCAACTATACTAATAACCTCTAAAACCTATCGCCGAGAGCTTAGGAAGCTCCTTCGAAGCACGGATTCAGCACTGTCCCGAGCAGCGCCGATGCCCTGATGGGGTTTAGGGTGTAGTGTTTAGGGTTTAGTGTTTGGGGTTTAGGGTTTAGTGTTTAGGGTATAGTGTTGAAGGTTCACGGTTTAGTTTGGGTTCTTTTTTGGGGTTGTGAAAGTTCTATAAGAGTGTTCAGTGCTGTGAACGATTGGGACGATAGAGCAAAAAGACCGGATCTGGGGGCGTCTTCTCATGTCGGGGCCAGTAGGGTACTTCCTACTAGCATCATGACTGCAATGGCGAGAGACTGTAGCCGAATAGCCATCACCGTCATCATGAACATCACGAGTTTTCTGGGCGTTGCCGCTGTTGCGAACCTTCAACCCCTCAAACCCTAAAACTTCTGCGTGATCTCAGAAAGCTCGTGAATCCTACATCCGAATGAAAACCCTAAACCCTAAGCCCTAAACCCTAAACCCTAAACCCAAAACCCTAAACCCTAAGCCCTAAACCCTATGAGACCTGAACCCGATACCCTAAACCCTAAACCCCGAAAGCTGCCGGGCCGTCTCGGCTGCTGGGGCAGCTCCTGGCGCGAGAGCGTCGGCTTGGGACTGCTTTTTTGGGGGGGTCCCCGAAGGAAAGGATCCCTTTTCGGCTTAAAGCTTTTTAGGGTTTAGGGTTTAGGGTTTAGGGTTTGGGCGTAGAATTTAGAGTTTGCATGAGGGTTTGGGTGTGGGGAGGGCTTACGGTTTTGGGTGCAGAGCCTTTGTCTTTAAATTTTTCGAAGCAGGGAACCAAAAAAAATCTGGGAAAGGTTCTGAAACCATAGCAGAGGCTGGGGAATGTTTAGAATAGGGTTTCCTTATGAGTTATAGTATAATATATCCCCATATGGGTAGTTGTCAAAATGATGGTCCCTTTCTAGGCCCCTAGTATAGTACCGCACCTAATATTTGGGGTACCCAAAAAGGGACCCTAAACCCTAAACCCTAAACCCCAAACCCTAAACCCTTTTGACAACCACCCATATGCTATGTTCAGCCCCGGGGGTCTCAGGCTTAGGGCCTTCACGGTCCCTGGTGAAGGGTCTGAGGTTTAGGGCCTTAGGTCTAGTTCGGGTTTAGGGTTTAGGGTTTAGGGGTTTAGGTTTAGGGGTTTAGGGTTTAGGGGTTTAGGGTTTAGGGTTTAGGGGTTTAGGGTTTAGGGTTTAGGGTTTATGTTTAGGTCTAGGGCCTTTAGGGTGTCAGGCTTTGGGTCTAGGCTTACATAGAGTCTTCAAGCCCTGACCGAAAACCCACGCTACAAAGCGCTCAACCTCGTCTGGGTTAGGGTTTAGGGCTTAGGGTTAAAGAGTATACCTTAGATGATGGCTTAGGGCTGGCGGTTTTGCAGTTCGCGGGCGTGTGTTTGTGAATTGCTACTATAGGGGCCTTATTAATTCGAACAGGGTTTCCTTTAAAGGGTCCTTTAAAGGGGTCTGTATTTGATCTATAGTAGGGTTCTATGATATAGGGGCCTTAATGAATTAGAATAAGACTTTGGGGCCCATTATACTATACCTATAATAAGGAACACCCAAAATAGTATAGGTAATTAAGGCCGCTAGAGTAACAGCCCCGAACTCCTGGATTGGCAAAGGCCAAGACGCCTGAAGCACGGAACGTCCCCAGCCTGAAAGCGTGGCACCCCTACACAAAACGCTACCTAATCCGTGCGGGAGGTTACAAAATGACAAAATGAGAGCGCCTGTTTCATGTCTAACACCCGCTGGAACATCATTCCCAAAACCCTGATACCTACTTCGGATAAGTATTCAATATGAAGCTCTGAACAAATCCAAAAGATTTTGCGGGTGCCATGACATGGTTGTATACTGTAAGGGAACCCAGAGAAACTCTAGCTCATTATCCCGAACCCCCGAAAGACCCTAAATTGCGAACTTGAAAACTTCTGAGGCCCTTACAGAAACCCCCTGGCAGTATCTTTATAGTACCCTCAAAACAGATTGAATGAATCCCTTGTAGGAACCCCAGCCCTTTCTTCGAGATCCTCCTCGACGGCCGCCGTCTCCTGCGGCGGCAGCTCTTCCACGGCCAGTGGGAGGTCCTGGTACCTCAACGGTCTGGGGCTTTGGGGTTTAGGATCCACACCTTAGCTAGGATACCCAGTAACCTATGAATAAAAAGGCCTCTCTTTTTGGTGTTGGGTAACTTTATAAGGAACCTAGGACTACAAAAAGGGAATAAGGGTACTACTGGGCATCCTAGTTAGGGTTTAGGATTCAGGGCTTAGGGCTTTAGGGGCTTTGCAGCTGCAGGCTCTGTGGGTTTAAGGTTCAGGGGTTCAGGGCTCTACTTGGAGGGTTGGGGGACTTAGTAACTGGTTATTTTAGGGACTTATAAGTACCATAATCCCAATTAGGGTGCCTTTTAGGGTACTTATAAGTCTACCTACTACCTACTTACTAAGTACCCCGACCCTCCAAGTAAGATGAGTCTCAAGGGTTGGGGTCTAGGAGCCCCAACTGCTAAGGTCGGGCGGGGCCTTGGTTTAGGGTTTAGGGTAACTAGAAGTGAACAAGTGTTGCCTCTTTAAGGTGCTTTGAACAAAAGCGGGCGTACCGGGTTTCATGATCTTAGTATCGGCTTGGGGCTTACTTATATGCTTGCTGGGATTAGCAAAGAAGGTCTCTGTAAAGAAAACCTTGGTGGAAAGCACTTTCCTACATGGAATACCAACTACAAGAACCAGAACTATACGACTATGACTGTAGTTATGTAAACACTATCGATGACCATGGCACGGCATAATAATCACATACTCATATAAATACGAGTAAAAACATAATAGTCCTCATCATGATCAACAGCATCATCATCATCATAACAGTTAGTAAAACTAACCATACCAATAAATAGGTCATAATAACAATGTGATCATAGTAACAGTAGTAGCAACAGTAAGAATGAGTAATTGTGATGCTAAGGAGATAATAATATCACATATGCTACAAGCACTGCTAATGTTGCTGCCAATAAGAGGAAGAAGAATCGCAATACCAGTAGCAAAACACATCAAAACATGACTGATAGTAAGATCAAAAATGATAACAGGGTCTCTCGCGGGCCCCTCTTCCGCAGGCTGCTAACGTGACTGGTTTAGGGTTCAGGAGACTCAAAAGTCCTATGTTTGGTAAAGGTCAGCATTCCCCTGCACACACCAAAAAAGGAATCCGTTGCTAGCTATTGCGACGATTACGAATCCATCGCTAAACGGTCGAAAATTCAAGTACTGCTATTCTGACCCCTAAACCCTACAGCCCTAAACCCGTAAAACCGCAGAGGTCGCGCTTGGCGCTACCAAGATTATGACCATCATCATCATCTAAACCCTACACCCTAAACCCTAAACCCTAAATCCTAAACCCTAAACCCTAAACCATCATCATCATCCTTGCTGAGGCCCTTGCTCTGTCCCGAGGTAGCCGCGCAACCGCCAGCCACCTCAGGGCTTCGAGCTTTGCGGGCTGTAGCTCTAGGATTTTACAATGTCTGACCATGCTTTAGAGTTTTCAAAGATTAGGGTTTTTATTAAGGGCCCAAAGGTTAGGCTTTCAGGCTTAGGGTTTAAGGTCCAGCGTAGGATTGATCTTGCTGGGTAAGGTTTTCGTGTTTCATAATGCTTACAGCTCTGTTAACACTTACGAGGATGTACAATGCTTTTTGCAGGGTTTGTGGCAGGCCTGATTTTGTTTGCACGGGGTCTGAAGGTCTGGATACGGCTCTTTGTAAGATACTGACCAGCTTTATCAAGTCTTGCGGCGGCTCTTGTTAATTAAGGAAGTTAAATTCAGTCCAGAAAGAAAGGAAACCATACTGCTTACTATAGATCATGTTGCGCTTCAGGGTTCAGAGCTTCAGGGATTCCGGAACCCCCAAGGCGAAACTCTGAAGCCCTAGCCCTAAACTCTAAACCCTAAACCCTAAACCCTAAACCCTAAACCCTAAACCCTAGCCGCAAGCCATAGTGAGTCAGGGCTTCAGGTGCTCAGATCCCCATTGAGCCCAGATCACACGCTTTCCGTTCAGGCATGGTGCCGATTGCTCACTTGGAGGGTCGGGGGACTTAGTAAGTAGGTAGTAGGTAGACTTATAAGTACCCTAAAAGGGACCGTAATTGGGGTTATGGTACTTATAAGTCCCTAAAAGAACCAGTTACTAAGTCCCCCGACCCTCCAAGCATCATCGGCACCATCGCCATCTTCGGCCACATCCCCATCGGCTGCATCCTCGCCTTCATCGCCATCGCCTTGTCATCTCATCAACTTCATCGTCGACAGCATGGCCACCATCTCTCAGAATCACCGTAATGTGTTTGCATGTATGTGTATGTGTATATATATATATATATACATATATATATATATATATATAGATCTCTCTCTCTCTCTCTCTCTCCGCATGCGTGCGTGTTTTAGTACACCAAAGATGTGTGTGTACATGAAAATTTCGTAGGTCGCCCGCTTATTTAGGTGCGTATTGATTTGTTCGTTGTATCTGTTGATATGCTTTCTTAATGGGTGATTGACTAAGCTAGTTAGGTAGCTAGCTGGTTAGATAGTTTAGTGAGTTAGTTAGCTGGGGGGGTGAGGTGAGGAGTGGGTGTGGGCACCACCCCACCCCACCGCACCTGTGGGGTGGTGCGGATGGCGGGCGGGGTGGGGTGGGGGCGGGGCGGGGTGGGGTGGTTAAATACATACTGGTACATACATACGCACATACATATATATATATATATATATGTATATATACACATATATATGTATGTATATCGTAGCCTTAGGTACATAAACCTCAGCACCTGCGGGAGGAGACTCCGGGCCCTCGCCGCCCTCAGCCCAGAGAAGCGCTTTCTCCCCAAACGCCGCACCTCTGAGTCCGAGTTAGGGTTTTGGCTTTAGCGTTTAGGGTTTAGGGTTTGACGGGTCTAGGGTTAAGGATTAGGGTTTAGGGTTTAAGGTTTAAGGTTCAGGGTTTAGGGTTTAAGGCTCAAGGTTTAGGGTTTAGTGTAGTGGCCTGAACAACTAAAGGGCTGGGGGGCGGGGGTACATTATACTATATACTATAAGTGTAATAAGGAACCCCCAAAATTCAAAACCCTATTCTAGTTATTAAGGCCCCTACAAATTAAGGTTTGCGGTTGAAGGCAGCACCTCTGAGTTTCGTTTAGAGCTCAGACCCATAGGGTTCATATAAGGTGCTCCTACAAAGCGTTCTTGTAAGGTTCTTCTAAGGGTTCCTGGAAGATAAACCTCAAAACCTAAACCCTGAACCCCCCTAACCCCCTAAACCCTGGACTCTCAAACCCCTGACCCTGAACCCCTAGGCCCAAAGCCCCTAAACCCCACCTTTACCGTCTCTTGTGGCTGTGCCAGGCTAGCAGGCGGATTCAGAAAGCTCTAGGTGGGTGGTTGTCAAAATTAGGGTCCCTTTTTGGGTCCCTATTATAATACGGCACCTATTATTTAGGGTACCCAAAAGAGGACCCTAATTTTGACAACCACCCAGGTGGTAGTTTTAACTTCATTGTTTGCAGGGTCGTAGACACAGAGAGGACTGCCTGCAGTGTGATATAGTGGTTGTTCTTGGTGAATAATCTAAGGCGATACAATGACTAAGCATGAAAATGTTGCATAAGGCTTTCGGGTTTAGGGCTTCATTTGAATTCAATCCGAGGGTTCAGGGTCATTAATGCTGCTGTCATACCAACTTAACCATGTACAATGCTGGAGAGCTGTAGAGAACAGCAGCAGTATCAATGACAAAACCCATGCTGCGAGTCAAACTCAGCCGTCGTTGCTGCAAGGAAATCCAGCTCATGCCCGCAAACCCCCTCGTTCGTAAATCCCGCACCCTGAACCGGAGCCCGCAAACCCTAAGCCGCACAAGCCCTAAACCCCTAAACCATAAACTCCCGAAGAGCCCCAAACTCCTAGAGAACCCTGAACCCCAACACAACGCACTACCCCTGCAAAGCATTCATCCAACCCGGGACCGAAGCCCAAGAACGCAGAGTCCCACCGGCCTGTTTCCGCAAGCCACCAGCCCGGATCCACACCGAAGAGGCCGGCATCCCAGTAGAGAGCCCAAGTTCCCTTCTCCTGGGTTTGGGTTTAGGGTTCGAGCTGTAGGGTTTTAGTGTTCAAGTAGGCCTTTGGGTTCAGGGTTGGGCCCAAGTTCCCTTCTCCTGGTCGTTGGTATTTTGACTGCGCTTTCCTGGTCTATAGGGCCTAGGGTCTAGAGTCTATGGGGCTTTGGTTCCCGGGGGTCAGGAGTTCGGATTTGCAGGCTTTTTCAAAGAGATGGCGGCGTTGACGAAGGTTCCTTTCTGCAAGCTGACAGCGTGTGTAAACCCTAAACCCTAAACCTCTAAACCCTAAACACTAAACCCTAGACCCTAAACCCTAAACCCAAAACGGTATTGTGGTTATGACTGGTTATGCCACGTGCTCACGTGTCGTTACGGGATCTCCTCTGAGCTCTAGGGCAGGTGTAGGGTTTACAAAGCAGAAACCCGGAAACTCGAACATTGAACCTGATGGCCCCGAAGGGAAGCGCTGGGAATCTTACACCTTTTCCTCCAATCCGTTTTCGAATTTTCTGGCCTAAACCCTTGACCCTAAACTGCGCCTGAAAGCTTAAGGCGTTTTAGGGTGTAGGACATGGGATCTGGGTCCTAAGTTTAGTGCGAAAGACTCTCGGGTGCGGGGCTCACGTGTCGAGACGTTGAGCGAAGGATCTCGGGGATCCTCGTCGTAGGGTTTAGGGTGTATGGGTTTAGGGTTTGGTGGTTCAGGTGTAGGGTTTAGGGTTTAATCCTTCGTCATTCCTAAACAACAAAAAGGTTCTGTGGCAGAGTCTAATACAAATATTTGGACCCCAAGGAACAGTACTTGCAATTCGTATAAATTATAGGGGTCCTAGGGCGAAGGGTTTAGAGCTGAAGGCTTAGGCTCAGCAAGCTTGAAGTCAATTTCCTCCAGAGTCCAGAGGACCAAAATATCCTAGACCCTTTAAGGTTTGTGAAACGAGAATTTGGATCCCACTAAAACTAAAGCTACAACCCGAAAACCCTGAAACCCCTTCGACCCCAAAACACTCAAGCACGCGCAATGCCAAAAAGCAAACAAGACGAAAACCATCAGATCCAACACAATAGAGCCCTGAAAAACCAGATTTGTTGGGCTTAGGGTATAAAACACCCCCTTAAAGCGCTAAACCCGGGCCAGTCCTGGTGAAAACAGCGCTGGAGTACGCGGCCGACGATCACCTGGCGGATATGTTGGGGATTACTGGTAGGGGCATTGGGTATTGCTTACAGGTTGGGCTTGGGGTTTCGAGTTTGGGCGTTTAGCAACCGGTAGCAATGATTGAAGATATTTGTTAGGTTTAGGTTCAGGGATTTAGATTCATTACTAAGATTTCCTGGCATTCCCTACGATGACGACAAGTGGGAACTCCAAGATATAATAACACTAAAGACTTATGGGTTTATATGTCACCTAGAGAGGTCGTTGGAAGATCCCTATTCAGTTTCAGAGAGTTTAAGGTCTCGGGTTTCCTTCTGAGAGGTGAGGAGAGATCGCGCCCCTTCTATCCAAAGCGACAGGGTTTATGGTTTTCATTTGTCATAGGGACCCTTAGGGGGGTAGGGGAATGGGGGGAATGGAGGTAGGGGACTGTATTTCCTTAAATAGGCCTTATTAAATCCTTATTACGGGCAGTAAGGCAAGGCCCCCACCCCCCCCTCCCCCTACATCCCCCAAGGGTCCCTATGAATTTGGGTCACTCAGAGTTTCAGGAACTTGGGGATTCTGGGATTCGAGCGTCGCTGCTTCAAAGAAGCTTGCAGCCTTCTTGAGCTGCTTGGTTGTTGAAGTCCCCATCTTCGTGAGTTCTTTGGCATGGATATACCAGCATAATATGAGGGGCCTAAATAATGGATACAATAGGCCTTGGGTGTACCTTATACTGTATTTATACTAAGGAAGCCCCCAAAATGGTATCGGTAATTATTAAGACCCCTATAGTATCCGACCTAGCGGCGCTTATGGAGTGAAGCAGACTTTCACTTGCCTAGTATAGGGGCCTAAATTATTACCAATACTATCGTGGGGGGGTTCCTTATTTTAGGAAATGTGCCCCGAAACCCCAGACTAGCCCTGTCCGCCATCCGAAACACCTCACTGCCACAAACGCGCGGCGATGTGCTCGCACGAAGAGAATCCAAGTCAAAACACCTCGTGGCTGAGCACTGAAAGGCGTCGAGACACGTTGTTGACTTTCCTCTCGACCAATCTCGCGCCGAGTACCTCGCCCAGCCCGTGTCGCTTCGCCAGAACAGCGGACCCAGAGACTCCAATATCCCTTAATTAAGGAAATATACCTTAAATCATATTAAGGATACTATAACTTAAGGTATATTCCTTAATTAAGGGATATTGGAGTCTCTGGGGAGAGCGGCTTTCTGCCTCTCTCCGAGCCCGGAGCAGTTGTTGGGGCTGAAGGCCGAAGTTCTCCTTGGGAAAAGAGACGGTTGATGATAGACATCCTGGGGTTCCTTTAAAGGGACCTTTAAGGGGTTCCTTTAAGGGGCTCCTTTAAGGGCTTTATAGGGGGTTTAGGGTGTAGGGTTTAGGGATGTAAATCCTGCATCACCCATAATACGGAATATACCATAATTTCCCTAGTTCAGGGTCCTTAAGGTAATGCAGGATTTACACCATCAACCGGAGGACTCTTGCACATCGGTGGAACCACGGGGTTGCACCAGTGCAGCAGGAGCCAAAGTCCGTGCCGAAGATGGCCTGGATAAGCGAAGAACACCCCAAAAAATGTCTAGGTTTCATAAGAATTGGCATGGGCTCTCCTGTGTACTCCAACCTGCTGTGTCCACCATAAGCAGCATACCATAGTTCAATTCGCTCAAAGCACTGAAGCTAAACAGGCTCAAACTGAATATATCATACCTTGATTGGCACAGTTTAAGGTACTCGTCAAAAGGCCGTCCAGCAACAGGTATGTAGGCCCTCCTTCATGACAAAAACCTTCCTTGAAGGAGGACTACAATAAGAATCAAAATATTCTTCAAGTGCTTCAGGCATCAAGGGAGGTTCATTAACCACGGGTCTCCATTGCAACCTATACAAGCCCTTTCGACCCCTGATGCACAGAGCCCCGATGCTACCCGGACGTTTACAGGAAACCCTAAACCCTGCATAGACCCTAAACCCCAAGGCTCCAGAACCCTAGCCGCTAGGGCCGCGGCATGGTAGATGTTGGCATGCGATGCATGGGGAGGATCTGCAGGAGGCAGCAGGCTGGAGTACCTTGCAGCTTCCGGCCCTTTTGACGGTCAAGCGGGTTCTAGAAGGCCAATCCTTTCAAAAGGGCTCCATAAGGGGTCCTATAAGGGGTTTGGGGTTCAGGGTTCTAGAAGGGCCTATCATTGGTTTCAAACGGGCTCCTCCACAAGGGGTCCTATAAGGGGTTTACGGGCTTTGATAAGGGTTCTATGAGGTCTCGACAAAGGGTTTGTGGCTCGCTGAGGTATTTATAAAGGGGTTCCTGGAGGGGCTCGGCAAGGGGTTCTACAGTACACTTGAGAGTTCTACTGTTCCATGATGGCTCGATAAGAGCTATATTAAAGGCTATAGGGTTCTGGATTTCGGGCTGGCGGTTTGTTGACAGGTTTCAGGTTTGGGACGTTAGCCTTGACACCAAAACCTTTCCCGGCTTCAGCGTGCCGATTCCGAAGCCCCTTACTTAACCCTCCCAAGACCCTCAACCCTAAAACCTACATCCTAAACCCTAAACCCTTAACTCTAAACCCTCGACCCGAAACCCTACAACCTAAACCCTAAACCCACTTTAGTGTTTAGGGCGAAAGGCTTCGGATTTCGCACCTGGGCTGGGACCTCGCCCTCAAACCCACCGCGGTTGGAGAGGCTGTTCGATTGCTGGGCATTCTCCAGGGACCTCCAAATGATGACGGTTCTTGAAAGAGTTTATGCAAAAACCCTGATGAAACGGTTTTGACCTGCAGAACCCGTATAGAACCCTGATCGCCCGAACCCCCAGAAAAGAAAACAAGCCTTCAAGAACCCCCAAGCAACCTCCCTAGGGAACCCTAAACCCTGTTTCAACCCTTATCGAAGCCTTGATTCGATCCTCAACCCCAAACCCCAAAACCGAAAGCTAAACCCTTAACCCTCAACCGTAAACCTTCAAGCCTGAACCCTGAACCCTAAAGCCTAAACCCCTAGCCCTTATGGATCCCTTTAAAGGAACCCTTATAGATCCCTTAAAGGAACCCCCGTCACCTGCCCAAAGCCGCAGTCAGCTCTTTTGGCCATGCGCTTCCCTCTGTCGGGGCCACCTTGAGGCACCTGCTTGGCAGAGGGATAAGGTGGTAGAAGGGATCCGGGATTCTGGAACCCTAAACCCTAAACCCTAAACCCTAAACCCAAAACCCTAAACCCTAAACCCAAAACCCTAAACCCTAAAAAAGAAGGGATCCGGGATACTAGAACGAAGGACTGATATGGGGGGGCTTTGGGCTGTGAAGCTTTGGGGTTTAGGGTTTAGGGTTTAGGGTTTAGGGTTTAGGGTTTAGGGTTTAGGGTTTAGGGTTTAGGGTTTAGGGTTTAGGGTTTAGGGTTTGCCGTAGAATAGCGCGTAGGCGAAAGTAATTTGCGACAAGATCGTGTCAAGTGCGTTGTACTACTGCGAGTAGCTGCGAAAGCCTGATCATGGAAGGCTTTTCCTTTCTTCCTATCCCACCCCACGCCGTATGAGGCGGCCAAGCCACCCAAACCTATTCCTTTTAGGGTTTAGACCTAAACTCAGTTAGGTCCCTCTTGGCCTCAATCTTCCCCCTTTTGACCATCAAACTTCTGAGGGCCAGGGCAGGGCAGGGCAGGGCAGGGCAGGGCAGGGCAGGGCAGGGCAGGGCAGGGCAGGGCAGGGCAGGGCAGGGGCAGGGCAGGGGAGGGCAGGCAGCAGGGGGCCAGGGGGGCCAGGGGGGCCAGGGGGGGCCAGGGGGGGCCAGGGGGCGCCAGGGGGGGCCAGGGGGGGCCAGGGCGGGCCAAGGGGAACAACTGCCAAAAAAAAACGCCAAGCGCAATTTTTTGCCCAGAGCCCCCTAGGACCGGCTCTGGAGGCCCTAGGTCCTTGAACTCTGCTCGCTGGAGGCCCCAGGCCCCCCTGGGGGGGTCCCTTTCTGGGGGCATTTTCAAGGAGGCAAAAGGGCACCAGTCAGGGTTAGGGTAATGACTTTATTAAGGGACCAGTACTGGTCCCGAGGAGAACCGGCTCCGGTACCGGGCCTGACGTGGGTGCTACCGTCCCCATGGCTGTGGAGAGGCGGGCAGGCGTCTTGGGTCGCTCTGCGCCATCGAGGTCGAGGGGCTTAAGCGCCGCCCACCCACAGTAGGTGGGCGGCCTATGCCTTGAGTTTAGGGTTTAGGGTTTAGGGTTTAGGGTTTAGGGTTTGGCGCATAAGCGGGAGTAGCTTGCGAAACATGTAATTTCGAGTGCATCGTCCTCAAGCGATTCAACGTTTGAGCCTGATTGTGGTTGGCTCTTTTTATTCACTCTCCCACCCCACGCCGTCTAAGGCGGCCAAACCACCCAAACCTATTCCTTTTAGGGTTTAGCACCTAAACTCAGTCTACGGTTTTCTTTTTCTTCAACTTCAGGCGGGGCAAAGGCCAGAGAGCCAAGGCCGGCGAAGTGAGGGGGCCAGTGAGGGCAGGGGGGGGCCAGGGGGGGCCAGGGGGTGTCAGGGGGGGCCAGGGGGGGCCAAGGGGGGGCGGGGGGAGTGGGGCCAAGGAGGCAAAAAAAACAGTTTTTGTCCAGGTCTCCCCCTAGGACCCGCCTGGAGGCCCCTGGGTCCTCGAACTCTGGTTGCTGCAGGCCCCACGCCCCCCCTGGGGGGTGCCTTTTTGGAGGGGGGCCCAAATGGCTTGGTCCTGCATGGTGAAGGGGGTGGGGGGTATTTACTTTAATAGGGACCAGTCCCCATGGCTGTGGAGAGGCGGGCAGGCGTCTTGGGTCGCTCTGCGCCATCGACGTCGAGGGGCTTAAGCGCCGCCCACCCACAGTAGGTGGGCGGCCTATGCCTTGAGTTTAGGGGTGTGGGGCTTCGATATCGTCCGAATTTCAGGTTTGGCGCGAATCCTCTTGTTGCCAGGTCAACAGCTACAGCCGCACAGGAGGCATTAGGTCAGACGTTCTCGGAGAGCTCCATATCCTCATTGATGTAAGGAATGTTTCTGAAACTAGGCTGGGGAGCCTGTATATGATTCAATATATATGTATATATATATATATATATATATATATTGCATATGTCACAGGTCTTGCGATTTCTGCCTTCAGACTGTACAGTAGGGCCACGTGGATTCTTGGGTGCTCGTCTTCTGGTCAGCAAACTTCAGCAGCGGTACTGAGGGTGGTAGAGAGTGATTAGACAGAAAGAGGCAGTAGACAGTAGGCAACAGGCCGTAGGAAGTAGGCTGTAGGCCTTTGTCGTACGCTACCGCTACTGCTGCTGCTACTGCCACTGCTGCTTCTACTGCTACTGCTACTGCTGCTGCTACTGCTGCTGGTAAGATGTCGATGACGACGTCGACTGGCACTAGAAAGACCTTCTTCCCCTTCTATGCCTCGCAGGCCCGGGTTGGAATTTTTCTGGCACCGAGCATTCCTGGCAGCCCTCTTTGGAGCCAGTCTCACTCGTCAGGTTCGCTCTCAGAAGAGTACATCCCGCCATCACCAGAAATAGGAGCAGGCTGGTTCCTGCAGAAAGCTTTGGCATGGGCCTGAACCGTTAGAATCAGTTTTTGCTGTAGTTTAATCAGGAATACTATTCCAAATTACTCAGGCCTTTGTAGCACGTTTGTGGGTCGGAAGTTTCCCAGCTTCATCCGCAAAGCTAGTTTAGGGCTTAGGGTTTGGGCTTTTGTGTGTTTTGCGGTTAAGAGTTTAGGGGTTGAGGGTGTGAGGTCTCGCATGGACAGGATACAAAAAAACTCGTTGCCTCCAGGTCTTGACTTACTCCATAAACCCTACACACTTGTGGTGGTTGCCCACCTCTCTCTCTACATTATATAGCAGCCTTAACAACCCTAAACCGTCAACTAGAATCAGATTATTGTGTTGGAGCATACTGTACTGTAGTTCTAGTAAGGAAACCTACGGCGCCTGAGGAATCAGGTTGGTAACAACGGTAGCAGTACTGATAATCGTGAGAATGGTGATATTGGCAATAACTGTGTGTTGCAATCGTGTCATATTGGTAGCTATTCCCGATTCAATATTACACTTCATACTAGATACGAAATCCTGAACCCGAAGCTTGAAGCGCCCACCCCCAACACCCTAAACCATGGGAACCCTTATGCCATTAATGCTCCCTTTGCCGCACACTCCCCTCTGAAACCTGTTAATCGCACCCTCTAAAGCCCTTCAAAGAGCAAACCCTAAACCCCAAACAACAAAATCCTCTTTGCCGTGTCCTGGGCTCATGCGTATCCTCGGACTCGGACAGGAAGCCTTGTAGCAAGTCCTGGTTTCAGCTACAGCCCCCGGAAACCCCATAAGACTCTTCCTAAACAACAAGAATTCTGAAATCCCTACCACCCATCAGAGGTTGAATCCATCTTGCTTTGAGGGAGGAAGCGGTTTGGAGCTGCAGTTTTCGTGGTAAGGTCTCGGGTTCAGGGGCTGGGGTGCTATTTTGCAGGCTTAGGGTTGTTTAGGGTTTAGGGTTTAGGGTTTAGGGTTTTGGGTTTAGGGTTCAGGGTCGGTTCGTCGGGCATTTAGAGCGCAAAGGGTCTCCGGATTGCTCATCAGCTGAAACTTGCATCGGAATCCTGTGACCCCTTCTAGGGTTTTTTCCTTCTAGAGTTTAGGGTGTAGGGTTGGGGTTTAGGGTTCGGGGTCCGGCATAAGGATTTGAGGGTTGACGGTTTAGGGTGCAGGAATAATACTCATCCCAACACCTTTAAACCGGATGCCTCCTGTACTCCAAACGTTAATGCCTACAACGGCATCTTCCACAATTCTTAAGTGTTGAAAAACCTGCACGGACACGGAACTCCGAACATCTAGGACTGTTGGCTTACAGGTAGAGCCCCAAGAGCTTAAAAACTATACCCACATATTATCTGCAATACGAACCACTATGGTAACCCTACCCTTCGTACGCACCCTGCTCATACCGCTTTCATACCCTGAAGCCTAAACCCCAAACCCTGAAACCCACTACGAGCGCTTCGCCTGCATCGCATCGTCCGCCGCTATGGCCGCGGCGGCCCCGGCGCGGGCAGCCTCGGAACGCGGCGCGTCGGCATCGGGCCGAGGAGGGCGACGAAGGAGTGCCTGCAGCTGCTGTTTCTTAGAGGGTTTCCATAAGGTGTTTGTAGACATAACCCAACTGGATACTGCTCTCATGACGCTTTTAAGGCATGACATACACACGACGAGCTTCTGTAAGGTCGTTGAAGGGCTGTATGAACATAACAAGGTTCTGGAAGGCTTCTAGAAGGGTTTGAAAGGTCTTTGAAGGCTTTAAGATAGGCTTTGAGGGCATCGTCTTCGAAGCAAGTGCTTGAAGACAGTGTTGAGCTTCGCAGAAAGGTTTCTTAGGGGTTCTGACAGGGCTCTATAAGGGTTCTAGAACGGGTACTGTACTTGGTAGACTACAAGGCTTGGCGGATAAATTGCTGGAGTTTCCGTGCAGGGCCCTAATTATGACGCAGCTCAGGGTGTAATTTGATTCCATTCGGTTGTGACAGACAGGTTTATTTGAGCGTATTGCAGTGCTGAAGGGTAATCCAGGAAAAGCTGCAAATCATCTTACAGAAAGCCTTTGAGATGCCTATTTTTCATTGCGATAGGCAATGGCAGTGAGAGCAGCAAGAATGACAATCGGAAAAGGACTATGAGAAGAAGCGGAATACAGTGGCGGAGAAGAAAATACATCATGATAACCCTAAACTCTGAACCCGAATGTCCTGCTGTTGACCTGGCAGAACAATCACGGCGACAAGACTGATACTGATGTGAACAATGACATCCAACGCGGCTCTGCCCTTGCAATGTAGGAGCCTTAGCAACTAGGATACGGTTCAAGGCTTAGTACACAGGGGCATGAGATCGTAGTCCTAGATACTGCTAGTTGTTACGCCGACAGCACAATGCCATGCTTTAAACCAAAGCTCCCAACCCCAAGCCCAAAACCCCAAACCCGGCAACCCTCAACCGTGGCATGTTGTGCCCTCAGCCCCAAAGCCCCCTTTCTTCAAAAATGGGACCGAAAAAGGTTCAATTATGTAAGGCCGGCAAGCTTAACGCTCCCCATTGGCTGTCTAAGTATAAGATACTATGGTATACCACAATATACTATAACATTACCCTGAACCCTAAACCCATAATACCCTATAACATACTCGAATTTCCTATAACATACTAAAGTTTACTATAACATACTAAAATAAAATTAGCTCTAAACCCGGGCCTGCGAGGAGGGGCAACTGGTGCCCGCCCCGGCGTCCGTCGCTGCACCTAGTTCATGGTTGGGATAGGATTAAACATGTACATTTTATTCCTTCTTAGAGGGTTTTTATAAAAACCCTCTCTTAAAAATGTACATGTTTATTCCTTATTGGGTTCAAGTACCCATAAAAAATTTAAAATGCTACCCGACTATGACAAAGGCACCGGTTGTAGCCGACTTTGGGCCTCGGCGTGGCTTCACCAGGGCGGAGCCCCACGGCCTTTGGCATTTTAGGGTTTTGTAGGGTTTAGAGCTTACCTTAACCTACAAAACCCTACTGTTTTGTAGGGTCCCTATAAACTCCATATTAGGTTTTATAATAAGAACCTACAAAAAGTTAGGGTTTGGTAGGTTAAGGTAAGGTTTAGGGATTCGGGTTTAGAATTTACATAGAATTTAGGGCCTAGGGTTCAGAGTTTAGGGTTTAGGGTTCAGGGTTTAGGGTTTAGGGCCAGCTTAAGGTTTTGGGTTTAGGGTGTGGGTTTAAAGTTTAGGGCGTGGGTTTAGGGCTTTCAAGCTTTCGATGTAGGTAGTTGGGTTTAGTGGACAGAGATTGCACAAGGTCTGGATCTCTCGCCGCATCCAGGAGGCTAAAAACAGCAAAACCGGTTGAGGTTCGTTCTTGTGCTTCGGTTCATTCAGCGGCTTTGACCCAAGTTTAAGAATCCTAGCTCTCGGTGTCGTCCTCGTCACTTCGGCCGTCGTCCTCCTCAGCATCGTGGTCATTGACGTATGGAGGGTCACGATCCTACCATGGCCATCTTCGTAAGCAAGTCAAACCAGGGCCCGAGTCCTTGCCAGCATCACCGCCAGAATTATCAGCATCTGCAGCAACATTGTCATCGGCAGCAAAAGGAACCGGCAAAGCGAAAAACAAAATCGACCACAGAGAGTCACACGATTCAGCCCATGCAGCGGATGATATTCCGATCGCGGTGATGGTGACGACCGCGATGACGATCAACATCAGCTACAATAGCACCAACAAGAAGAAGCACAGGCGAAGATAAGCCGATGACAACCAAGTTTCAAAAAAAAATATATACAGCCTAGACCCTCAACCCTGGACCACCAAAGCCCTAACCCTGCCTCCGTGGCACCCTGCGTATCGCAGGGCTCTTGGGTCCATCAGCGCTGGCAGCACGCGTCCTGTCAATTGAATTCTTCATGAGGGGGAACGGGCAGGGAGCATAGTATATTACGTGACAGCTTGTTATAGTATGCTACAAAATCTAATGCAGCATAAATTCTGCGGAGAGTGTCGCAACCTCGAAGCGGCGAGGGTCATAGACAATTTTCTACGATGCACTAAGCGTCGGGAAACATTGGAAAGAGGCTCCGAGGACCCAGCTCATCTCCGAAACAGAACCCGATAGATCCTTGATCAAGCATAAACCCTAACGCCCCTAAACTCTAAATGAATGCGGCCGGTGTCCGCAAACCTCAACCGCTTGCACAGGATCTGAAGACACCGGTGCGAAAGCTAAAACCCGACAACCAAAAAGAAAGACCAGATGAGGAAAAGAGGGTTTAGGGTTTAGGCGCATTGCCGAGCTTAACACACACTCTATCACCAGTGTTGTCACTCATATCAATATTATCAGTCTTTTTCATTCTTATTATCCTTATGATTTTCAATACTGATATAGCCCTTAATATCTACATTAATATGTCTACTACGATTACTAGGATTATTGTTGCTATTACTGTTGTTATTGTTAGTGTTGCTGCTCTTGTTTTCACTCTTTGTGATGATGACGGGTGTTGTTATTTCAGCGGAAGTTCAAGCGGAGCCCCGAAACCCTCTGCAAATGCCCTGGGCTGCTATCATTGCTATAAACAGCACCATTATCATGAAGATGAGTATTGCTATTGCTAGAAAACTCAAGGAGACTTCCGATACCCTCGGCAGATGCCTTGGGTTACCATGGGCCGTTATCATTGCTATAAACAGCACCATTACCATGAAGATGAGTATTGCTATTAGGAGACTTCCGGTACCCTCGGCCGATGCCTTGGGTTACTATAGATACGCTATTTATTCTTGTTCTCGTTCTTATTCTTATTATTGTTACGATTTATTACATTTATTACTGATATTACAATTAATACTATTATTACTAATACTACTATTACTACTGTTGCTACTATTAGTACTATTATTGCCATTCTTACGAGTGCCTCGGGTTGGGCTTGCCATCTTCCAGCTGCCCCTTGAGGCGCCCTCGGTCCTGGCGAGTTGGACTGCACGGGGTCGGGCTTAGGGTTTTTTTGGGCTTCGGGGTTGAAGGCTTGCTGCTTGGGATCTTGGGGGGAAGGGGTTTAGGGGTTTGGGGGTTTAGGGTTTAGGGTTTAGGGGTTTAGGGGTATCGGGTTTAGGGGTTTAGGGATTTAGGGTTTAGGGTTTAGGGATCTAGGGTTTAGGGTTTAGGGGTGTTGGGTTTAGGACTTTGGGGTTTAGGGTTTTGGTGCTTAGGGATCTGGCGTCTGCGTCTCGGTCTTGGTGCTCAACAAAGGAGGAATAACACGTACCCCTAAAATGTAGAGCATTAAGGCCTAATGTTTGGTATTATGCTTGCCTTGTGGGACTTGAGAGAAACAGGCCCGAAGGGTAGGAAGTCGAGGGTTTGGATGCCTGGTTCATGGGTCTAAGGGCTTGGGTGCTTAGCGTTTTGGGATTGAGGGCTTAGGTTCGGTTTCATGTAAGTATGAGAACCTCATGCCTCAAACTTAAGGACTTCGGATCTGGGGTTAGCCAGCTTTAAGGAATGAGATCAGGTTGTGGAGGGGTCAAAGTAGTATGGTGGCGGTCGGGTTTAGGTTTCAGGGTTGGGGGTTTAGGGTTTGGGGTTGGGGGTTTAGGGTTTAGGGTCTGGGGTTCATAGGGTTTAGGGTTTCTTGCTAAAGCAAGATGATGGGGAATTTGTCCTTGGCGCAGCAAGCATATTGATCTTTAAACTTCCCCGCCACAACAACCCGGGTCCATTGGTTCTCTTTCTGCGACCGGATCACCAACGGAACACCAAGTTTCTCACTCATGCTCTGTATCCAAGTTCCACACGCCCAAGTCAAAAAAAAACTTCTCGAAGTCTTCCCAGCTAGGCCATAACTCAGAGAAACGGACCTCGCGATTTGTCATGTGTTTGACCTCCCAAGTTCGCAAAAAAGCCCCTCTCAATTCGGCGTCCCTGCTTGTCACTGTTTCATTCTCGTAAGCCGCTTGAGCGCCGGCAACTGCTCGAAAGAAACAGTCTCCACAGCCTTGGTAATCCTTATTGGTCCATCCCGCCTGCTGTATGGCGCTGTCAGGATCACAAGGGGGGCGACTGAAAGAAAATTTAGGGGCCAGGGCTGCAGGAGTTTGGGGTTCAGGCTGCTTAAGGCTACATCAAACCCTCTGCATCCTAAACCCTCAATCAACTCTAAGCTTTATACCGATGAAACCCCACATTTGCCCGAAGCCTTAAACGCCAAGCCCCTCCCCCCTCCTGATTTATGCTTCTTCTACGAATCCGGGCATAGGTTGCAGTGTTCGTGGCAGGTGTGCTAAAAGCATCAAGAAAGGATACACGAAACACATCAGTAAATGTTGGGCTTCAATACTGGACTGTCTTCAACTTTGAGGCTTAAGTTTAGCCCAAGCCTCAAGACCACACATTGCCCTGAATTATAAACCCTCAAACAGTTTAGGGTTCAGGGATTGAACCTAGTCTACGGTATTTGGAATAGGGGTTAGGTGGAGTACATAAATCTGTTGCACTAACCTCAATTTCCTATAAGCCCCTTTGAAGAAACCCGGTTCTTAAACTGCGGACCCTGAAAAGTACCCAAAATCAGGTGCCCAAATACTCAAACCCCAAACCCGAAGCCCTAAGCCGTAAACCGAAAGCCCTACCCCCCCTCAGCCCAAAACCCCCTAAACCCAAAGCCCTAGACACTAAAATCCCGAAAACTAAGCCCCAAACCCAAAGCCCCTGAGGATTTTGGAGCCTCAGGGGCTGGGAGGAAGGTAGGTATAGGACTAACGATCCCTTATATAAGGGACCCTTATTTGGGATTACCCCACCTAGCTTCATCCTACCTCTTGAGGCCCCTGATTTTGGAACCCTAAGAGCCGTCAAGCCTAATTCTAAGTCCTAAACCCTAAGCCCTATGCCCCGAAGCCCCCCTAAGCCTTACTCCCTAAAACCCCCCTAAGCCCTAAGCCTTACTCCCTAAAACCCCCTAAGCTCTAAGCCTTGCACCCTAAAAACTCCCCTGAGCCCAAAGCCACTTGGGCGGTTGTCAAAATAATGGGTTTAGGGTTTAGGGTTTAGGGTTTAGGGTTTAGGGTTTAGGGTTTAGGGTTTAGGGTTTAGGGTTTAGGGTCCCTTTTTCTGTCCCCTAAATATTGGGTGCCGTACTATATAAAGACTCCAAAAAGTACCCTGATTTTGACAACTACCCCTAAACCCTACACTACCCCTATAAACCCTACACTACCCCTATAAACCCTACACTACCCCTATAAACCCTACACTACCCCTATAAACCCTACACTACCCCTATAACCCTACACTACCCCTATAAACCCTAAACTACCCCTATAAACCCTCAACTACCCCTATAAACCCTAAACCCTAAGCACTGAACCCCTAAACCCTACACCCACGTCGGACTTGGGAGCCTCGTGGGGCTGGTCGAGCACCCGCTTGTAGCGTGAAGACTTGAGGTCCTCGCGGGTTGGGTTCGCTTCGGGTTTGGGGTTCAGGGTTTAGGGTTTGGGGTTTACGGTTTAGGGTTTAGGGTTTGGGGTTGAGGGTTTAAGGTTTAGGGTTTAGGGTAAGGTTTAGGGTTTGGGGTTTAGGGTTTAGGGTCTGGGGTTTAGGGTTTAGGGTTTAGGGTTTTGGGTTTGGGGCATAGGGTTTCGGGTAGTTTAGGGTAGGCTAGGGTAGCTTCGGATCTGGGGTTTCGGGTTTCGGGTGTAGGGTTAGCTTGGGGTAGTTTAGGGTAGTTAGGTAGTTTAGTGTAGTTAAGGGTTTAGGGTTTAGGGTTTAGGGTTTAGGGTTTAGGGTTTAGGGTTTAGGGTAGTTAGGTAGTTTAGTGTAGTTAAGGGTTTAGGGCTCAGGGCTTGGGATGACCTCTAGCACTTCATCCGAATCGTGCTGGATTGGGGGCTTTGTGGGAGTTTATCAGAATCTCTGCATCGTTTCATTTATAAGACTTCAAGGTATATACTGTTCAGGACTTCGTGCTCGTGCTGTGAGTCCCAGGAGATTTATGTAAGGCTAACTAGCAGACACGGATATAGATAGATTAGAGAGGTACGTGCTGCTTATCACTTCAAAGAGCACTAAAACCCACAAGTTGGTGCTGGGTTCGGGATGCCATCAGCAAGCCGCTAATGCCGAAGCCTTCAGGATTTCGATGTGGGTGGTTGTCAAAATTATGGTCCCTTTTTGGGTCCCTAATATAATACGGCACCTAATATTTAGGGTGCCCAAAAAAAGGCCCTAATTTTGACCACCACCCATGTCTTTTTAGAGTTTAAGGTGAAGAGTTGAGGCTTTAGGGCTGCCCCGAACCCTGATGAGCCCAAACCCATCCAGAAATCCCCACGCCTCCCCACCTTTAACAGCGCATCCAAAGGTGATATGAGCTACTGCCGACTTGCAATCCCATGAACAACGTAGAAATTGCTATACTGAGACTACTTGAAATCCAATGTCCGCCGTTCATCAGGCTATATTACCCCCAACACTGACTCGACTACACCCCATACAAAACATGATACAAATCCTTGTAGGACACCATTAATATCCTGCAGGACCCTTTAAGACCTGTAGGGAACCTTGTTGATGTTGCCTGTCTCTCATGTGATCGAGGTCCTCTTCCGCTACCACAGGCTCCGGCAGCAGCGTCAACGCGGCAATTTTGGCCGTCTGGGGCATGCCCTTCATGCAGCCGGTGTCCGCCTCACAAAGCAGCTCGGGGTTCAGGGCTACTTATTTGCTTTTCGGCTTCAAGGTTTAGGCTTGTGTGTGTTTGGGTTTAGGCTTTAGGGCCTGGGTGAAGGTCACGGCGGAAGTTCAAGGTTTATGAGTTGGGGCTTCAGGGGTAGTGCGACGAGCTATAGCGCGTTGATGCATGGTTTAGGTCAGGGGCCGATACGGTTTCAGATCCTGCAATGCTGGCTCATCGTACAATCTCTTGGCGATTTCTGAATGGTTTGTGGCTTGTTAGAAAAAGGGGCACTTTTCTGATGGTTCTCGTAAGAAGGATCCGACTATTGAGGGTCTGTGCTACGGTCCTTTACTTCTTGAAACTCTCATGTCAAACTAAGCCCGGCTAAACCCTGCAACTCCCTAAAACCCAAGAGCCCTGAAACTAGTTCATGCTTGAGATAGGATTAAACATGTACATGCTTATTCCTTGTTGAGTTTAAGTACCCATAAAAATGGGTGGTTGTCAAAATAATGGTCCGCTTTGGGGTCCTTTTTATAATACGGCAGCAAATCTTTAGGGTACCCAACAAGGGACCATAATTTTGACAACTACCCAAATGTATAATGTTGCCCAACTATGGCAAAGGAACCCAGAC
This sequence comes from Symbiodinium sp. CCMP2592, assembly GCA_905221615.1. Lineage (NCBI taxonomy): Eukaryota > Dinophyceae > Suessiales > Symbiodiniaceae > Symbiodinium > Symbiodinium sp. CCMP2592. Next base: position 1,190,104 of record CAJNDT010005223.1, on the reverse strand, counting down.
CCACACACCTTAAAGGTGCTCTGAACCCTGCGGCCCGAAGGCCCCATTTTTCTGTTTGGCTCACAACGGTTTGGGTTTAGGGGTTTGGGGTTTCGAGTTTAGGTTTTAGGATTTAAGGCCTCACGGTTTAGAGTTTGCTGTTTGGCTCACAACGATAAGCGCCCTACGGCCAAGCAGAATAGAGCTTGGGAGGAATCCCACAGCCCGGATGCCGCCGAGGGCTACACTAAGGGTTCAGCTGGGTCTTACAGGGATACGGCTTGAAAAGGTTTTAGGGTTTGGAGCTTAGGGGCTAGGAGCGTTTTAAGGTCCGTGTCGTGAAACTGAATTTAAGTTGATATGCGAAGCCCGGCAGGGTATAGACTCTGCGTCCCCGTTACGAAAACGTAAATGAAGCTCGTTCAAAGGCTAGGTTGCTTAGGCATCCAGTATCCCACTTGCAGGGTTGGGGGTTTAGGGTACCCTTTCTGATTGAAAAGGAAGCCCTAAACTACAATGAGACAAAGTGCAACCAGGTATTGCTGCGGGACCTGGTTAGGAGAGTCAAAAGGTACTTCTGCGGCACCTAAAAACCTCCCAACCCCTCGGAAACCTGAACCCTCAAGCCTAAACCCTGAACCCCTCTGAAACCCCTACATCCTAAAGCGGCAAAGCCAAGTCGGGCACATGTTCTCGAGTTGAAGTCAAATCTATGGGATAATTCTGTCGGAGCCTAGCGACTAGGGCTCTAGGGGCAAAACACTGGTAATTCAGGCCTGTAAAGGCCTCTACCCAGAGACTCCAACATCCCTTAATGAAGGAACATACCTTAAATCATATTAAGGATCCTACTATAACTTAAGGTATATTCCTTAATTAAGGGATATTGGAGTCTCTGGGTATGTTACACTGGTTCACCCCCCTGATGGGCTTTCAGGAGGTGGTCCACAGTATCTCAAACCCACAAAGCCCGAAACTCCGAACCTCAAAACCACAGGGTGGTTGTCAAAATTAGGGTCCCTTTTTGGTTACCATAAATATTAGGTGCCGTATTATTATAGGTACCCAAAAAGGGACCATAATTTTGACAACCACCCCACAAGAGAATGCTGAGGTAACAGCAAACCGACAGGGCCCCAAGTACCCAATAATCAGAGACGTGTATTCTACGCCTCATCTTAAGCGATGAGCACCCCAAACCAACAAAATTAATTAAGCCTTCAGTTGTGGTAAGAACAGAAAATACCCAAACCCTAAAGGGGAAGCCCCTAAACCCCTAAACCCAATGCCCTAAACCCAAAAACCTTCAACCCGGGGACCCTAAACCCAGAAATCCAGGTACCCAGCCCCTGAATCGTACCGACCTCGCCTCCTGGGTGTTGAAGAGGAGGTCGCGATGCTGAATGCAGAGGGCCGTCAAACCAGGATGGCTTACCTCTGTTTAGGCTTTAGGCTTCAGGCCTTCAGGTTTGGGGTTTAGGGCTCAAAGTGTAAGGTTTAGGGTTCAGGGTTTGGGGTACAGGGTTTAGAGCTCAGGGTTCAGACGTTTCTTTTAATGCAATGCCCTTTTCCTTGCGTCCAAGGGTCCGCCCCGGTACAAGGCTTGCACAAAGTGGAGTGTTTAGTTCAGACGTTTAGAGTTTAAGGCTTGGGGTTTAAGATGTTGAGGAGGTCTAGTCGTTAAGGGCCTTCTGTAGGCGGTTCAGGGTTTAGCAGCGAAGAGAGGAATCTCGCGTCCGGCTTGTGAGTTGCCCGAAATCAGTCTTTGATGCTGCCGTGACCTTGCAAGCCGTCAGACTGTCTAACCCTAAAGCCTACTTGGAGGCCCTTTTGACTTAGTAAGTCTACTTAGTATCCCCTAGAAACCCTATTATAATCCCCATAACTTACCTTACTAACCCTACTTACTAAGTCAAAAGGGCCTCCAAGTAACCCCCACCCCGTAGCTCTTCTCACAATCCATCCACCCAACATGGGAAGCCTCTAGTTGACAGGTCTACTTGTCGGTTCCCTGGTACCTGAACCACGTCCAACTGGGTTGCCCAACTAGGACTTCTTCTCCTTCTTTGATACGAATGATCTCTTCACACGTCCGAAGGACTTCGACTTGTGTGTAGATATTGGATTCACCTTTGGAGTGGCGCCAATGGGTTCAATAAGATGCGGCTTGGGCATAGGAGCAGGAGCAGGCGTCTAGAAGCATCCGGACTAAATTTTCTAAATTGTTCTGAAACGCTAGATTCCAAAACCTTGAGCGGCATGCGCCGAAACCCCACACCCTGCAGCCTGGGCTTGTTGTTGTTCTGATCACCTGGACCTGAACCTTTTAGAACTCTTATAACACCTTTGCAAAAACCCTTGCAGAACCCTGACCCCCCAAACCTAATCCCTGAACCTTTGTCTTTACGTGTCATGTTGACAGCCTGGGACCATCATAACCCTAACCCTATCCTGCAGAACCCTCATGTCATACAACCTTTATAAGACCTTGATGAACCTCTTTGAAACACTCACAAAACCCAATACAACTTCGGCTTCAGAACCCTAAACCCTAAACCCTAACCCAATACAATAGAACCATCTCTCGAGCCTTGTCCCCTGCGTCCCCGAGCTTGCCAGCGAGGTATCTTTCTCGAAGGTGCCTCGCGGTAGCTTCGGGGAGTTTCCGAAAATCAGGGGTACCCTTAAATTTCGGGTCCTTATAACAAGGATCCTACTATTTGGGGCACTAGAAACTCCAATCTGGGTTTGGAGTTTAGGGAATTCTAAAAGGGATCCTACTACTTAGGGTACTAGATTAGGGTCCCCTATTTTCGGAAACTCCCTTCTGGCTTTGGAGTTTAGGGTCTAGGATAGCTGCTCGGATTTACTGTTCAGGGTAGCCGGACCCCTAAAACCTTAGAGATGAGGCATGGGGTTTGAGTTTTGGAGTTTAGGGGAGCCTTTTAGGGGAGCCGCTCGTATACCAAGGACCTGAAATCACGATAGCCGTCCTAATCATGGGGTTTAGGGTCTAGTATATTCCTATACCAAGGACCGAAAATCACGACAAGCGTCATAATCATAGGGTTTAGGGTTTAGGCTTAGGGCGTTTAGAATAACAGAGACCATGCTACCGATCATACTGGTCGTAATTAACCATAACGCCGTCGACACGGCCACACAGTAGACATAGTAATAGTAGTAGCAGTAGTCGTCGTCGGCGTAGTACTAGTGACAGTTACAGGCGTAGTCGCCGCCACAGCACGTATCTCAACTGCGCAGCTGGTGCAGCCCAAAGGGATAAGCCCCCCAAGACCCACAATGAAACTGTGGAAACGAAAACCATTCCTAAACCCTAAACCCTAAACCATTCCTAAACCCTGAACCCTAAACCGTAAACCCTAAACCTTAAACCTTAACTGAACATACTTTGCCCGACAATGAGCCTTTAAACAAACTACAAGCCCCTTTGTCCGAAAAAAGACAAATTCCCCCGGTAGGCTTGTTTCAGAATCGATGTACCCTAAACCCTAAACTCCTAAAATTGAAAACCTAAACCCCATGGCTCCTCCAAGAGACACCCAACAAAACACTTCCTAAACTCCCCGGCCCGTGCACCTGTGGTAGCACCGCAGCATGGGCAGGATTAGAGACGGTTTCCCCCTTCGCTCTGCCAGACAGACCTTTGAAGGTCTGAGGGTTTTTTGGTTGAGGGTTTAGGGGTTTAGTTGGGGTGTAGGGTCTCGGGGTTTGGTTAGGGCTAAGGGTTACAGACCTTTGAGGGTCTGCAGGTTTAGGGCTTTATGTACAGGCCTTCATGATTCGAACAAGGTTTGGGCTATCTTATACAACCGAAACCCTAAATCGTATAGTTGTAATAAGGGACCTAAAGTTACAGCATTGCCAAGTACTCTGGATTAGCAAGTACTCTGGATTCTAGACTACGCCAGGCGGTTTCCGGGAATTGATAAGCTGCGGCTCCAGCAAAGGGCTTAGTGTGGGGTTTCAGTGGCTCAGAGTTTAGTGTTTTGGGCTTAGAGGATAGAAATATTTAGGGCTGGGGGTATAGAGGTAAGGATTTGGAGTTCAGGGTTTAGGGTGTAGGATTTAGGGCGTAGGGCAGGGTATAGATAGAAGATGCCGGCGTAATCTACATCCATTTGCCCTGGTTGGCCTGCAACATACACGCGCTGGGTTTACATCTGAGTTCGCGACTGGCCGGTGCAAAACAAAGCCCAAACCCGAAACCTCCTTCCCTTCACTGTGCGAAAACACCTTGCAAGAAAAGCAGTCTCACGCAGGGACCCTGGTGCATCTAATCGTTACAGAAAAGAAACCACAACACCCGAAACCTTGTAGCTCACAGACATTTTTATCCTTGCTGAAAACCCTCTCTGACGGAGGAGGGCTTTGATCGACGAGGGGTCTACACCAGCCCAAAACCTATGCGGGCGTTGGAAATTTCAAGCGAAGATACGCTGCCGGCGAGTGTCTGAAACCCCCCATTGTGACTCTCAAACCAACTGCCCCGGCTATGCCATGTGATACCGGTGCGTCCCCCTCCTACTCAACCGCCCTCGCAAGCCACTCAAACCTAAACTCGAAACCCTAAACCCAAACCCTGAACCCTAAACCCTAAACTCCTATACCCTAAACCCCGAAACTCCAACCCTAAACCCCCAACCCCCCAAAACCCGAAACCCTAAAGCTCTCGATCCGAAACTTGATGCCGAAGCCCAAAACCACAAGCCCTACTTGGAGGGTCGGGGGACTTAGCAACTGGTTATTTTAGGGACTTATAACTACCATACTTTTAGGGTACTTATAAGTCTACTTACTACATACTTACTAAGTCCCCTAAAGACCCTCCAAGTACAGCCGCAGCACTGGGGAGGCTCCGTTGGGCGTCGGCTGAAGAAGGTGATGTAGCCTGCTCGGCCGGTCCAAAAAAGGGGTCCGGAGGGTTTCAGGCCGGTAGGGATTTTAAGCTTCAGGACTTGTAGGGCTTAGGGTGCCAGAGGTTGGTATTTTGGAGTTTCCGAAAATAGGGGACCCTAATGTAGTACCCCACATAGTAGGCTCCTTATTGTCAGGACCCAAAATATGGTACCCCTAACTTTCGGAAACTCCCACTTCAAGGCCAAATGGCCTTTAGGGGACTTAAGGAGCCTTGGTGTTCGGGATCGTGCATTCCTGAGATGATGAGATTCCACTTCCATCCCAAGGCCTGACTCTTGGGTATGCTTTACTAGGATACCCAGGCCCTTTACTAGGGTTCCTTTAAAGGGATCTATATGGGGTTAGTATAAGGGGGTCTATAAGGGTATATACTATAATACTGTACTAGGATACCCAGTAACCTAAGAATAAAAAAGGCCTCTCTTTTTGGTATTGGGTAACTTTATAAGGAACCTAGGACTACAAAAAGGGAATAAGGGTACTACTGGACATCCTAGGCTCTGATCCACTGCTCAAGCCCATCAACCTAAACCCTACACCCTAGACCCTAGATCATCAATCCTAAACTCCAAACTCTAAACCCTGAACCCTACACCGTGACTCTGTGGATCCCTGCACCCAAATCCCAGCCTCGTGTCGTCGTGCTGGCCTCGTCTTGCTTTTAAAGGGACTTGCCCTAGGATAAGGGCTTAGGGCTTAGGCTTTGTAGGCGTTTAGGGGTTGAGGGTTTAATGCATAGGGTAGCTCATGGCCTTATTCTAGCAGGCTGTAGGGTCTAGGGAACACCTCGTGATGCGATGGGGTGAGACCCTCACAAAAATGGGTCAAATTCCTTAAGTCCTGAAACCCGCAACCCAAAGTCAAAACGCTGGACCCTGGAATTTAGAGTTTAGGGTTTTGGGTGTGATGCGCTACCCCCGAGTCCTTAACACCCCGCCCTCCGAGAGTCTGAAGGAGCCTAAAATGTACTCACCGAGACCCGAACACACACCACCACACCACCTGGTGTAACGTCTATACAACCCCATACAAACGTTACACAGACCCTATTAAACCCGACCCAGTGCTGGCCAGGATTCAGAGCACCTGCACCGCTTGCCTCGCGCAGCACGCAATAGATACAGTACAATACTTTTATGTAGGTGCTGTCGGAGAAACTACGCTGAAGTCTTCAAACTCCCATAGTCAATCGGGCTCGGGAAGGAGTTAAGGGAGTCACAAGGATTGCGGGGCCTGTGGCTTAGGAGTGTGGGGTTTAGGGTTTGAGGTTGAGTTCAGGGCTCAAGGTTTAGGAGTGTGGAGTTTTAGGGCTTAAGGCTGGGGGTTACGAGTGAAGCATTTAGGCCATTGAGGGTGTTAGGGCTTAGGAATCTGCAGTTGGGGTTTAGGGTTTGTGCTTGGCCTTTAGGATTGAGGGTGGTTGTCAAAATCATGGTCCCTTTCTGGGTTACCCCAGATAGTAGGTGCCGTATTACATTAAGGACCCGAAAAGGCACCCTAATTTTGACAACCACCCACTGAGGGTGAAGGAGTCTGGGGTCCAAAGTCGTGGGTTTGGGGCTTTGTCTCTCGAACTGAGGGTCTAGGTCTTCGAGACTCTGCTGTGGTGGCTGGGGTTGTGGGGCCTCAGGACACCCTATGATTTACTATAGATCCCGATTATGGTATCTTACAGTAAACTCCTTAACCCCTAAACCCTTATTGATCCCTTAAGGGAACCCTTATAGATCCCCATTATGATATCTTACATTCAGTTCCTTTAACAAGAACCCAGACTTTAGAGCTTCTTGGGCTTTTGTCACCTATCTTTGGAGTCTCTAGGGTTCTCCTGAGCCCCAAGTCGACTCAAGTTCCGGAAAAATGGGCCCTATACCCAAACCCTAAACCCTGATCCAGAATCCCCCAGACCCTAAACCCGAATCCCTCTAAACCCGAACCACCTTAAATTCGTGAAAAGTGGCACGTGGCCATGCTCCACGGCGAGGTGAAGAGCCGCACCTGAGCTCTGCGGCTTTTCAAGTCTTAGAAGCTCCATTGTCTGGGTTCTTGTCAAAAGAAATAAATGTAAGATGTCAAAAAGGCACTACTATGAAGCCTATGGGTAGGCTTCACAAGCTGAAGTAAGCCTGAAACCTTGAACCCTAGACTCTTAACCTAAGAACCTAAGTTTTACACCACAAAAACAAAATAAAGTCGGTAGTCGTGGTTGTCGCCGTGGTACTGTTGATGATATAAATCCTGCATTACCTATAATAAGGAATATACCATAATTCCCATAGTTTAGGGTCCTTAAGGTAATGAAGGATTTATACCATCAACCGTAGAAGCCGCAGGCGGTCGTCCTTGTACTTGCGGTAGGCGTAGTAGTAAAGCTTCACGTACGGCTCAAAACCCCCATTTTCGCCATAAACCTTAGACCTCAATCCCAAGAACAAACCTAAACCCCCAGCCCCGAAAACTGCATATAAAACCTTCAAGGAATCCTGATGGAGCCCAAAGAAACCCTAACCCCTAAACCCTCCTAAACTCTCACCCCTCAACCCTAAACCCTAAAGCCTAACCCCTAATTAGCCCCTGATAAACCCCTAAACCCTAAACCCTAAACCCCTAAACCCCTAAACCCTGACCCTAAACCCGTGAACCCTAAACCAAACCGAAGCCAGGCGACGGCCCGAGGAGGTCACCGCGTCGAGCTGCGCCCGGGCACTTAAAAGCGAGGCCACCAGCCTTGCGTCGCCTGGATTTGGGTAGCTTTTGGGTTTAGGGTTTAGGGTTTGGGGGTTTCAGGTTTGGGTTTAGGGTTTAAGGTTACCTACTTGCTACGGTTTAGCTCTTTTGGGCTGTTGGCTTCTCTTGGGGTTTGGATTCAGCATCGCCTGGATTTGGGTGGCTACGGTTTGCGGTTTAGGGTTCTGCGTTCAGGGTTCCGGGTTTGGTTTTTTTTGGTATTTAGTTTTTGGGGTCTGGGGCTTTCGGATTTAGGATTCAGGGCTTTTGGATTTCGGGTTACTGCTAAGTTACTACGGTTTAGTGCTTTTGGGCAGCTACCGTTTTGGGTTTTGTGTTCAGGTTTAGGGTTTGGCGCTTTGCGCTTAGGGCTTAGGGTTTGGGGATTTGGATGTCGGGTTTTTGCTTTGGGGTTTAGGCATCCCCTTGGGTTAGAAAGGAGCCTTACTTATATTGCGGGCTGTATGGACGCCTCTGTACTAGCTCTCCAATGGCTTGCGACACCTTGGATCTCAAGAATTACAAGTCACTCTTTACACTACGGAGAACCCGCGTTGTGGATTGGGGTTTCGGGCTTTAGAGGCTTTGAGTTCAGGGTTGAGGTGTTTAAACCCTAAACCCTATTAAGGCTCGCGTTCAGAGGTTTGGGGACTTCGTGTCTGACATGACAAGGGCTGGGCAACGTGGGCCTTGGAGTCGTTGGGTTTCATGATGAAGCCCAAAGACGCTTAGAAAACTCGCACTCAACCCAAAACCCAAAAACCCTAAAGGCCTTAAAGGCATGAACTCTAAACCCAAACAAAAACTAAATCCAAAAGCCCTAAGCCAAAAAACAACCTAAAACCCACAAAAAGAAGACCCCTAAGCCAAAAAACAGCCAAACTCCAAAAAAAGAAGACCCGCAAGCCAAAAAACAACCTAAACTAAAAAAAGAAGGCTAGAACCTTAAACCCAAAGACCCTAAGCCAACAAACAACCTAAAACCCAAAAAAGAAGACTAGAACCTTAAACCCACAAACCCTCAACCCTGAAACCCAAAAAAATAAGACTAGAACCTTACACCCAAAAACCCAAAAGCCCCAAGCCAAAAAACAACCTAAAACCCAAAAAAAGGAAGACTAGAACCTTAAACCCAAGAAAACTCAACCCTGAACCCTAAACCCTAAGACCCAAAACCCTGAACCCTAAACCCTGAACCTTAAACCCTCAAAAAAAAAAAACATCAACCCTGGCCTCGTTCCGCTGCCAGGTGCAGAGCAGCCTTGCCCGAGGGCAACGTGGCGTTGATGGAGGCCGTCTTGTCCTTATCGGTTTAGGGTTTAGGGTTTAGGGATTAGGGATTAGGGGGGTTCAGGGTTTAGGGTTTAGGGTTTAGGGATTAGGGTTCAGGGTTTAGGGTTTAGGAGGGATTAGGGATGAGGGTTCAGGGATTAGGGAGACCGCTTGAAGGGGGACCCTTCTTAACCCTACTTCTGGCTCTCTTAAAAGGGGACCGTATTGAGAGGGTCTATATCCCCAAGGGTGCCCCTAATCCTAACCCCTACTTGCAGGGTCAGGGGACTTAGTAAGTAGGTAGCAAGCAGACATATAAGTACCCGAAAAGGGACCCTAATTGGGGTTCTGGTGCTTATAAGTCTTACTAAGTCCCCCGACCCTCCAAGTATCGGTTTAGGGTTTGGGGCTCGGTTTAGGGTTTCGGGTTTTGGGTTCACCTGTTGCCCAGAACCTACCACTTCAAGGATCTATGTTATTCTGTCCTTATCGGGGCTTTGGAACTTTAGGTAGGTCCTGGTTAATAAGCCCTGTGTTGGGAACTCCCTGCCGCCAGAATCCAAATGGCCTTTGCACCTTCTGTTGTGCAGCAACGCCCCAAACCCTAAACACCCTGGTCGCGGGCTCAGAATTTCTCGGCTTGGAGATGGCTTGGAAAAGCAGCAGTACACCCTTAGACCCTATCATACAAAAACATGAAAAATTGAGGAATACCATTCCATATTCCAACTATATACTAGGCCCCTACACAATCGGATCTTTGAGTTTTGGGGGAGGTGGCATCTCGATCATAGGCATAGGTGCGCGACTCAGGAACTACCCTGAAAAAGTAGGGTCCTCCAAATAAGGAGCGCCCCAAAGCAGGGAGTCGTAATCTCAACAAGGCCCCGGGTGACCTCATCCTCTAAAACCGAACCAGCGACTTCACGAGTCCCGACACCAAACCCTAAACACAACACCCTGCGAAGCCTTGGGTTCAAACCCAACAGCGCCAAAACCGAAACCCTAAACCCTTCAGAACACCTGCAAAACCTTCGCAGATCCTTTTTCGGAATCCTTACCAAGAACCCGGAACTCCCCAGGAAAGCTCTGATTCCGCAAATGTGCCTTGGCAAAGAGCAGCTCCGCCACATCCAAGCACCCCCTATTCAGCCTTAGTGCTGTAATACACGGTTTAGGGCAGTGGTATTGTGCTTCTGGGCGCCTTTTGAAGCTCTCACCAAGGAAATCGATGGATTCGCTCAGAGTCTTTTCAGGTATAGGGTTAAGGGTCCTCTTCTTGAAGATGAGCCATAAGGCTGTCTGTAGTCTGTGAAACGCGTCCCAAACTGTACCAGACTGTAGCTCAATCAAGAAGAGTTCCATAAAGGCAGCAAGTAGGGCCAACCAGAAGATCTGAGCATGACCGTCTGACCGGTAATGACTCGAAGCCCTGGCCCCTCAACCTGAACCTCTAGACCTTTGCAACTTAAAGCATAAACCGCTAAAGGCTAAAGAGTATCTTAGACATTGGACCCTAAACCGTATCCCCGAAGGAGCACTGAGGACTCAACGCCGCGAGCAGTGGAGTCTCCATCTGAAGGGACGCAGGTACCTGCCATATCAGCGTAAGACTATATGGTTAGTTGTCAAAATTATGGTCCCTTTTGGGTACCCTAACACTAGGTGCCGCTTTATATTGAGGACCCAAAAAGGGACCATAATTTAAACAACCGCCCATATGGGTTTACTTTCGTTTAAAACATAAAAACAAAAAGCATTACAAAGCTTTTGGGGCGGCACAAGGCCTCATAAATTTTGACAGGGCTTTGCCTGAATAGCTAGGTTGTGGTGTTGAGGGTATGATATACTTTAGCGCTGCTATGGGTAGACAAGGACCATATGAGCATACTCTTTGTCTATCAGGGGCTAGGGCTCAGTGTTTAAAGTTGAGGGTTCGGGGTATGGCAAGTAACAACACCATCAACCTCAAACCTCCTGAAGTTCAATCGCAACAAGGGTTCCTTTAAGGGGTTCGATAAGGGAACAATAATAGGGTTCTATATATATATATATATATATATGGTAGGGGCCTTCATAATTAGAATAGGGTTTTGGGGCAGCCCGAAACTCCAAAAGGAACTCTGCAGAGTAGAGGGAAAGCCTACTTGGAGGGTCGGGGGACTTAGTAAGTAGGTAGTAAGTAGACTTATAAGTACCCTAAAAGGGACCCTAATTGGGGCTCTGGTACTTATAAGTCCCTAAAATAACCAGTTACCAAGTCCCCCGACCCTCCAAGTAATCTATAGTAGATATTATTGCAGCAATTCCCTAAGAAGAACCCCGAATACGGCCCAGTATTATCCACGAACTCCCGAGTTTCTACACATCTCCGGGAGCATGAACTCTCAGAACCCTGACATCAAAAAGAAAAGTGATATAGGGCCGCAACTATTAGGACATAGGGCCTGGAATGGGTATATTTATTACAATATGAATATATAAGGACTGCAAAGGGATATTACTACTGGCTGTTCAGACCTCTGTATTATGCAACTTTGATAGCAAAACGATCCTCCTCCCTGATGTCCTTATTTATATTATGTCTCAAGATGACAATAATAAGGACCTCAAGAAGCTAAGATTATAAGGTCGGCTAATGATTAATATCGTAGGTTACATAAGGCTCATCTCTTATATAAAAATTGATTCCCAGTCATTTCGTCTCCCCACCGGATCTTCCGGAACCGCGGTCCCACAGCCAGCATCCAGCAGCACCTTACGGTTAAGGGTCTGGGCTTGAGGGTCTAATGTTGAGGGTTTAGGGCGGTTTAGAGTTTCAGGGTTTAGGATTTCTGGCTGAAGGTTTGGGGTTTGCTTTTGGGGTTGAGTGCTTAGGGCTTAGGACTTCCCAACGGCCCCTCGAAAATGACAAAGTCGTGACAATGCAGACATGCAAAGGTTAGGTGTGTAGCAATATATATATATATAAACACCCCGACACACTGAAGGCTGAAATCCAAGAAGCCCTTACAAAACCCTCATAAAAGAAAACTCGAACTAACACTCCTGGAGAAGTAGCCACCCTAAACCTTAGACCCCCTAAACCCTGAACCTTAAACCCTGAACCCAAGCCCCTAGCTAAACCTTAAACCCCTAAACCCGTAATCTTAAACCGTGAACCCAAGCCCTTAGCTAAACCTTAAACCCCTGAACCAATAACCTTAAACCCTGAACCCAATCCCAACTACCCTCTATTATACCCTAAATACCCACTATGAAGGACCACACGGGCTCTATTAAAGGGTACTTGGGGGTGCTGGTGAACCCAAACCCCTTGCTTTTTTCAGAACTGAGCCACGGCCACGTAAGGCACGGCGTTCGCGGTGCCGCAGGCGGCCAGAAGCGCACGGCGCGCGGAGTCTCCCGACTTCTGCTGCGCAGTCAGTGCCTGTTTTAATGTAGGAACCCCTTTGGGTTTAGGGCTTGGAGTTTAGGGTTGAGGGTATTAGGTTATTAGGTCTAGGGTTTGGGGGGTTTCATGTCGGAACCTGATTAAGAAACCTGGGGCCTTTATTAGGGTTCCTTGAAAGGGGTCTATACGGGTTACTTTGAGGGATCTATAAGGGTACGATAATAATGCAGGAACCTGATCAAGAAAGCTGGGGCCTTTATTGGGGTTCCTTATATGAACCCTACTCTTTTGGGGATATAAGCCCAGGGTTTCTTAATCGGGTTCCTACATTAAGGCTTTCAGGGGTGTTCGGCTGCTTTTCAAGCTAGGCCCTGTAAGGGTGTTCGGGGATGTTTCGTGTTTAGGGCGTTTTAACGGGGCCTGGGCTTTAGGGCTTGAGCTTGGGTTAAGAGTTTAGGGTTTAGGCGGGTTTAGGGTTTTTCTGACCTTTTGGGGCTTAGCAGTGAAGGTTCGAGTTGTTGACTTCTTTCTGCCTTGCCCTCGAAGCCTATTTCTGGCGGTCCCTACACATTCTATACTGGTACTAGAGTGTATAATGCGAACCTACGAAAAAGTAGGCTATGGTAGTTTATGGTAGGGTGCTTTGAGGCCCTTTTGACTTAGTAAGTAGGGTTAGTAAGGTAAGTTATGGGGATTATAATAGGGTTTCTAGGGGATACTAAGTAGACTTACTATGTCAAAAGGGCCTCCAAGTGGTTTTACTCTGCTGCGTGCTCAAGGCTCGGGGGTCTCAGGCTTTGGAGATCGGGGTTGAGGGCTTAGGCTGGGTTCTTGTTAAGGGTTTAGGGTTTAGGGTTTAGGGTTTAAGTTACCATAATAAAGAACCATATTATTCACTGTAGATCCCTACTATGGCAAGGTATATTAAATTCCTTAACACTTAAACCCTTCTAGATTCCTTAAAGGAACCCTTATAGATCCCTACTGTGGTAACTTAAAATTAAATCAGAACCCAGTCGGGTCCGAGAGGAAGGGCGTTGGGTTTAGGGCCAGTTTCAGCTTTCGGAGCAGATCATGTCGATCAGGTTTGGGGGTCTGGGGTTCGGGACTTCTGCATTAGTCACTAGCGGGGGGGGGGGGGGGGGGGGGGGGGTTAGGTTCTTCTATACTGCTGCTACTGAACTTAGAACCCTAGCAAAATTATAATTTTAGCTGTTTCTTAGAGATTATTTTATCCAAAAATTAAACACTCTTTCTAAATACCCCTAAGCAAGTCTTAGTGTATTCTGCTACGTCCGTCGTCGTCATGACCATCATGATCATCATCAGCCCCGGAGTCTGCATGACCATAGCCATGACCAGACTTGATCCGCCACTGTGGGCAGCATCATCGCCATCAGTGTCCCAGCTATTTTGTTTAGATTTCGACCCTCCTCCATCGTCACCAAACCTGGCATCAGTGTCCCCACCACAAACCCCTGGTACTGTTCGCGCAAGCGCAGTGGTTGGAGCGAGGGCGGTTCTCACTACTGTGAGTATGGTTCGGACGTCGGACCCGTCTGTCGTGCGATTTAGCATCTGCTGAACAGTCTACGGTGTGGTGATTACCCTTTAAGCTGTGGTGTGCATTGTATCGTGCTACAGTTCCTGCAATCCTGCATGTTAGGCGTTGATAGGGCTTGTTTGCCAATGTTTTATGTAAGGCTATGATGCTGCAATCCGGGCTGTCTGTGTAAAGGATATGTTCCTGCATGTCACACGTTCACACCTGGCCCTGTCTCGTCTTTGTGCATTTATGCATTTCGAACGTGTGCTGCATGTTGTGTTATGTTGTGTTGCCATGCTGCCCGATACTGCTAGAGTCTGCAGCTTCTGTTCGCACGATTTCGTCCCTTGCTCTACATCATGCTACGGTGAGAAGCTCATTTTTTGGCTCTACTTCATCCTCTCTTGATCGTGTCAATAAACTGTTGATCTTCACGGCATGAAGCACCGGACTGTTCATATTTTCGACCCCCGAAATCCTGTAAACCCTAAACTCCTCAAACCCTAAACCCCCAAATCCCTAAACCCTAACCCCTAAACCAAACCCTAAATCCTGAACCCTAACCCCTAAACCCCTAAACCCCCAAATCCCTAAACCCCCAAAGCCCTAAGCCCTTCCAGAGCACCTCGGCCATGAGCTGAAGGGCCTCCAGACGGCCCCCCGACACCTGAAACGAGGAGTGAGAACCAGAACAGAAAGTGAATGGGAGCAAAAACCCTATCGAAGAGGCAGGAAACGAAGACACCCTAAACCCTAAATCGGGAACGGAAATATGCTTGGGTCACTGTTTCCGGAAGTGGATGTTACGAGAACATCCCCCTTGGCCGCCGGTAGGGTGGTTTGAACCTCTTCGAGCCAGAATCCAAGCATGCCAGAGACTTCAATATCCATCAATGAAGGTTTGGGGCTTAGGATCTAAGGAGTCTTGACGAATCTTGCATATTTCTGTGCTGGAATGAAGGAAACAACATGGGTAGACCCCCACTCAATGAGAGAATGCCTCTGAATGTCTCTTGGATCTCTTAAATGAGCCCTTAAGGAGGAACCCTTGCCGTACAGATGTCGGAGTCTAACTTAATTGAGGACCTTCATAGAATATGTAGAGCTTTGGGAGCAGCATGAATGAGTGGAATGTGAACCTAAAGAAATTCTGGCTGGCCCCTATACTAGGCAACTCCCCACCTCCGCCGCCGGCGCTTGCAGTACTGCGCTCAAGGGGCACTCGCCGCCGGGGGGACGCACGGCTGCGCCTGGCGCCTGGGCACTATGGGATCGAAACCCGCATGACGACTGCCGGGTTTAGGGTTTAGGGTCGGCAATGACTACAGATAGGAAAAACTCCATAGAACCCTATGTCCCTACAGGCCCGGCTGTGCCGAGAAATGACTGCAACTCACGTCAACACCGCTGTAGTTTCGCAGACAAATATATGCTTCTAAAGAACAGGCCCTTAGCAAATGAGTATAGTGCATCATCGTCAACTGTCGTATATGGCATCACAGTATTGTAGCACACCAGTGACTATCCTCGTAGTACAATACAGTATGGGACTTGTATTCTGTTCTATGATACCAACTCTGTTCTTCTTATAGTATCTCATAGTATACTATGGTATACTACATAACCATAGTATGTCATGGTACACTATAGTATACCACATTCTTTTATTGCTTGGGTTTGTTGTAGTATGTTGCCAACTTTGCGCCTGCTGCTGCGCCTCTGGCCTCATCGCCGCTAGCGGCGAGGCGCGCAGCTCCAGCAGACGCCTGACGGAGGCCACGTCGCCGTGCCGCGCTGCCCAAAAGAGCCTTCATGCTAAGAATAGGGTGTAGGGTTTGAGACCCCGAAGAGCCTTCAATGTTTGAATAGGGCTATCTGTGAAGGGTTCTGTATCAGGGTTGCTTTGCTTTAGTAGACACTAATGGCCTTCATAATTAGAATCGGGATTTGGGTATATGATAGCATACAGCTGTTATACAGAACCCGCTTGAATAGTATACTGAACCAGCTAGGGGCGGGGTGGTGCCGCGGCAGAAGATGCGGTCGGCTTCGGCACGCATCTCCAAGAGGAGTGCCACGGCGCCGGGCTGATGTCGCTTCGCCTGGGCTCTTCTACTCAAAGGGTCTAGGGTTTAGGGTTTAGGGTTTAGGGTTTAGGGTCATGGGACTTAGTAACTAGGGCTATAATCAGGTTAACTATACTTGTAATTACTTATAACCCCAATTAGGGTACTTATAAGCCTACTTACTAAGTCCCATGATCCTCCAAGTACTAAGAACTTGCTTTCAGCTGCTGGAGTAAGGGAGGCATCGTATTTTCTGCGCATACTGTACATATACACCTACAGAAGTATCCATACATTCTGCATACGTATACATGCCGATACACGTATGAAAACATGTACACATATGAATGTAACTACATGTACTGCACCCCATCACGGCAACTTAAACTCAGTTCCCTAAACCCTGAACCCTGAACCCTAAACCCGGAACCCTAAAGCCTGAACCCTGAACCCTAAACCCTAAGCCCAAACCCGAGCCAAGACAGCCCGGTCGCCGCACGCCACAGTGGAGGCTCCTTTCCCCCGTTGAGCAGCTTGACCAGCACTCTGGGCTCTGTCGTCCGCTCGATGCGAGCTGCGGTGCAGGCCAGAAAGCTGCAGTAGCCATGCCTGGGATTCTGCAGGGCCTTTGGAAAGCTTCGTGCTTAAGAAAGCACTACGCTATGATCCAGAGACTTGAGAATACACCGTGAACAAGATCAACAACTTGAGAACATACTACACTACGATCCAAAAACAGGACTTCAAACCATACTAAAGCCTCAATCCCCCCTTATTCCCCCAAAGCCTTAACACTAGAACTAGAAAATATGACTGTTAAGAGTCCTCAATCCCCCTTATTACCCCAAATCCTCAGCACGAAAACTAAAAAAACATGATCTTTCACACTGGAACTAGAAAATATGACTGTTAAGAGTGCCCAGATGCCCAGCAGCCCAACAGAAGGTCTCCTGTACCGACTTCGGCTCCCGCGAGCGTCCCTGGTCCAGGCGCAAGAAAAGCTTCCCGCCTTGGCGCTTAGAGAGCGTTTAGGGTTTTTTTTTTAGGGTTTAGGGTTTAGGGTTTAGGGCGCGCATGGGCTTGCTGTAGATTTAGGGCCTATAGTGTATGAGGGCTCCTTTAAGGGTTCTGTTAAGAGTTCCTTTAAAGGTTCCTTTGAGGGTTCGCGCTCTTTTGCGGTGCAAAGTTGAAGGGCTGCTACCCGGCTTCTGGCCTCTAAGGGGAGTGTTCTAGTGACTAATAAGGTAGAATATAAAGCTGAAAAGTGCTCCTAGAATCGAAGCTAACGTCTTCTGCGCGATCTTGTATTCCTGCTTGGTAACTCTTACACCAGAACGCCAGAGAAGCCTCCGCGAGCCCCTAAAGCAACTTAACTCTGATTCCTAAGGCCCCTGTCTTGTACCCTGAACCTCTTTAAAAGGAGCCCTTTAAAAGCGAGCCCTGGAAGGAGCCCTTGAAAAGGAGCCCCTTCGAAGGGAACCCTTTAAAAGGAACCCCTAACGCAGACCTTTAAAAGGAGCCCTTAAAGGACTCCTTTTGACCCTTGCGGGAGCCCTTAAGAGGGAACCCTGAAAAGGGAGCCCTTTGGAGGGAGCCCTTTAAAAGGAGCCCTCCCAAAGCGAGCTCTGAGCTTCCTGCGACAGCCGCTTCCCGCTTTTTGCAGGCTGCTGGGAATCTCGGGGGCGAACCTCGGGGTTGCTTTGGGTCCCTGTTGTGGGCTTAGGGTTTAAGGGGTTTAGGGATCAGGGGTCTAGGCCGGTAGGGTTCCTAGGGTTCCTTAAAGGGATCTATCGGGGTTCCTTTAAAGGGATCCATAAGGGATCTTTGGGGTTCAGGGTTTTGGGTGTTTTGGGGTTCAGGCTTCGGGTCTCTAGAGTTTAGGGTTTTGGGTTTAGGGTTTAGGGGTTTAGGGTTTAGGGTTTACGATTAGCTGGGCTAAGAAATCACTAGGCCAGCAGTGTAGTAGTAAAAAACCCACACGCCCAAAGAATCCCAAAACATTAGGAAAATATACACTTTCTTCCTAAACCCTAAAGGCCAACCAAACATGCCCTAAACCTTAGAAGCCACTACTGTACTCCAAAACTCGTTGCGCAAGCCACATCCCAACAAAAATCGTTAATTTTGCAGATCTCAGGTCGGAAAGGACTGCAAAATTAGCGATTTGTGTTGAGCATGGCGGTCGCGCAAGCCCCTCACAACAAAAATCGTTAATTTTGCAGACCTCTGGCCGGAAAGGTCTGCAAAATCAGTGATTTTTGTTGCGCAGGGCGGTCCTCGCAACAAAAATCGTTAATTTTGCAGACCTCAGGCCGGAAAGGTCTGCAAAATTAGCGATTTTTGTTGTGCAGGGCGGTCCTCGCAACAAAAATCGCTAATTTTGCAGACCTTAGGCCGGAAAGGTCTGCAAAATTAGCGATTTTTGTTGTGCAGGGCGGTCCTCGCAACAAAAATCGCTAATTTTGCAGACCTCAGGCCGGAAAGGTCTGCAAAATTAGCGATTTTTGTTGCGAAATTGGTTGCCCAGGGCCCTTCTCGCAACAAAAATTGCTAAGGCCATTTAAATATACATTTGAAAGAGAAGTTTAGGGTTTAGGGGTTTAGGGGTTTAGGGTTTAGGGTTTAGGGGTTTAGGGTTTAGGGTTTAGGGTTTAGGGTTCAGGGGTTTAGGGTTTAGGGTTTAGGGTTTAGGGTTTAGGGTTTAGGGGTTTAGGGTTTAGGGGTTCAGGGTTTAGGGGTTTAGGGGTTTAGGGTTTAGGGTTTAGGGTAAGGCTCTGTTAACAACGATTAGTTTTGGGTGCCTCTGTAATTTGGGCCGTGAAGCCCGGGACTACCAAACGCTTTGGGTACTGCCCCCCACACAGTAACAGTCCATAATAGGGCTACTACTAAGGTCCGAAAATATCCATATTATGAATATCCGCCGAGGCCAGAGGCCCAGGCGTTTTGGTGGTTACCTCAGGTACCCTCCACCTAATCCTCCTCCCTGGTGGAGCCGAAATGATTGGTGACACCCTGTTTTTGCGTTCGTTTGCCACCCCCTTGCCCGGCTTCCCCTCATTTTACCTGATTTGTCGGCCTCCCCCCCCCTCCCAGGCCTCCCTTCCCTCATTTTACATGATTTGTCGCCTCCTTCTCCTCCCCCCCCCTCCCCCACCCCCCCTCCCCCCTGTGCCGATACACCCCCAAGGGATACTCCTTGTGAGGAGGTGTATGACCAGTTATTCCCTAAGGATCAAAGGGCAGCGCCCTGCACACGGACAGTAGTTGTTTTGTCTTGCTACGCAAGGAGAGCTTGTCTTGTCTCAATATGGTAAAACCACTGTGAGCCAATGGGCAGCGGAATGTATATGTATGAGCATGCAGCCATTGCTGTAGGTACCTGTTAGAGCTACCCCTTTAGAGGTTTATGGTTTCAAACAGACACTAATTTTCTTTTACCGGAAGCATGGCCGCACATTCACACATATACTGTTATGCCCACTGTCACAGTTGCGGAGTTTGGACTCATGATAAAAACAGCATATTATTTATGCTAGGTATAGCACTGAAGTACACTGCTGAGGACACTCCACTCATTTTGCACACACACTCATGCATGTTGGTCAGAGAGATCATCTGTACAAGATCATGTCTGGTGATGTTTTCTACATCGAATTATGCAGCCTTTCACTTTGCTCTTGTTAGAGCTTTGTGAGTCACTGTTGTGAAACTCTGAGATTCTCTTATCTCAGATTTGGATCCAGGTTTGGATCATAGGCTCGAGCGTAGACGTTCGGATGTGGCTCATCCGGGTCTGAGTGATCTTCTTCGGAACTTGAAAAGATTCCGAGTAATCTGTTCTCAGCCCTGGTGAAGGCGGCGTCTGCAGTATCATATCCATGGTTGGATGTTGTCGCCTTTGGCTCGGCCTTTGGAGCAGCTTGTGAGCTGACTGGAGTTGCCTTGGCTTTAGCCGGTTGTGGCTGCTTAGCCTTTGCCCGTTCAGCCCTTCTTCTTTCAAGCTGTCCGTCTGAGGACGCCCATGATCTTTCACTTTCATCTCCTGAAGGAGATAAGGCGTGGGCATAAAGGCTATTCCAGTACTGTGTGCAGAAGGAGTTAGGACTTCTTCATTGTCAGATTCTGACTGGTCTTCCTCAGAGCTTTGGTCGTCAAAGAGTGTCTCGAGGACATTTTTGAGATTGTTATTTCTTCGCTCTATCTCTAGTGAGGAATGGACCAATTGGTTAAAGACTGTCCTTGAGTCCTTCAGTGCTGTTAGAAGGATTTCCACTCTGGATAGAGTATCTTGGATGGTGTCAAGATGTTCCTTCCTTTCCTCCTTGTCTCTCTGGATAGAGCTTCGCAATGATTGTGCGATTCTGAGGAGGTCTGTGTATTTCGCAAGAGGCATAGTTACCGTTTGATTGTCATGTATGACAGTTGTTTCGTCGCCGCTTAAGTTCCTGAATAGGACTTCCACGACTGGTAGGAACTCCGTGCTCCACGGTTCCTCTTCATCATATGTTTCTACGTGCTGTAGCACGCGTTGTGTAAACTGGCCGGCTGCTTCTACCGTTGCATCGATAGAGCTGACGTGTCTTGCTGCCATGTTTCGGCACGTAACGTTAATTGCCTGGCCTTGATTGGCTTCGTTAAGTGCAGCGTCTGCATAGGTGCAGAGTCCACTGTTGTGGGCTTCTCTAGCTGCCTTTCGTTGAATGCGCCGATTTTGACCTCCTCTTCTGGTAGGACCTTTTGGTCTTGGAGGATCAGAAGGTACTGTTCCTTTCGCCTTTGGCGGAGGACTCTTAGGTGGAGGTGATATGTTTGCCTTGTTAGGCCCTGGTGGCATTGCCTTGGGCGCTGATGACGATGCGGCACTTGAGAGTGCAGATGTACCTCTGGCTTTTGCCGAGGATCCCTTGGGGATCGATGTATAGGTAATCTGCATGGCTTCTTCGGCCATTTGTGCATGCAAGGCATCCTTGAATAATTGTGTCATGTGAGGAGTGTTACTTGCATCATCGTAGGTCTGGAAGCGCTCAATGTCTCTTTCGGTGCCACGTGGTCGTGTATCACCTCTTTGGAAAGGATCATTCCTGCGAATCTCCGCAACTTGTACTGCATGGAGGCAGTTTTTGCACAGCACCTTCCTGCAAACATCTCTTGCTTGCTTGAGCTGGTAACAGCTGTCTGAGAGATGGTAGACTTCGCTTCGGGAAGTATGCCAGATAGGTCGCAGATCAGTTGTTTCTCCGGAATTGACCCTGTTGGGTCCTAAAGGTTCACGCGTCTGCGGTTCATCCTCGGGTTCGAGGAATGGAACTCTTTGGTTCGCTGCTGCTTTTGATTTTGGTTGTTGGCGCTCCATACATCTGATAGGAGGCCTGGTAATCTGCTTCCACATCCAGTGTAAGCCCATTAGCAGCAGAAACACATTCCACGCGATGCTGAAGACGGAGAAGTCCTGCTCACTGGTTAGTGAGTTTGGAAGTGAAGTTTCATCAGTCTTGATAGACTCTGCGTTCGCTCCACCTCGGTTGCGGTGTCCGAACCAGCCCGACAACCCCGCTGCTGTAGCAGCTGTTCTGAGTGCCTTGCCGCTCGGAGCAGACGGTGGACGCGATGCCTTCCTTCTTCTCCTCCGGCTGGAGGATTCGTCCTCTTGTTCCTCTTCATCTCTCTGAGCAGACATCAAGTTTGATGTTTCTCTTTCGTGTTCTTCGATGTCACTTTTTGTTGGTGACGGTTCTTCTTCTAGTCCATCCAGCTCTTCCAAAGACATGTTGAGCTTGTCAACAATATTGGTTCTTTGAGGCCTGGACCTTGATCTTGGTAGATCTTGTTGTGAAGAGGACGATGATTCCTGGTTCCTTCTTGGAGGAGGACCTTCAGGCTCGCTGGGACGTTCAGGCTGTGGCCACTCCCAGAATCTTCCATATCTGTGATGGCTACCTGATGGTTGCGATTTGTCGTACCAGCTGTTGCCGGATGAGTAAACGAATGAATCGTTGTAACCCCAGTATTCAGCATTACGCTGCTTGTAAGCCTTTCGCTTGTCAGCGATCTTTTGGACCTGGGCATCTGACCGGTTGTGTTTCCCCTTTGTAAGGATTGGTTGTATTGTGAAGCCCAAAGGGCTGTGCCAATCTTTGTCAGAAGGACTCAACCATAGGTCAAGGTTAGAAAAAGTTGAATAGTACTGCTTGACTGAGACAAACAGACGGATATCAATATCCCTGTTGTTGTTCGTGTCCTGCCACATATCTGAGATTCGCTCCCAGTATGTTCTTTCGGCGGCAGGTGTGACATCTCTTGGACTAGGTGACGCCGTGTGCGGCGTTTTACTCCAGTCAAGGATATAACTGTTGATACAGTCAAGGTCAGCAACTTTCTTCGCCGGGTCCGCCGGTAGACGATCTGCACGTGCCAGTCTGTGCTGGTCGGAGTTGTTCAAGCAAAGATGTCGCACTTGTGAGTGCCTTCCTGCTATTTTGTTGAATGCTGCAAGTTTCTTCTCCAGGTATAGAGAAAACAAACTGTTTCGCGGGTGAACGTCTCCACCTTTTAAGGTGAGCCTCGACGCAATATTATTGAGATCTCCCGCTATTACATCCGGTTTAAAAGGGAGAATCTCGTTGAGGAACGCGTTCACCAGTTCGCGTCTCTGTTCTTCCTTATGAGTCATGAATGAGTTGAAATGGACGATCGCGATGGTGATGACCTTGTAAGGCCCTTTTGTACACCACATCTCGTCAAGATCGTTCGATGCTTCTTGTGAGAAGATCTCTGCGTATGACTCAAAGTCTTCCTCTGGTGGCTCATCACCCTCGACATGGCCGTTCCATTCACAGAGAATCGGCGAGGGGTCGAGGTTCGACAGTGTCAGGCACGCCTCTGGTGAGAGGTAAGAGCCATCAGTGGGTCCATCCTTGTCAGGATTTTTGCCCTTGAGTGGGTCATATCCGATAATCTGCATGAACTCGTCTCTCGTCATCCTTTGGCCAGAATATGGGTGGACCCATTCTTTTGCCTCCTGGATGGTACTGTGGTACCCAAAGGTGAGGCGGCATACCGCACCGTGGCATGCCCACAGTCGCTTCTTGGGACCACCATTCTTAGGCTTCATTGTTCGATGACGGTAAAAGTGGTGGACGAGAGCGATGTCTGTTGTTGGGTCACCCTTGACTCCAATATACATCGAGGGTGCCTCAGGCTCCTTGGGAGGAGAATGGATTAGCATCCCCCTGTATTCATGTTGTCGCATGGTTGCGATCGAATACTCTGACGCAAGTGCTCCTGCCTCGAGTACGAGGGTAATATGAGCTGAATTGTTGAAGCACATGTCAATAAGAGGGTGATAATCGAATCCCTTCTCAGGTTTGAGCTTCTTTTTGGGATTCCCTGCGGGCACCGGCGCTCGATCCATATTTCCCCAGTTGAATACCACTAGGTTTAGCGATACGCTGTCTGGGTTTGAGCCTTCAATGTATTCTCTCTTCTCGTTAACACCGGCCATCCTATTGCGAACTATCTCGTAATGTGCGTCAAGCACCAGTTTGTCTTCACAGCCAGTAAGAGAGAGAAAAGAAGCCGGATGGCTTGTTCTAGAGTCCTTGATGTTGATGTGACTCTTGTTAATGCTCTTATATTCCTCCAGGGTTGGAGCCTCTGTGGAGCTGTCATACGTATTCGGAGGATTGTTCCTAATATCATCAAGGCTGCATGGATCAACGCCTGGATGGTCCTTTTCGAACAGACTTCTTGCGTGTTCGCAATACATGTTGATTTTCTGGACTGCCAAATCTACGTCCTCATGTGTGAGGATGGCCTCGTATAAAAACTGACGCTCTTCTGAGGTCATTCCTGCTCTCACTTTGGAGGTCTCAAGGCAATCGATTGGCAAGACGCACTCGCACATCCGTTGTTTACCCTGTGGGGTAAGTCGACAGTCTGCACATACAATCGTTCCACAGGAATAGCAAAAATAGCCTGTAGGCTGTTTGCAAAGATCGCAGAGAGGATTGTCTGGTCGAGGCAACATTCGTATCCTTTGGTTAAGACTCATGGCTGTCCTGCGTACTCCTACAAATCTCTCCTTGTTAGGAGGTGCAGAGGAGGAAGATGCCGACTCTCTGGGTCTGTCCCACTCCTCTTCGTCAGGAGCCTCAGAATCTTTGATCATGAGTGGACTTCGGATTTTTCGATTCCATCGACTAACCCAGATTCTCTCTTGCATTTCCTGTTGCATAGCCGGGTTAGACGGTGACTTCGAGATTCGGTGCTTGGTATTTTCTCGAATTCGAGCGCTGATGCGCTCATGTTCTCTTACGAGGTCTTCCTCATCAGCAGGCTCCTCGTATTCGAGGTTGAGCTTGCTTCTGTTGACTCGATAATAGGTTTCTGTTTCAGGATCGAAGAGAACTAGGAATTTTTCCTTCTCCTTTTTAGGAGATTTTGGTTTCCTTGGCTCTTCGTCTGAACTCTGAACATATTCTGTTTCAGGCTTTGGTTGGTCAAGTTTGACCTTCTCAAGTTTCTCTGTGATCTCTTCCGTGGGAGATTCTTTCTTCTCCTCTGACGCTGCAGGTGCAGAGTTCGTCTTGTGAGACGGATTAACATCAACTCGAAGTTCTGAGGATGACGAAGATTTTGAGCTCTTTTCGCTCTTCTCGCTCTTTTCGCTTGATGCCGACTCAACGTCTGATTCTTCGTCACAATCCTGGTTAGGATCTGGTTCCTCAGGTTCTGTCTCTGTTCCAGAAGATTCTTCCTTGGGAGGAACTACGTTGGCAGAAGTATCCTGGACAGGTTCTGGAGGTTTGTGACCTGTCGTTATCTTAAGAACTTCTGTGGCGCTTCTGGTGCCGTCTGAGTTCCAGAGCTGTCCCATAAGACTGTCCGGATCCTTGTCGGCCTCGGCCTGCCGGGCGAGCTTGGATCTCGGATGGATCTCCTTTGCAGTAGTCTCCGTTTTCGGAGGTACTTCACCTGCAGAAGCGGTTTGCTCCAGGTTTGGAGCTGTGTCAGCCTCTGTATTTGGCAGAGAGAAAGACTTCTTGTGAGAAGATCTAGCCTTGGGAGGCTCTGGAGGCAGATTTCGCCTTGACATCTTGCGAAGTGTCGATTCGATCTCTTGGCCGTAATTTGAGCACCATTTCTTCGACTCGTAAGTCGCTGACGGCATCTGTTCGGAGCAGTGGTCTGCCCACCATGGTCCGATGCTCTTGAGCTCATCGTATTGCGATGATACCCAGAGTGTTTCAGAGGGTGCAAATACGGCGCTAAGAGTACGGGCATGCACTACCTCTGGTGTAGCAAACATCCCTGCTTGCGACTGCCACATGTTTGTGACTTCGTTCACTACGTTATTTGCGTCGAATACTAGAAGCAGTGCCTTGTTGGCACGCAGCAAAGTCGGATTAGGATTCGCCAGGTTTAGCGTTGAAAACTGAACAGTGTCCCCGTTGGAACGACTGTTTTCATTCACGAGAGCTTGAAGACCTGGTGAGGTAACTACCCGCGATAGGAGGTTCGATGGTACCAGACCATGCCTCAGGATTGAGGATAATGCCTGTAAGTCCGTGGCATGCATAATGTAACAAGGGTTGTTCTGTCGAACAAAATCTTCCATGCCTACGGGCCTTGGCGCGTTAGTGGAGAGACGCTGTGCATGGGACTGCACAGGATTGCTCCCCGTTGCCATGAAGTCTGAGATGGTCATGTGTGACCTTGGCCTCTCTTCTTCAGGATCTGGTTCTTCAGCTCTTGGTAGAGTTCGTCGTGAACCGTGTCCTCCCACTGCCGAGAGGAAAAGTTTGGTCATGGTCAGCACATTTGCATCCGGTGGGATGGTAACGGCGGCATCTGTTGTTTCGGCCTTGCCATCTTGGTTATAAACCATAGTGACCACGAACCTGGACTTAGTGTTAAGGAGGACACCAAGCGCGATCTCTTGTGGTGTATACTGTGCGAGTTCTGCATCGGCCAACTTGGACATGTCCAGAAGATAATTGTGTTGACCAGCAAAGAGATCTTGGCGCTGGTTCTGAAGGTGTCTTGTTGAGTGTGCCAACCACCTTCCGACTCTGTTGGTCTTGGAAAGAATGTGGAAGCACATCTCTGGTGAGAGACCTGTTACCTCTGTCAGTCTTGGCACTGAGGAGGAATAGTCATATTCTCCTGATGCATCAAGACTCACACATTGTTTTACCTCCTGTGGGAGGCCAGTCTGAAGGTGATGTGCAAGCATCGTACAAAACTGGCGTGGATCACGAGCGTGATTACCCACGTTGTTATCCCAGTATAAAAGGGGACTGTTGTCCCATGGTCCTTGAAGGACTCCTTCGTAGAGCCTGACTCCATGTCTGGAGATTGGAGTGAGCCTTGCTCGACTCGCATGGCCACATCGTAAGATCAGGTCAGCAAGATCTCTTGGACGCGGATTGAACACCTGTTGGTGACCCATGTAAATGTATGGAGGCTCGTTATTTTTCTCACGTTTGTGAAATCGGTGTCCACCGTGTTCGGTGTGTCGACGTGATGCTTCCCGACGAGACTCGGGGTAAGAGCTATCCATGTGTGGATGTCGCTCATGGTACGCCTGTACTGCCCTGGGTAGGGCGTGTCCATCACGGCTACGGAAGTTTGATCGTGTGCTCATTACGGCACGATGACCAAACAGGATCAGGAATGCTTGGTTAGCTCAAAAGGCTGATTGCTGTGAGGCTCGAGGCTGAAAGCGGCTGCGGATGATACAGAACATATAGTTCTCATGAACATGTCCGATCTTGATGAAAACGCAGCCTGCAGACACAAATTTTCTTTTAGACGAAAAACAGTCTAAATAGAAAATCCAGCACATGGTTGTGCTACCAGCAAACAAGACTACCACCATGTTCCTTGGCAGTAAAATAATCGGTAAATCTCTGTTGAGACATCAATTCCAAGGAAGGCTACCGCTGTAGCGGCATTCCTAAGGTTGTCTATGATCCACCGAACAGTGAAAGCTTTATGTTGAAGAAGTTCACGGAAGGGTGGATGAATGTCTGTTTCTGGTAAGTTTCCTGTTTCCAGAGCCTTGATAAGCTCATCAGGTTGTGCCGAATGCTTTGTTAATGCATCAGCTAGGCAGTACTTCGAGCTTACATGAGCTAGGTCATCTAAAGATCCAGAGTTGGATTCCTTACGAAGCATCTGTATAAGATGGTGAGTTTCCTTCTGCTCTGGAAGGTGTGTCGTGCCTGCTGTTGTCACAAGATTGTTCGCATCTGTTCTGATATGTATAGGTACGGTCTCTGATGAGAGATCTGCCCAAAGTCCTTTGAGGAACAGACAGGTACCAAAGCAACGCATCAGTGCGTTAAGCTCTGCCACTGTTGTGGACATTGTGGTTGTCGTAATCTTGTGAGACTCATAATCCACCAGGCTACCTCTCGAGGATGTTTCCTTAATAGAGGATTCAGAGAAATCGTTCTTCTTGGAAGAAGCAGCTGCTGCTGATTGTTTCATTCCCTTTAGCTTTGGATTTCGATCTTCAGCAAGGAAAATAACATGTGCTCTCTGAGATGATTTGTCATCATTGTTCCTGTAGGAAGCATCAGGGTAACCGAGGATTCTGAGATTTCCTTTCAGCGGCCAAAAACGCAATTCTACTTCGGTAGACTTCAAAATCCTAACAAGCTTGTTCAATTCTCGAATATCACCGATAGTAGGCTTGGCAGCCTTGCTCGCACACCTACTGAAGCGATAACAGATGTGAGCTTGAGTCCGGCTTTGTAGCCAGTTGATCTGTCCTAAAACACTTCTATAAGCAGTGTGCTGCTGTGGTGTGCATTGTTGCTCATTGTTGAGCTTCTTGTCAAAAACAATTTCTTCTAGAGCTTCAACAGCTAGGTTCTGATTTACTGAGATATGTGCTGGCACTGATGCTGTAGCATCCTTCCAGACTAATCTCTGTCCTACAAACATAATATCATTCGTGTCTTCAGAACCTACTGCAAACTCCTTTTTGATCGATTCAATCACGGCCTTACGAAAGGTGTCATCACCGGCCATGCACAGGTCATCTACATGCAAACAGACTACTCCATGTACCTGTCTACCCTTGGCATTGTTGCCTGCTATGGGATCTAGGAGATAGTCAATCGCTGATTCCATGGTCTTTGGCTGAGACTTCTTGAGCTCAGCATCTGCTGTTGCAGACTTCTTACCATACAGAACATATGTACAGCGATCCGCACGGGTTGGCACCAGGCCATAAGACAGGAGTGCCTTATCAACGATGTTCCACCATCTTCGAGGTGCATCGTTAAGTCCATAAGCGGGTTTCTTCATCCTCGCTGCAATGTAGGAAGGATAACCTGCTTCAGGAGGAATCTGACAGATTATGTCTCTCGACTCATCATAGGCTTCACCCTGCAGGAAAGCAGTCTTTAGGTCGATGTGTGTCAGATTCCACAGCTTGTTAGCTGCTAGTTGAATCGCTAAGCGGAAACCTGGGCGACTCGCAGCAGGACTATCAGTTTGCTGAATGTCCTTCTGTCGATCCTGGAAACCTCTCAGGACCCATCGGGCCTTGCACTTAAGGAAGTTTCCGTCCTTGTCTCTTTTTAGAGTCAGGACCCATCGACCAGTGACATAATTTCGGATGTTTCCGAGTTTCCGTGTATCGACGAGCTCAAAGACATCATTGTCTAGCCAGCTCTGATATTCTGCTGCTTTCGCTTCATCAAACTGTTTCTTCATCTCACGCTTTTCCTTGGCGGTTGCCTCCTTCCGTTGTGCCTTCTGGGTTAAATTCGCTGAGTTCCTGGGGGAACTTAAGGATAAGGCCTTGTCCTCTTCCGTGAGAAGATCGTACTCTTCACGAATGTCAGATCGGAACCTTTTGGTGGGTTTATACCGTGTTCGGTCTGACCTCACTCTTGATGTTACCTCTCTGATGTCTACGGGTCCGCCATGCATGTACCGAGGCATGGAGAAAGAACCTGTGTTACTGCACAGTTTCTGTTCTTCTGTGAGAAGGACCCAGTCCTTCTCATCTACGACCAAGTCACCTTCCTCATCAGAGTAATACCTTGTGTTTTCTGACTCGGCATCGCTCTCCGGTTCTGGTGAACCAGAAGTGTGAGGAGGAGCGGACGGTTGTCCGGGGTCGTCTGGGACCAGTTCTTCTTCAGTGTCTTCTTCATCTTGTTGTAACGGAAGAATGGGTCCCTGTGGATGTGCCTTCGGTTTAGGTTTTGGTGTCGGCACCTGTGAAGGTGATTTCTGTTTGTGCGGCGAAACTTTCCTTTCCGATGAAGACCTTGGCGACACATCACCCCCCAGACGCCGAGGAGACGGAACGCGAGGAGGCGGATGCACGCGAGGCTTAGCCCGAGCAGGAGCCACGGGCTCATCGGAGGAAACGGCCGGTAGTCGCGGTGGAGGTATGGGAGGAGGAGGACGCGACGGCGGCGTGCCGGGAGGCATCGGCTGATCTGGTTCCGGCATAGAAACATCGTCAGATGTGATCCGTGAGCGATTAGTGCTCATTGGTTCTGACGGGTCTGACGGCGAAACCTCTTCGTCCGACATGATTACATCCGGCGGTGTTCGCACGGACGGTGAAGTCTTGCCGCCTGTCATCTGGAATAGCACCCCCGAGAAGGTTGATGGGTGTACCTTGTTCCAGGAAACCTGGTGCGGCAAGCAACACGTCATAGTCGAATTGGGCTTCTTCTTGTTCCAGAAGACAAGAACGCCATCAGTTACACTGGTGAGTGCTTTGACTGTTCCAAATGTACCTCTGTATAGAGTACACTGTTCGAAACCAGACCCTGGTAAGAGTCTTGATCTAAGGCGAGTAATGTCTGACACCAAGGCATCAAGGGACGGTGATGGTTTGGAATGATGCAATGGTAATTCAGTTTTACTCGATAAAGAATTTACTCTAGCAACAAGTGATCTGATTTTCGGATCTTGCAGGAGTTTTGAATCCTTGAGAGGATTTGTTGTCAAAAGAGAATACTCCTGATCAAGAAGTTCCGAAAGTCCCTGGAGGCATTCATCTCCAGAGTATTCTAGTATGTCTGTGACTAAAGACAGATGAGATGCATACGCATCTCGTTTTAGGAATCTTGCCAAACACGAGGCAAAGGTCTCACAGAATTCATAAGGATACACTTGTGCGAGTTTCGTTTTAAGACCGTAGCCTTGAATACCCTTTTCGTCTCCTGGTGGAGATGTTGGAGATTTCGTTTTGGCAGAATGCCTCTGGAGAGGAATTAAAACTTGCGGTGGCAAGTTGTGCATAAAAATCGAGGATTTCGATTCATAGTATCCTGTTGGATCTTTCATGCCATAGGCCTGTAGGTTACAGACCTCATAGCTGATCTTATGATTAGAAAACAGGCGTTTTGCTTCTGGTGAAGACCAGAGCCTGCTGTAGTATGGGTTCTCAAGAACAAAGTAACGTCCGAGCTTCATTTGGTGGTCTGCGACCGATTCACAGAATTTTAAAACAGAAAGTCTCTTGGCAGAGCCTTTCTTCCACTGTGAGTACCAGCTAGACCACTGAGAATGGTCCGGTGACATAACAATAATAGTAGGTTCTTGTTCCTTGATGATCCTAAGAAGATTGGAGCGACCTTGCGGTTGCTCAAGATCTAGACCGCTACGCAAATCGACTGGCTGACCTACTCGAAGACCTGACAGGGCAGCTTTGTGACTCATGCGGGGAGATCCGCCGTAGAGTTCCAGGAAGTCAATCTTCCCAGTGCTGGTGACCTGCCAGTGACACTCTTGATGTGGAATCGTTAGGTCTGTCGACTGCAGGGAGGCATCGAAGGTGACCATGCAACTTGCGTGGTCAGAACCTTCTGACGTCAGAGTTTCCTCATCAGGCGCGAGAGGAATCTCCACATCAGATGTTATGTCATAGTTTTTCCTCAGTTTTGAGATATTGACGCGGACGATGCGTGTTCCAAGATCCACACCTACCATGGATCCTCCGAGTTCGGAGATCACCTTTCCTTTTAGCCAAGATCCATGTTTGGACCCAGTGGATCCAATCTTAGACTTATCTTCTGACCAGTAGAAAACCTTATCTCCCAAAGAGAAAGGTCCTTGGGTCATTGACAGTCTGGCTGCAAGATCTCTACGCAGATCATCAGATTGGCGTGCCTCTTGGTAAGCCCTGTTGGCAAGCTCCTTAATGGCTCTCGCAGTGACTTCCGTATCAGTTGGATTACCTGTCAACTGATTGGGATCAGCGTTCTCTGGTGTTATAACATCTCGAGGACGCCTTCCAAAGGCCATTTCTAAAGGAGTAACTCCTCCGTAGGTAATCGAAGAGTTTCTTGCCAAACATGCTTGGCGAACGAGGTTGCCATACTTCATGGTGATTCCGTTATACTGCGGGTCACCATCCTTCAGGATCTGAAGTATGAGCTTAATCTGATGCTTCAGCAATCTTACAGCAGCTTCGGCCCTGTTGGGCCATGGTGTTCCAGGTCCTGTTGCCACAGGCTTGATATTCTGCCGATTGTAATAAGCCTCCATTTTTGGAGTCATGAATGCTTGATCTCCAACTACAACCTTTGGGTTGATCTGAAATTTCTCAAAGTAGTCATTCATAATCGACATTGTAGTATGTTCTTCTTTATCCTGGACTACTTCGGCAGTCAACAAGTTTGTTGCTCCATCATAGAGAATAAGAAATACTAAGCGACTATCCTTGCCGGGAATTGGAAGCTCACCGTGATCTACGAAGGTGAGATCACCGAAAGTCTCTGATCTTAAACCAGAAATCTTCGCTCTCGAAGGAGCTCTCACATGTTCCTGGCAGGCTGAACACTTTTTGACCAGTTGGTCATATAGCTCGTATATCTCCTTTGGGATCTGTAAGGCTTTTGTGCGTCGCTTGAACTGATCCGTACTCATATGACGGTGTTTGAGGTGAAGCTTATAGAGTTCTACAGGGTCCTTAAGCTTCTCATGAATCCTGCGAAGAGCAATGGGAAGAGATGGCGATGGTTCCGCGACAATCTCTTCACCTGTAGGTGAGTCTGTACCAGGAGCCGGGTATTCTCTTGACTCAAGTGGTCTTACCTCCGTCCCTTCATCAGCTCCTGGGACCTTAGACTTCTCTTCAACAGGAGATTTAACCGCATATTTGCGGGATTTCTTCAGAAGGTTTTTAAGACCCTTTGGAGTCTTTATCTTCGCAGGTGGAACCTCAAGTCTTTCTTCTTCTGGAGGTTCATGTGATGCAGAGGATTCTGCAGGTTTGTCCCTAGAGCCTGATGATGGTTCCGATGGTCCGGAAGGCTCAGGAACATCACCAGATGTTCTGGTGGATCAAGTTTCTTGGCAGATGATTCTGCCGGATCAGATGGAAGAGGCTTCTTTTTGCCTGAAATCCTCTTCGGTGGTGGATCAGCTGCTCCCTCAGGTGCTTTGTCGCAGCCCTTGAGGTACGTGTGAGCCTTTTTCTGTCCGGCACAGGCTGGACAGCGACCTTCCGGTATCCTAACATAAGGCTTATTGGCTCCTAGAGCAGTCTCCGTCGCACTGAACGACGTACCTGACTTAGGGAGGTACTTCCTGGTGGAAGTAAAGCCTAGAAGGTCCAATACCAAATGGTTATTGGTACTAATCGGAAGAGGGGTTTTATACAAACCGAAAGCTTCACACGTTGCTAGGTCAGCTGTTGGACTACACTCGAGAGTCATTCTTAAATTCCTCATCTGTTCGATGGAAAACAAAATGGGGACTCTTCCCTGATCCAAAACTTCTATGGTTGTATCTCTTCTTGGAGTTGTGTTAAACCATAGAGTTACACGCTCCTTGATAAGAGCTGTTTCACTATCTGCGAAAGAGAACTTCGTGTTCGAAGGTGAAAAAGTGAAATCAATCATGCCTGGGGCATGTTGCTTCACGGCCTTGATAAGCCTGTTCACCGCATAGCGGGAACCCATAGCCCTAGTACAACCAGAGTCAAGTATGACAAAGGTAGGGCTCTTATCAAGATTGATCCGCTCTGTGAGAGCAGATAGGACGGTGTGCTGCAACGGAAACACTGCTGTTGCAGTCTCCACACCTTGCCCCTCGGATGGTTCAGAGACCTGGGGCACGTAACTCACTGATGAGTTGTACACGGGTTCTTGGTGCGCGCTCGGATCTGTGCCTCTACCTGATGATCCTGCTTGATTTCTTCTCTTCTTTCTCCGTGTCTTTCTTCGTGAGGCTTGTGATGCATAGTATGTATAAGACGTTTGATCGTCATAAGCGGCATAATTCCAACTGGAGTCAGTATAATAACTGTCCTCATACCATGAATCCCAGCTCGGTGCGGTGGAACTTTCATAGGCCTGTGGAGATCCAGTTTGGTCTCCTTGTAAGGAGGCAGACTTAGCTGTATCCTTACCTTTGCCTTTTGCCTTTGCCCTTGAAGGAGCTTCCTTTATCTCCTTTGTCCTTTCCTTTTCCTTTGCCTTTTCCACCTTTTCCTTTTTCCTTTCCTTTACCTTTACCGAAATAGCTGGAATCAGTTGGATCATGTTCTGCCTGGTTGGCTCTCCCTTTTCCGCGGTATGACCTAAAACGGCCACGTCCTTTTCGCTTGCCACCCTTTGCTCTTCCCGGTGATCCGGGACGCATTCTTGGTCTTCTTCCCTTTTTGAATCTCCTTGCAACGAAGGCCTCATGGTCATCAACTGTCCAGAAGACAGCTTCTTCATCCTCGGCGGCAAGAAAGCCTTCCTCAAGGGTGTCTTCGTCTTGGAGCCAGAATCCATCGACTCCGTCGTATTCACCCTGATCGAGGATGAGGAAGTTTCGACCTCCGCGTTTGCGGCGTTGATCTCTCCTTCCATGGCGGTCCTTCTTGTGAGAAGAGTGCCGAATGTTGGGATCCTGCAGACCAGTTCTGGTCGTTGAGAACTGATCGAACATGGTCTGCCGTACCACAGGGTACGTGTAGGTCTCAATTCGGTAACCTTGGTTGGTCAATGCTGTTACCAACCTCTCACGTTGCATCTCATTTAGGTCGGACTGCACTAGGAAGAGGAGAGCTAGGAGATTATCATTTAGAGGAAACGCTCTTCGATGATTATCAAGGCGTTCCTTGTTCCATGTTTCGAAGAAACGTGCGGCGTATGTGTCTCTCTCGGTTGCATCCTGTAGGCGCAAGAAGGTTTGATCTGCCTGCACAGCCTGCATGAAATCCGGATGGGCATCTTCCAGAGCTATCTCTGGTAAGAGATCCATCCATGAGTTTCTCACGCGCTGTAGCACGATCTCAAACTTAGCAATCCAAGTCACAAAGTCTTGGTTGCCCTTCCATGCCTTGAATAGGCCGAGGAAACGCCACAGGAAAACGTACTGTTCTCCTTTCACGAAAAATGGACGCATCTTCTTCTTGAAGTAATCTACTCCATCTGGGGCTGCAAGCCTTTCTCGGTTGAGTGATTCTTTTTGTACTGCGGCCAATCCGGAGAGCCTCGTCTTGAGAGACGGACCTCTTTTGGTGTCATCCAGCGTTGTTATGTCGCACCAGTCGTCAATCAACTGTTCATACTCAAACCACGAAGTGGTGCCATCATAGGCAGGCGCGATCTTGGGCGTTATGCCTAATGATGCAAGCATGCGGTCAGATGTTGCATATGACTGTGCGACATAAGTAGCTGGACCTTGGGAGGTCTCTTCGTTCTCATATCCCCCGGAGGATTGGGAACTGCCGTCGGCTTCGCTATGCGAGCTCGACATTGTGCTGCCTCTTATCCGCTTGGTTAAGCGTTCGGCGAGGCCGACCGCTGTAGCGGACTTTGTGAGGCGGGCGGCCCTTTCCGGGCTCCGCTACCAGAAAACTGTGCCGATACACCCCCAAGGGATACTCCTTGTGAGGAGGTGTATGACCAGTTATTCCCTAAGGATCAAAGGGCAGCGCCCTGCACACGGACAGTAGTTGTTTTGTCTTGCTACGCAAGGAGAGCTTGTCTTGTCTCAATATGGTAAAACCACTGTGAGCCAATGGGCAGCGGAATGTATATGTATGAGCATGCAGCCATTGCTGTAGGTACCTGTTAGAGCTACCCCTTTAGAGGTTTATGGTTTCACCCCCCCCTCCCTCCCCCTGTGCCCGTTTTCCTCTGGCACTTCGTATCAACAACTGTGTAAAGCTTGGGGTTTGACAGGCCGCCCTAGCATAAAAGAACATCGACTGCCCCCTCGCCCTGCCGCTACACAGCCGAGGCGGGCGGCGTAGCGTTAAAATTATTCAACTGTTACTGAGTGTGGGCAGTACCCAACCTAAACCCTGAACCCCAAAACCCCTAAACCCTAAACCCCAAAGATCCCTTATGGATCCCTTTAAAGGAACCCCTATAGATCCCTGTAAGGACCTACCGGGTATCCAAAGCCCCACGAGATGGAAGTTGGACGAGGGTTGCCCTGGTACTTGGAGGTTCATGGGTACTCATAAGGGTCCCCTTAAAGGGATCTATAGGGATTCTATAGGGGTTTAGGGTTTAGGGCCTACTGGGAGGTTCATGGGTAGTTCTGAGTAGGGTTAAAAGAGGGGTAACTTTTACTTGTAACCCATATTAGGGGACTTATAACCCCACTTATACCTACCCCTGAACCTGCAAGTAGCCCCATCTTCGCTGTTTGGCCAACGGTGACCCATTTTGGTGTCCAGAAAGGGCTTTTGTGCCGGGCTTTGTAGCATGGTTCATACGGGCTCCGGGGCTAAGGGTGGTGAGAAAAGCCGTTCTTGTCATAAAATGCTTACAGATTCGGCTCCCTACACTAGGTTTCTCCTTCAAAGCCTCTGAAAAGTATTCGTGGATAAGGTTCTCGTAAGCCAAGTAAGAGAAAACATGGAAATGTGGTAGAAGCCGGCAAGTTGGAACATGACTATCCTCATGCTCTCAAGGTGAAGGGAAGAAGACTCCTTCACTCATGGGGACCCTCAGGGGGGTAGGGGGGGGCGGGGTAGGGGACTATACTTGCTAAGCCTTATTCAATCCTGAAATTAGGTATCAAGGCCCCCTACCCCCCCAAGGGTCCTTATGACTAACCCATGTTCCAACTTCTTGGGGTTCACTAAAATCCGGACCTATAGAGAAAGCTTATTTTGATCGAGGGCCTAGGTTACAGCTCAGGCTCGAGGCTTTTCGGCTCTGCTTTCGGCTTGGGGTTTAGGGACCGGGGTTCAGCCGTGAAAGTTTTGCCAGGGGTTTTAGGGTTTAGGGCTTAGGCCTTAGGATTTAGGGTGTGTCCCGAGTTCAAGGCTCGAGAGGTTGGGATTTTGGGGCTAAGTACTTACAACCACAAGCAATACGGTGTGAGCAGTAACGGTGCTTTCATGCCGACAGCACATGTAGCATCTATATCCGTCATGCTTCGACCTAAATGACACATGCTAGGCACACAATATGAATAGTTACAGCTCTCCCGCCTCAAATGAGCTCATGTAGACGGCTCCTGCCTTCCGAAAATTTGGGGTCCACTTCTTGCGGATCCTCTGCTATTTAGGATCTACAGCATTCCCGTCTGATTTCGGAAGTTCCCCTACACCCCAAACCCTAGATCGGATCTCGGAAATTCCCAGTGGCATCTGCGCGAAAAGCCGCTGCGCCGCCGTGTTGGCGGCAGCGAGGACACCCCGCCCGGCTTGCGCGAAGGAGAGCGCCGTAGGGGCAGGGCAGTGCCTGGGTTTCCAGTTGAGAGTTCGGCTTTTGGGAGCGTTGGTTTAGGGTTTAGGGTTTAGGGTTTAGGGTTTAGGGGTTTAGGGTTTAGGGTTTAGGGGTTTAGGGTTTAGGGTTTAGGGGCTGTTTCGGGATCTGGAGATTCGTTGGTGGCTACAGACTTGGTGCTAATATAATATCATTTCGTATCATATCACAGAGTATCATGCACTATGATACGATACAAACCACTATGATATGGGAAAGCAAAATATTATACAACATGTTATAACTAATAACACACTACAACAGAGTTAACAGAGTAGAGTATGACATAAAATGTACTGTGACATGATATGCTATAAACAAATAAAAGAAAATCTAATTTAAGTACCAGTCTTGTTCAACTGTTACTGAGTGGGGGCAGCATCTAACCTGCATCTGTGCTAAACTATGGTCTGCGGAATTAACAACAGCATTCTCCCGATGGCCGCCTATATACTTACAATCACGTGAAAATAGAAAATACCCTCCAAATCCAAGGGTCGGCTACAGCTATATATGAACATGCATTGTATATGGAGCCGGAGCTACCTTAAACCCAAAAACCCTAAACCCTAAACTCCGAACCCTGAACCCTTGGCGAAGAGTTTCATGAGTGTTGACGGTACTTTGTAGGCTTCAGGGCTAGGGAAATCCGGCCTTTAGTAACAGCTGCTACAAGGGAACACTGTCGCTATACTATGGGCCTGATACTAGACACTAAACCCTAAACCCTAAACCCAAATACTAGAGTTACTGGAGACTTGCCAAGTGACTGCGTTCTCGATGACCCTTTAAAGATAAGATCACCCTCTTTCCTGAAATTCAATCCCAGTAAAGAAACCCAAACATAAATGATCAAGGGCGTAATTTTGGGATACATTATACCATAATTACAATCCGGAGCCCCCAAAATAGTACTGGCAATTGTGTCGTTCCCTTTGTTAAGCTCCAGGCTCAAGAAGCTTTAGGGCTCTAGGGCCCAGGGTTGGACTTGTGGCCTTTGGGGCTGAGGAGGTAAAGCGGAGGTGCTGGGCTAGAATAGAGTTTTGAGGTATATTGCAGTATCTTTGTAAGGAGGACCCCCACGGACTAGTTTTTCGAATTATTCCGACCCCTAATTTTGCCTAAACCCTAAAACCCTAAGCCCTTTTAGAACCCTTATGGAGAGGATCCCTGTAAAAGCAACCCCTTGAGAGCGAAGCCAAGGCCGTCGAGGGGCACCACAATTCGCGACAACAGATCTTCGGGGAGGTCCTCCAATGCTGCGTCCGGGTCCATGGCGGCCACGAAGGTTGCAAGCGCATGAGCTTCAGCAGTTTCTGGTTTTGGGGGTGCTTGCGGCGAGCAGAGATGCTTCGCAGTCGAAGCTCTAGAGGTTTGTGAAGGGAGTATTGGAGCTGAGGGTTCAGGACCGCAGGAACCCCAAACCATCAACCATGTCTTACGGCTTCGACGCTGCAGACGGTTTTGGGTACAGGGCTGCCACTCTTGCACAACGGTAGCAGAACAAAGTTGGTGGTCACAATCACAACTCCCTAGCGGCCCTAGCACCAAGCAAATTCCGAATTCTTGGGCCGATGTGGGCAGCGGCGGCAGAATATCAAAATCGACGTCGAGTTCATGGCTGTGTTTGGCAGCGCATTGTTCATCGATCATATCCAAACATAGCGAAAATGACTCATGAAAAAACCCACCTGGTGTTGAAAATGACCTCGCTAGTCTAGGGCCATATGGGAGTTTCCGCAGATTACGGGTAACCTTATTTTGGGGGGTCCTTATCATAAGGATCCTACTATTTATAGGGTACATTAGGGTCCCCTGTTTTCGGAAGCTCCCGTATGAAGACTCGCGATCTGATGTAGATGATAAGAAGCTCGTGTCTCGCCATTTTGGGGTTTAAGTTTAGGGTTTACTTGGAGGGTCGGCGGACTTAGTAACTGGTTATTTTAGGGACTTATAAGTACCATAACCCCGATTAGGGTCCCTTTTAGGGTACTTATAAGTCTACTTAAAACCTAGGGGACATTGAAAGCCGGAGAGGAGCCCGTAAAGGGCTGTGGAGAAGAATGCCTAGAGCTCTTAGAAAAGCCCTCAGCCCTAAACATGTCGGCCAAAATCCTTAATTCGTATAGAATCCTCATTTAGTCGGAAGAGGAACGCGAAATTGGGAATTTTAAGAAGAAGCCTAGAGCCCCAAACCCGGAAACCGCTGGACCCTAAACCCGAAATCCTCAACCTGCATTAGTAACCCTCAATCCAAACCCTGAACCCTCAACCCTAAACCCTAAACCCTAAATTACTACATTCTGAGTCCTAACTCTGATCCCTAAAACCCTAAACCCGAAAGCCCCGAAGCCCCAGCCGAAGAGTTTTTCGTCGTCCCGAAAACCACCCTAAACCGTTTGAAGTTTGGGGTTTCCGGTTTGTAGATTATGGGCTTTACAGGCTGCAAACGGGGTTTTGGTGCAGTCGTGATTTAATCCGAACCCCTAAACCCCTTCAATTAGGCAATCTAGATAATTGGGGTTGGGTGTCTAAGGAGATGCTTCTACAAACTACCCGGACCTCTCCGATGGCCCCAGCCAGTATGTTGAAAGACCCCCCCTCCCTGACCGCCGAAAGGCCCCAGGTCGATTGGAGGGTTTTTCCAAATCGGATTAGCGCTGATAGGTTTTGAGGAATAAGAGTAGGCTCCTAAATATGAGGTTGTTGAATTTTGAAGGGCTCTAGATACGAAGGGTACCCCTCAATGACAGCAGGATCCCTAATCTGCTTAAGGTTACTGGTGTGGCCATAAAGGGTGATGGTTGAAGAAGCTCATGGGTTAGGAACAGCTAAGAGGTATGTCTACACTACAGAGGAATACTCAACATGATTTAAGACACATGCATTTTGCTTGCTTAGAAAACCCTAAACCCTAAACTCTAAACCGGGCCTAGAGGGCATCGGTATTGGGCCATCTGGCTACAGAAAGAACTCACAGCTTATCTTCGGATCTTTTGGGCTTCAACTGGGTCTGGGGTCTAACCTGAAGAGCGCAGCCAAAAACAGGTACTTGGAGGGTCGGGGGACTTAGTAAGTAGGTAGTAGGTAGACTTATAAGTACCCTAAAAGGGACCTTAATTGGGGTTATGGTACTTATAAGTCCCCAAACTAACCAGTTACTAAGTCCCCCGACCCTCCAAGTATCCTACCACCGGCATATGGATTTCGACAAGGCCTGTGACAAGGTCCTGCGCAACCCTTGATGCGCAAACGTCACAAAATCCCCGTAGAACCTCGAACCTAAACCCTAAATCCTAAACCCAAAACCCCAAATCCTAAGCCCTAGACCCTAAACCCTAAACCCTAGGTCCAAAAATGTAAACCCTAAACCCTAAATCCAAAACCGTAAACCCCAAACCCCAAAACTGACTCACTCGGCCTGACCCTTCCTCCAGGCGAGGTTGGCGATGCCATGGCCGCGCGAGCATCCGAAACCCGTCTCTTCTGCGAAACCATAGTAGTAATGGTAATAATAATTGTTACTACTATTGTAATCAACACTAACACTAGTAATAAACAGAATAGTAATGGTAATTGTCGTAACTTACAATACCAATAGTAAAAAAACAGTAGGAATGAAAAGGAATCCCCTAAACCCTAAACCCTCGACCATGCAGGCGACTGGACGTTCACGTGAGGCCTCTACTTCCTCAACCCTAAGCCCAAAGACCTAAACCAATACACCCTCAGCCCTAGGCCCTGAAACTGTATGACGGAGCTGAGGGATCGGGTTCCCCAGGCAGAAGTGGAAACGCTGCACGGCTGCTTCGTCTTTGACACCCAACTACAGGGTAGTTGGGGTTTAGGGGTTTGGAGTTTAGGGCCGAAAGTAGAGGGATTCAATTGGATGGGTTTCACCTTGCTTTCTCTTGGTTGAAAACTTATCCCCCGGTGCCCCAAACCCTTTACCGTTTGGAGCGGGGGATTAGCAAGTCGTGGGTTAAGCGCGAAAAGTGGAGGGCGTTAGGCTTACATGTAGGTGTATATCTGCCTGCTCTCTAGCGTCTTTAAAGGCCTTGGCCGTGGGCCGCCGGGAAACAGAGCGGACCGAATGGAATGCTGACTAGGTAGACGAAGTCGGATGGTTGTGTGTTGTCACAGAAGGGAACCGTTTTGCTGGTGATTATGAACGATTATGGTTGGAACTTATGGGTACGGTCACTATCATCACAAATATAGAACTGCTGTTGATTTTCAACATTATGGTTACCATGAACATTTAAAGCTGGGCTTGGTGCTCTTGTAAGGTATTATTCTCATTGTTAGTGTTATGTCACTAGCATTTTTTGTGTCATCAGCATTATGGTTTCCATTATTCCGAATGCTAGTATTAGTGGTCTTATTATTCTGAATGGCATTACTACTAGTATTGCTAATATGGTTGTTGATCTCATTTTAGTATTTGTTATTCGTACTCAAAACATACCGTCATGCAGGAACCCTCCGAACAAGTCTGAAAATTCTGAAATCACGCAATCCCAGCCGAAACTGTGCCAGCATCCCCCAGTACGAGTCCTGATCCTAGTACTTACATAAACTACTGGCAACTAGCGCAAACAAGCACAATTGTCGTCATTAAAGATAGCGCCGTCATGAAGTCATAGCCATCGTCACCGTCACGACCATAACGACAGCAGCGCGCAAACACTAGCAAGAACAAACAACATCTAAATCCTAACGCCCTCACACCCAGAAGATGCCAGGCCTCTGAGATCAGCGATTCGGCCCCTTGGTTTCATGTCCCGGGCTTCTAAGTACAGGTCTCCATGCTGAAGGCCTCGAGGGTATTCGGCTAAAAATCAGAGGGTTCCCGGGTTATGCGTTCAGGTTGTAACGTGGCTTAAGAAACAGGGCGGTCGAACGTAAGCCCGACGGATTTCAAACATTCGGGCTTTGACGCTGCATTCGAAGCTCTCGAACTTGAACCTCGGGGTTTAGGGCGTCAAGAAGACGACAAGCGGTTTAGGGTTTAGGGTGGATTTCCAGTTTAAGGTTGGGGTGCCGTATCCTGACAAAGCCCGAATTGCCAAGGAACCGCCAATGCTACTCGATCCTTTGCCTTTCGAGGGGCTTCATAGAATTTGAACCACCGGGGTTTAGGATTTAAGGTTTCTCCACAGTAGCCTCAAGGGCGTTCTGCGGGCGTAGACGGCGAATCAAGCTTTGGGAATGTGCCGGGTGAACACCGAAACAAGGTCCCAGCAAGTTGTTGAAGAAGGTACATTAGAAGCTGCCCCCCCCTGTAATAGTGGTATAAAATAGTAGGCCCTAATATAATCCTTATAATCACTATTACAGGGTGGGGGCAGCTTCTAAAAGGTACATGACAGCAGAGCAAATGCAACTCTCCATAGCATTTGCGACATGTTGGTTCCTGGAGCGCCGATGACAAGCTCTTAAACTTAAACTTGTCTAGCTATTTCATTGTTGGGATAGGATTAAAAATCTGCATTTTTATTCCTTATTGGGTTCGAGTACCCAGAAAAATGTAAAATGTTACCCAACTGTGACAAAGACTAGTGTCTTCGTGAGGCATGCCTTCTTCTTGCTGTGATGTTGACGTGACGCGGCAATCTGGGCTTAGCGGCAGTTGGTTTCTCAGCATGCCTATATCTGCCGGGACGCGAGCTCAAGCCAACATAGATGATAGATACCAACGAACTGAACGTTGCGTCCAAATCCATCCTTGTGCCTAAACATTGGCACCTGCGTTGGGGGGGAGGGTGGGCACATGGCTCAGATGGGGACGTGAGAAGGCAGCGGCACGTGGGGAGAAGCGGGAGCACGAATATTTGAGCATGATGCACCATCTGCAGATTTCCACACCGCCACAAAAGACTCTGGCTGTGGCTACAAGACGGTCCACCTTTAACTGCGATGTTTAGGATGGACGCGATCGAACTCTCAATGACGGCTCCAGTCTCGTGGGGCCTTCGGTTGTGGGACTTGCATGCCTTAGGGTTTATTTGGGATTGAAGAAGGTGGAGGCCTTAGCTCGACCCTAAAGCGCGAAAGAAAATGAGACGGGCAAGGTTGGGTTGGGATTTCGGTGACGACTTCTGCGCTCAGCGGGGCTTATGTGTGGCTGCTGTGTTTGCCTATTTTCCGGGCAACGTGGCTCAAGAACGGGTAGAACTTGCATCGGGGAATTCTCACTACCCCATGCCAACACTAGCAACACAACTACAACAGAAGAGCCAATACACGTATTCCAGATTGCACTTATACATGCAATGCCCCTCAACCCTACAAAACAAAACGCACGCCCGGGGATATTCCTCAAGACCCTAAACCCCAGCAGCAATTCCAGACGCATCAATCGGAGAAACAAGTCCCACCAAGCCTTCAAGTAAGGAATTCTGTTGAAAGTTTAATGGATTACTGAAGCTGATTTGCGGCATGCTGTGTAATTCAAGCCTACTTGTCGAGTATCCTGGGGAACTAAAGGTTAACCTTTGGGAGCATTTTGGCATTGTAGTACCCCAAAAAGGTTAAAGGTTACTACGAGGACATATAGTCCCTTACAGTACCCTTACAGAACGCCCTCGTACCGTTGATGATGTACATCCAGCATTACACATAATAAGAAATGTACCCTAGTTTCCATAGTTTAGGGTCATTAAGGTAATGCAGGATTTTGTATCATCAACCGTAGTACTCCGGAAAGGTTAGAGGTTACCTACTCCACCACCGGGACAGGGTCTAGGGATCTCCTAGTCTATCCGGAGTGCACCGCAAGAAAACCTGATCTGAAACGGTTTAGAGTTTAGGGTTCAAGGCTTAGGGTTTAGGGTTTAGAGTTTAGGGTTTAGGGTTTAGAGTTTAGGGTTTAGGGTTTGGAGTTTAGAGTTTAGGGTTAGGGTTCAGGGTTCCACTGACAAACCTAGATGCCAATTCTTCTGCACCTTTGCAGGCCAATCAAACCCTAAACCCCTAAGTCTTCAGCCCCTAACCCTGAACCTCGACCCTAAACCCTCAACATCTTGAAGCTCCAGGCCCAAAGCGGCTGATGCTTAGTTCTGCTGGAGTTAAGTTTCAGCTCTCCTCTTTCAATATACCTTGGATACTACACTAACAGCCTATAATAGGGCTACTCTTCAGGTACCTAACCTAAACTCTGAGCCCCAAAACCCCTAAACCCTAAACCCCAAAAATCCCTTATGGATCCCTTTAAAGGAACCCCCAAAGATCCGTTATGGATCCCTTTAAAGGAACCCCCAAAGATCCCTTATGGATCCCTTTAAAGGAACCCCCAAAGATCCCTTATGGATCCCTTTAAAGGAACCCCCAAAGATCCCTTGTCGATCCCTTTAAAGGAACCCCCAAAGATCCCTTATGGATCCTTTTAAAGGAACCCCCAAAGATCCCTTATGGATCCCTTTAAAGGAACCCCCAAAGATCCCTTATGGATCCCTTTAAAGGAACCCCCAAAGATCCCTTATGGATCCCTTTAAAGGAACCCCCAAAGATCCCTTATGGATCCCTTTAAAGGAACCCCGAAAGATCCCTTATGGATCCCTTTAAAGGAACCCCGAAAGATCCCTTATGGATCCCTTTAAAGGAACCCCGAAAGATCCCTTATGGATCCCTTTAAAGGAACCCCGAAAGATCCCTTATGGATCCCTTTAAAGGAACCCCCAAAGATCCCTTATGGATCCCTTTAAAGGAACCCCGAAAGATCCCTTATGGATCCCTTTAAAGGAACCCCCAAAGATCCCTTATGGATCCCTTTAAAGGAACCCCGAAAGATCCCTTATGGATCCCTTTAAAGGAACCCCCAAAGATCCCTTATGGATCCCTTTAAAGGAACCCCCAAAGATCCCTTATGGATCCCTTTAAAGGAACCCCGAAAGATCCCTTATGGATCCCTTTAAAGGAACCCCGAAAGATCCCTTATGGATCCCTTTAAAGGAACCCCGAAAGATCCCTTATGGATCCCTTTAAAGGAACCCCCAAAGATCCCTTATGGATCCCTTTAAAGGAACCCCCAAAGATCCCTTATGGATCCCTTTAAAGGAACCCCCAAAGATCCCTTATGGATCCCTTTAAAGGAACCCCGAAAGATCCCTTATGGATCCCTTTAAAGGAACCCCCAAAGATCCCTTATGGATCCCTTTAAAGGAACCCCCAAAGATCCCTTATGGATCCCTTTAAAGGAACCCCCAAAGATCCCTTATGGATCCCTTTAAAGGAACCCCGAAAGATCCCTTATGG
Source organism: Symbiodinium sp. CCMP2592 (assembly GCA_905221615.1). NCBI lineage: Eukaryota > Dinophyceae > Suessiales > Symbiodiniaceae > Symbiodinium > Symbiodinium sp. CCMP2592. Next base: position 1,145,215 of record CAJNDT010005223.1, on the reverse strand, counting down.
ATCCCTTTAAAGGAACCCCGAAAGATCCCTTATGGATCCCTTTAAAGGAACCCCAAAGATCCCTTATGGATCCCTTTAAAGGAACCCCCAAAGATCCCTTATGGATCCCTTTAAAGGAACCCCCAAAGATCCCTTATGGATGGATCCCTTTAAAGGAACCCCCAAAGATCCCTTATGGATCCCTTTAAAGGAACCCCCAAAGATCCCTTATGGATCCCTTTAAAGGAACCCCCAAAGATCCCTTATGGATCCCTTTAAAGGAACCCCGAAAGATCCCTTATGGATCCCTTCAAAGGAACCCCGAAAGATCCCTTATGGATCCCTTTAAACGAACCCCGAAAGATCCCTTATGGATCCCTTTAAAGGAACCCCGAAAGATCCCTTATGGATCCCTTTAAAGGAACCCCGAAAGATCCCTTATGGATCCCTTTAAAGGAACCCCCAAAGATCCCTTATGGATCCCTTTAAAGGAACCCCCAAAGATCCCTTTAAGGAACCCTTTAAAGGAACCCCCCCAAAGATCCCTTTAAGGAACGGGTCTGGTATTAGTTTGGAATTGTTTTTTTTTTTGGGTGGCATTTTTTTTTTTGTGGTTTGCTTGGCCGATCCCTGTGGAGGGTTCATCGGGGACGTAGAAAATTTGCACCGCACCACAGCCCCAGCGCTTCGACGCGCAGGATCCCTGTGGAGGGATCATCGGAGTTTCCTTAAAATACAGCAATTCCTGAATTTCACAAGGGAAAACATTATTTTCCTATGGATTTTCTTTCATTTCCTTAGGATCTGATTGGTTTTTCCTCGGGGAAACACGATTTTCCTACGGATTCCGTGGTATTTCCTGAAATTTTCCCTGGTTTTTCCTAGGACAAACACCATTTTTCTATTACCTATGGCATTCGTGTCATTTCTTCAGGTTTTCAGAAGGAAAACATACGTTATCTTTGGTTGTTCCTCGGGAAAATCAAATTTTCGTTGCAATTTCGCATTTAGGACGGAATTCGTGTTGTAGCTGTTGCTGGTATTCCGCTTCATCACCTATCTTAAACACACCCCCTCATTTGGCGATTCTGGTTAGCGGGGGGGTTGGGGGGGCGCAGCCCCCCCCCATTTGCAGACACAACGCTCACATGATGGGTTTCGAAAACACTGTTTGAATCAAGCTTGCACGGCTCGAAAAGCGCGACGGTGGGTCTTTCGTTCTTCCGTGCCTGTTCGTGTCTCTTCTTCCGTCAGCATTCTATAACATAATATAACATAGTAAACCATAAGAACGACATAAGATGGTTCGACATCACAAAAACCGTGTGACATTTTCTGACATAACAGAACCTTGCTTCTTATAGCATCTAATAAACATAACAAAAGACGACAATACAATATAACAGAAGATAACATAGAACAAAACAAGATCTTAGTTTATAGTGTAGTACATTGTAACATAGTACAATATAGTTTTTATATATAGAACATAATATTTGGTATATAATATAACATCAGGTTACATTATGCTAAATATTTTAGGGTCCATTACGATATTATTGCATATTCGATTGGACTATGTAGTATCCTATTGCTTGTATCTTTGTTTCTGTGATTCTTTCATGTTCTTTCTCTTTCGTATTTTCCAACTTTGCCTGTTTATTCTGGATTTATTTCTTTCTTTCGCTCGTTCATTTCTTTTATTTCTTTCTGGTGTTCTTTCTTTATTCATTTCATACTCCCTTCCTTCCTTTCTTTCTTGCTTTCTTTTTCATTTATTTCGTTCTTTTTCTCGTCCTTTCTTTCTTTCGTCCTGTCTTCGTTTCTTTCTTTCTTTTCAGATACAGCAATTCTTGAATTTTTCCAAGGGAGAACACTGTTTTCCTATGGATTCTCTTTCATTTCCTAAGGATTTGCTTGGTTTCTCCTCTGGAAGACATGATTTTCCTACGGATTCCGTTGTGTTTTCCAAGTTTTCCTTAGTTTTTCCTAGGAAAAACACCATTTTTCTATTACTTATGGCATTCGTGTCATTTCTTCAGGTTTTCAGAAGGAAAACATACGTTATCTTTGGTTGTTCCTCGGGAAAATCAAATTTTCGTTGCAATTTCGCATTTAGGACGGAATTCGTGTTGTAGCTGTTGCTGGTATTCCGCTTCATCACCTATCTTAAACACACCCCCTCATTTGGCGATTCTGGTTAGCGGGGGGGTTGGGGGGGGCGCAGCCCCCCCCCATTTGCAGACACAACGCTCACATGAATCAAGCTTGCACGGCTCGAAAAGCGCGGCGGTGGGTCTTTCGTTCTTCCGTGCCTGTTCGTGTCTCTTCTTCCGTCAGCATTCTATAACATAATATAACATAGTAAACCATAAGAACGACATAAGATGGTTCGACATCACAAAAACCGTGTGACATTTTCTGACATAACAGAACCTTGCTTCTTATAGCATCTAATAAACATAACAAAAGACGACAATACAATATAACAGAAGATAACATAGAACAAAACAAGATCTTAGTTTATAGTGTAGTACATTGTAACATAGTACAATATAGTTTTTATATATAGAACATAATATTTGGTATATAATATAACATCAGGTTACATTATGCTAAATATTTTAGGGTCCATTACGATATTATTGCATATTCGATTGGACTATGTAGTATCCTATTGCTTGTATCTTTGTTTCTGTGATTCTTTCATGTTCTTTCTCTTTCGTATTTTCCAACTTTGCCTGTTTATTCTGGATTTATTTCTTTCTTTCGCTCGTTCATTTCTTTTATTTCTTTCTGGTGTTCTTTCTTTATTCATTTCATACTCCCTTCCTTCCTTTCTTTCTTGCTTTCTTTTTCATTTATTTCGTTCTTTTTCTCGTCCTTTCTTTCTTTCGTCCTGTCTTCGTTTCTTTCTTTCTTTTCAGATACAGCAATTCTTGAATTTTTCCAAGGGAGAACACTGTTTTCCTATGGATTCTCTTTCATTTCCTAAGGATTTGCTTGGTTTCTCCTCTGGAAGACATGATTTTCCTACGGATTCCGTTGTGTTTTCCAAGTTTTCCTTAGTTTTTCCTAGGAAAAACACCATTTTTCTATTACTTATGGCATTCGTGTCATTTCTTCAGGTTTTCAGAAGGAAAACATACGTTATCTTTGGTTGTTCCTCGGGAAAATCAAATTTTCGTTACAATTTCGCATTTAGGACGGAATTCGTGTTGTAGCTGTTGCTGGTATTCCGCTTCATCACCTATCTTAAACACACCCCCTCATTTGGCGATTCTGGTTAGCGGGGGGGTTGGGGGGGGCGCAGCCCCCCCCATTTGCAGACACAACGCTCACATGATGGGTTTCGAAAACACTGTTTGAATCAAGCTTGCACGGCTCGAAAAGCGCGGCGGTGGGTCTTTCGTTCTTCCGTGCCTGTTCGTGTCTCGTCTTCCGTTAGCACTCTATAACATAATATAACATAGTAAACCATAAGAACGACATAAGATGGTTCGACATCACAAAAATAGTGTGACATTTTCTGACATAACAGAACCTTGCTTCCTATAGCATATAATAACATAATAAAAGACGACGATACAACATAACAGAAGATAACATAAAACAAAACAACATCTTAGTTAATTTATGTCATTTCGTCTTTCTTTATTTCTCCATTTTTGTTCATTCGTTATGTCTGTATTATTTGCTTTTCTTTGTTTCTAACTCTCGTTCGTCCTTTCCTTGTGTTTTCTTTTTTATTTCCTTATAGCTTTCTTTATTTATCTATTTGTGTATTTTTGATTTCTTTCTTTCCTTATAACTATGCTTTATGTATTTCGTTCTTTCTTGCTTTCTTGCTTTCTTCCGCTCTTTCTTTGTTTCGTTCTTTCTTTCTTTATGTCTTCTCTCTCTCTCTCTCTCTCTGTCTTTCTTTCTTTCCTTCGTTCTTTCTTTCTTTTTTTTCTCTCTCTCTCTCTCTCTCTCTTTCTGTGTCTTCTTTCCTCCGTTACCCCCCCCTCCTTTCGTGGATACCTGTTTAATTTTTTTGTGATCCTTATTTAATTTCTTTTTGATCCTTATTTTATTTTTTTGATCCTTATTTAATTTGTTTTTAACCCCTATCCCGTGGTTGTGGTTGTGGCTGTGGCAGAGGACTAGGGGACCGCATGCACCAGGGGACCAGGAGACCACGGGACCAGAGGACCAGCAGACCAGAGGACCAGGGGACCACAGGACCAAGGACCAGAGGACTAGGGGACCGCGAGCAGAGGACCAGGGGACCACAAGACCAAGGACCAGAGGACTAGGTGACCGCATGCACAAGGGACCCTTGGCCGCACCTCGCAAACAAGGGTAGGCCGCACCTTGGAAAAAAAAAAACCATGGCCCCTATCCCGCTTTACTGACCTAAATTCGCCTCGGCTCGGCTTAGGGTTGAGGGCGTGACTTAAGGACTGATTTATGAGGCTCTCTATGCCGAAGAAAAAAGCCAAGAAGCCGAAAAGCCAAGAAGCCAGAGGCCAAGAAGCCAGGGAAGCCGAGAAGCCAAGCCAAGCGCGCACACAAGCAAAAAAAAAAAAAAATGCCCCAAAAAAAAATCCTAAAATAAATACGCCTCCTATATATATATATATATATATATGTATAGGCGCGCGTCAACACTTGGGTGCCTCCTGCGGGCCGTTGGCAGCCCCTTCCGATAAGATCGAGCTCTCCTGATCGAAATTTAGATCGGTTCCAGACGCAGCTGGCACCATGTTGTGGCCCAACAGCTTGTCAGTCAACAAAGAACAGAAACGCATGTCTGAAAACGACATGGACTGGGGATGTCTCACTGGCCATTCGGGCTGCCTGATGCTGCGATGGATCACGGCAGGGTTAAAACTCGTGCCCTCGCAGAAGCCGCCTCCACTTCAAAGAGAAGTGCAAGTGCCTCGTGAACCTCCAAGCGCACGTGCTCACATGCTCACGCGCAGTCGCGCACCAATGCACGCAGCTCGCTGGCCTTGCTGCGCAGCATGGGAGGATCTTGCAAGAGTCTCATGCAGTTCTTCTGCCCGAGCCTGAATAGCACATGAACTCGCACGAAGACGCGGCACACGATCACGCTGACGTGCGTCTTGCCGTGGCTCCGGCTCTAGCAGCATGCCTCGGCACGAACACTTCACCAAGAACAACATGCCTGCTTCGGACTTTGAGAATCGCAACCCTTCAGCCCCCACGCGGCCTGTGAGCTTTGCAGCCATTTCCGGCTGCAATTTTGCGACTTCGATGTACAGCCTTTGCAAGACATCGCGACGCTGCACATTCTAGCGAAGCGGTCTTCGAACCCATTCGGAGTAATCCGGGTCAGGACAGCTCTCCGACCTGTTCCTCTCCGACCCGTTCCTGGCGAAGTGCCAGATGCTGTGGACAAGGAAGGACAGGCAGTTTGATGTCTGTGAAGAATCGTTTTTTACCAGAAGCTATGGGAGGTCTACAGCCAAGGGCAAATGAAATCGCAACTGCCTGTCTCTAAGCCGGTCACGGCCCCAGCTACCAAGTACGACGCAATGCTTGAATGCAGCCTTTAACCAGAAAAGCAACGACACCAGATTCTGGCACATGCGCAGCATGCGGCAGCGCAGTGAGCTTACCGAATCCCAGAAATCCATGGTCACGTCCGAGCATGTGTAGATATATATATATATATATATACATATATATATATATACATATATATATATATGTATATAATACACAACATAGTACTGTAATATAGTACTTATATAAAAACAAACTAAATATAAATAGGTACAAATAAATAAGGATATATATATATATATATATATATATATACTCCTTATAGATATATATATATATATATGTATAGGCGCGCGTCAACACTTGGGTGCCTCCTGCGCCCCGTTGGCAGCCCCTTCCGATAAGATCGAGCTCTCCTGATCGAAATTTAGATCGGTTCCAGACGCAGCTGGCACCATGTTGTGGCCCAACAGCTTGTCAGTCAACAAAGAACAGAAACGCATGTCTGAAAACGACATGGACTGGGGATGTCTCACTGGCCATTCGGGCTGCCTGATGCTGCGATGGATCACGGCAGGGTTAAAACTCGTGCCCTCGCAGAAGCCGCCTCCACTTCAAAGAGAAGTGCAAGTGCCTCGTGAACCTCCAAGCGCACGTGCTCACATGCTCACGCGCAGTCGCGCACCAATGCACGCAGCTCGCTGGCCTTGCTGCGCAGCATGGGAGGATCTTGCAAGAGTCTCATGCAGTTCTTCTGCCCGAGCCTGAATAGCACATGAACTCGCACGAAGACGCGGCACACGATCACGCTGACGTGCGTCTTGCCGTGGCTCCGGCTCTAGCAGCATGCCTCGGCACGAACACTTCACCAAGAACAACATGCCTGCTTCGGACTTTGAGAATCGCAACCCTTCAGCCCCCACGCGGCCTGTGAGCTTTGCAGCCATTTCCGGCTGCATTTTTGCGACTTCGATGTACAGCCTTTGCAAGACATCGCGACGCTGCACATTCTAGCGAAGCGGTCTTCGAACCCATTCGGAGTAATCGGGGTCAGGACAGCTCTCCGACCTGTTCCTCTCCGACCCGTTCCTGGCGAAGTGCCAGATGCTGTGGACAAGGAAGGACAGGCAGTTTGATGTCTGTGAAGCTTCGTTTTTTACCAGAAGCTATGGGAGGTCTACAGCCAAGGGCAAATGAAACCGCAACTGCCTGTCTCTAAGCCGGTCACGGCCCCAGCTACCAAGTACGACGCAATGCTTGAATGCAGCCTTTAACCAGAAAAGCAACGACACCAGATTCTGGCACATGCGCAGCATGCGGCAGCGCAGTAGATCGAATCAGGCAGTCTATCATGTTAACAAGCGCCCGGCGCTCCAACATCCAAACTACATTCGCTCCTAACTTCCGTGCCTTTATCTTTGCAGCGGAGACCTCTCGGCCAGTTCGCACCTTGGATCACAGCTTTCGGCACACATGTCGGCATCCAGCGCAAGGGTTGATAGATGCCTTTCAATAGCCGCCCCGGGCGACTGGATCAGCTCCAGGGCGGGGTCCTGTCTGGGGTGATGGCAACGGGGCCTTGAGATTCCAACAACGTCCTGCAGAGTTTGGACCCTCACGGTGCGCATGAGTGAAGAGGTCCCAAAAACCACGGAATAGCCCAACTTGAACAAGCTTGCAAGCTTGGACATGAATGGCAAAAGCAAACTTTTCTCCATTGGCAAGACATGACGTATACTGCCGCAATCTGCAGCCAAGCAGCACACAGGGCCCAGGAACTCCCCCGACTCCTTTCGAGAGCATGCTGAGAATCACATCAATACACGAGGCTCCGGAGGTTTGAGGTTTGAGGGGAGCTTTTCCGGGGGCCGCCCGGGAAAAGGTTGTTTTTGCCAACAAGCTACCCCACGTAACCTGTGTCCTCAGATGTCCTCAAGACCAAGGAGCATGTTGTGCCGAACAGGCGTTCCCCGTGCACTGTCCCTCTCCCCACGCTGCCTTTGCCTGTTCCTCCCCACCCCCGGCAGCATCCGGCAGCCCACTCGTCATTCTTAGCTGCCCCGGCTTGCATTAAGCCATGAAGCACGCGCGAACATCCGTGAACATCCGATGGGCTGGCTCAATTTGTTCACTGCCTGGTTCATCTGCACCGTTTGCTGCAGAAGCTACTGCGACCGCAGTTCCTGCGTTGCTGTTGCTGCGGCAGTTTGATGCCGCGAGACAACACGTTGGTGACTCTTGCTCCTTTTTCTTCTCTTGTCGTGCCCCAAGATTGCTCCGAATACGACGTCCGCCTTGCCCTCCACCAAACTCCCCAACCCTTCCCCGCCGTGCAAACTTGGCGGCGTGCAGTGGCTCCGTGGCTCAAGCAGTCAATACAGGCTAGGCGTGCTTGCCACAAGTGTTCCCGACACTTCAATAATTAACCCACAGAGCGAAGGGATCCGAAAATGGAAATGACAGCTGGCAACCCACTCCACGCCTTGTCCCAAGCCGTCACCTTCCTGCACGACCTCGGACATGCCAGGACAGGTCACACAGGTGAACACAAGCCGACGCATATGTGAACAAGTTAATTGAGATGATCCTCCAGCTGAGAAGCTTTTCATTTACTCGCTTGAGGCCGCAACTTCCTCTTGCACATCACTTGCCTTGCTCTTGCTCTTTTGCATCTGCTTGGCCGCCTGCAAAAAAAACATGATTCCCACAATCCTTTGACATGCTGAACACCTGGAGCCTCAACATTGTTTCAAACAACATGCCCGGGACTGACAAAAACAAGATGTCATGAACTTTGGCTCCTTCTTTGACTCTTAACTGACAGTTGGGTCTGGTGCACAGTAGCTACAGCAAACGCCGGACAGGGTGCCCTGGACTAGGTGAAACCAGCAATGCTGCATCCAATAAAACATCGGCCTCCGCCACAAGGTTTTCCATTGCCACAAAGCGTGCCTGAGAAAACCGTCCAGGGTCCAGACAGAATGAAGAGCTGTTCTATCTCCATGGCCTCCTCAAGACGGCCCTACGAGGCCCTGACCATCTTTTGAAACTTTGCAAGGCGCCGCTTTCCTGCCTGGACTTGCAGAAATAGAGGGGGTTGCACCAGGTGCTCGGGCTGTTCAGGTCGCATGTCGCTGCTGAAGTGCAAGACTCTCGCAAAAGGCAGGGCAGGTGCTCCTTGCTGGCCGGCATCTTGAGTCTTCGGCTGATCTATGTGAAAATCTCACACAATATCGGGCAAACAAGCGTGCGGTCTCGAGCCGGTCAAGCGTGGTCAAGCAATTAAGAATCACGGTGCCATGAGTGATGCACTGCCCTCGCTTCTTTCAGTGCCTGACGCAACTGATGCAACTGCAAAAACCGGATCGCAAGACTCCATTCATTGTTCCTAGAACCCGAAACTCAAAGAGGCAGGAAGCTCCATAACAACCCTCTCTTTCCCCAGGCTTCCATGGTTTCGCTCCGGCTTCCATGGTTTCGCTCCCCACCGCCACACAATCTCGCAGTGAATAGATGCAAGTCACGACAACATCTCGAACAAAACATCAGACTGTTCCTGTGGGCGCACTCTGTTTGTATGGTTTTTTTATGAGATTGAAGGGCTGAGTTTTTCAGGCGGTTTGAGAAATCGTGTGGAAGCGGGGGGGGGGTCTTGAGTGTGAGGTCAAGCACGTGCTGGCAAGACCGTTTTGGACGGAGAGGCAAAAAGCTCGAAGTCGCAATGATGTCGAATCTCGGGGTCCAGCCTTCAAGGAGCAAGCGGAGCGCAGAGCGAGCTTGGCAAAGGAGCCGAGCCCCCAACCCCAAGTAAACACTGTTGCGACGATTTCTCAGGGCTCGGACGTTTCACAGGACTCACAAGGGAGCAAGCTGCTCTTCAGCTACTGTGATGCTCGAGACTGCAGCGCCTGGATGTCTCGGAAGCGGTACGAGATTCTGCGCCGGCTAATCGAAACCTGGAACCATCTGCAGCCAGGACAGCATCTTCTCATATCTTCTCACAAGGGACGCCCTGGCCTCTGCGTTGCCACTTCAGCTGACATGCTGAGACAGCACCTGCGAGGTCGCGAGGCGCTACCACATGGCCATGCGGCCCCCAAAACACGCCTGGCACCGAGAAATTGAGTGCCTCGTAGGGGTATCCTGCTGATTCTCTGCACGATACCTTGCTGCGTGCTGCCGCACCAGTTGCTGGAGAATCTCTTCTGTCCACTCAACCCCCCCTAGTGCAGAGCCGGGCTGCTCCGGCGCATGATTTCTGCGATTCAGCGCCCGCCCGAGAGGCGAATCGACACCCGGGATCAGGTCGTCACCACCTTGACCTTGCATGGGAAACAAAAACTGCCGTGAAACCAAGCCCTCGGATGCACTCGCCATCACCCGCATCGAATCCGAGTTTGCTATCCGGGAGCATCCGGGAGCCCTGCGAGTGGGATGCAGGTCCTCCCCCTCCCGTCGGGAAGCTGTCCTGAGGCTCACTCCGTGCACCGAATATCCCAAGGCCGCGACTTGGCGGGAGGAATCTGCTACTGAAAGTGCTCGCAACGTTCGATGATGGCGAGCCCTTCAAGCCCCACAATCACCCCTCACCTCAAAAGCCCTTGAAAAGGTACCGACGAACGTAAGAAATCTGTTAACACTTCGAACTTCTGCGAGCATGGATGCACCAGTGCAGGCTGCACCGCGCTGATCTAGTTTGGTCAGACTCGTTGGAGCTGTTTGGCGCAAACTTGTTTCTGCTTCGCACACTCGCTCAAGCGGGCTGCATCTCTTCACCTCCCCCGCCTTCAGCAAAGCGCAGTTCGTAGAACGCGCCAGGCTCGCAACATGCACCGCATCGTCCGGATCAAACAGGTTTGTCGCGCCTGAGAAAGGGTCTGGAATTAGTTTGGGAATTGTTTTTTTTTTTTTGGCATTTTTTTTTTGTGGTTTGCTTGGCCGATCCCTGTGGAGGGTTCATCGGGGACGTAGAAAATTTGCACCGCACCACAGCCCCAGCGCTTCGACGCGCAGGATCCCTGTGGAGGGTTCATCGGAGTTTCCTTAAAATACAGCAATTCCTGAATTTCCCAAGGGAAAACATTATTTTCCTATGGATTTTCTTTCATTTCCTTAGGATCTGATTGGTTTTTCCTCGGGGAAACACGATTTTCCTACGGATTCCGTGGTATTTCCTGAAATTTTCCCTGGTTTTTCCTAGGACAAACACCATTTTTCTATTACCTATGGCATTCGTGTCATTTCTTCAGGTTTTCAGAAGGAAAACATACGTTATCTTTGGTTGTTCCTCGGGAAAATCAAATTTTCGTTGCAATTTCGCATTTAGGACGGAATTCGTGTTGTAGCTGTTGCTGGTATTCCGCTTCATCACCTATCTTAAACACACCCCCTCATTTGGCGATTCTGGTTAGCGGGGGGGTTGGGGGGGGCGCAGCCCCCCCCCATTTGCAGACACAACGCTCACATGATGGGTTTCGAAAACACTGTTTGAATCAAGCTTGCACGGCTCGAAAAGCGCGACGGTGGGTCTTTCGTTCTTCCGTGCCTGTTCGTGTCTCTTCTTCCGTCAGCATTCTATAACATAATATAACATAGTAAACCATAAGAACGACATAAGATGGTTCGACATTACAAAAACCGTGTGACATTTTCTGACATAACAGAACCTTGCTTCTTATAGCATCTAATAAACATAACAAAAGACGACAATACAATATAACAGAAGATAACATAGAACAAAACAAGATCTTAGTTTATAGTGTAGTACATTGTAACATAGTACAATACAGTTTTTATATATAGAACATAATATTTGGTATATAATATAACATCAGGTTACATTATGCTAAATATTTTAGGGTCCATTACGATATTATTGCATATTCGATTGGACTATGTAGTATCCTATTGCTTGTATCTTTGTTTCTGTGATTCTTTCATGTTCTTTCTCTTTCGTATTTTCCAACTTTGCCTGTTTATTCTGGATTTATTTCTTTCTTTCGCTCGTTCATTTCTTTTATTTCTTTCTGGTGTTCTTTCTTTATTCATTTCATACTCCCTTCCTTCCTTTCTTTCTTGCTTTCTTTTTCATTTATTTCGTTCTTTTTCTCGTCCTTTCTTTCTTTCGTCCTGCCTTCGTTCCTTTCTTTCTTTTCAGATACAGCAATTCTTGAATTTTTCCAAGGGAGAACACTGGATTCTCTTTCATTTCCTAAGGATTTGCTTGGTTTCTCCTCTGGAAGACATGATTTTCCTACGGATTCCGTTGTGTTTTCCAAGTTTTCCTTAGTTTTTCCTAGGAAAAACACCATTTTTCTATTACTTATGGCATTCGTGTCATTTCTTCAGGTTTTCAGAAGGAAAACATACGTTATCTTTGGTTGTTCCTCGGGAAAATCAAATTTTCGTTACAATTTCGCATTTAGGACGGATTTCGTGTTGTAGCTGTTGCTGGTATTCCGCTTCATCACCTATCTTAAACACACCCCCTCATTTGGCGATTCTGGTTAGCGGGGGGGTTGGGGGGGGCGCAGCCCCCCCCCCCCATTTGCAGACACAACGCTCACATGATGGGTTTCGAAAACACTGTTGAATCAAGCTTGCACGGCTCGAAAAGCGCGGCGGTGGGTCTTTCGTTCTTCCGTGCCTGTTCGTGTCTCTTCTTCCGTCAGTTCGTGTCTCGTCTTCCGTTAGCACTCTATAACATAATATAACATAGTAAACCATAAGAACGACATAAGATGGTTCGACATCACAAAAATAGTGTGACATTTTCTGACATAACAGAACCTTGCTTCCTATAGCATATAATAAACATAACAAAAGACGACAATACAATATAACAGAAGATAACATAGAACAAAACAAGATCTTAGTTTATAGTGTAGTACATTGTAACATAGTACAATATAGTTTTTATATATAGAACATAATATTTGGTATATAATATAACATCAGGTTACATTATGCTAAATATTTTAGGGTCCATTACGATATTATTGCATATTCGATTGGACTATGTAGTATCCTATTGCTTGTATCTTTGTTTCTGTGATTCTTTCATGTTCTTTCTCTTTCGTATTTTCCAACTTTGCCTGTTTATTCTGGATTTATTTCTTTCTTTCGCTCGTTCATTTCTTTTATTTCTTTCTGGTGTTCTTTCTTTATTCATTTCATACTCCCTTCCTTCCTTTCTTTCTTGCTTTCTTTTTCATTTATTTCGTTCTTTCTCTCGTCCTTTCTTTCTTTCGTCCTGTCTTCGTTTCTTTCTTTCTTTTCCGATACAGCAATTCTTGAATTTTTCCAAGGGAGAACACTGTTTTCCTATGGATTCTCTTTCATTTCCTAAGGATTTGCTTGGTTTCTCCTCTGGAAGACATGATTTTCCTACGGATTCCGTTGTGTTTTCCAAGTTTTCCTTAGTTTTTCCTAGGAAAAACACCATTTTTCTATTACTTATGGCATTCGTGTCATTTCTTCAGGTTTTCAGAAGGAAAACATACGTTATCTTTGGTTGTTCCTCGGGAAAATCAAATTTTCGTTACAATTTCGCATTTAGGACGGAATTCGTGTTGTAGCTGTTGCTGGTATTCCGCTTCATCACCTATCTTAAACACACCCCCTCATTTGGCGATTCTGGTTAGCGGGGGGGTTGGGGGGGGCGCAGCCCCCCCCATTTGCAGACACAACGCTCACATGATGGGTTTCGAAAACACTGTTTGAATCAAGCTTGCACGGCTCGAAAAGCGCGGCGGTGGGTCTTTCGTTCTTCCGTGCCTGTTCGTGTCTCGTCTTCCGTTAGCACTCTATAACATAATATAACATAGTAAACCATAAGAACGACATAAGATGGTTCGACATCACAAAAATAGTGTGACATTTTCTGACATAACAGAACCTTGCTTCCTATAGCATATAATAACATAATAAAAGACGACGATACAACATAACAGAAGATAACATAAAACAAAACAACATCTTAGTTAATTTATGTCATTTCGTCTTTCCTTATTTCTCCATTTTTGTTCATTCGTTATGTCTGTATTATTTGCTTTTCTTTGTTGCTAACTCTCGTTCGTTCTTTCCTTGTGTTTTCTTTTTTATTTCCTTATAGCTTTCTTTATTTATCTATTTGTGTATTTTTGATTTCTTTCTTTCCTTATAACTATGCTTTATGTATTTCGTTCTTTCTTGCTTTCTTGCTTTCTTCCGCTCTTTCTTTGTTTCGTTCTTTCTTTCTTTATGTTTCTTTTTCTCTCTCTCTCTCTGTCTTTCTTTCTTTCCTTCGTTCTTTCTTTCTTTTTTCTCTCTCTCTCTCTCTCTTTCTGTGTCTTCTTTCCTCCGTTACCCCCCCCCCCTCCTTTCGTGGATACCTGTTTAATTTTTTTGTGATCCTTATTTAATTTCTTTTTGATCCTTATTTTATTTTTTTGATCCTTATTTAATTTGTTTTTAACCCCTATCCCGTGGTTGTGGTTGTGGCTGTGGCAGAGGACTAGGGGACCGCATGCACCAGGGGACCAGGAGACCACGGGACCAGAGGACCAGCAGACCAGAGGACCAGGGGACCACAGGACCAAGGACCAGAGGACTAGGGAACCGCGAGCAGAGGACCAGGGGACCACAAGACCAAGGACCAGAGGACTAGGTGACCGCATGCACAAGGGACCCTTGGCCGCACCTCGCAAACAAGGGTAGGCCGCACCTTGAAAAAAAAAAAAAAAAAACCATGGCCCCTATCCCGCTTTACTGACCTAAATTCGCCTCGGCTCGGCTTAGGGTTGAGGGCGTGACTTAAGGACTGATTTATGAGGCTCTCTATGCCGAAGAAAAAAGCCAAGAAGCCGAAAAGCCAAGAAGCCAGAGGCCAAGAAGCCAGGGAAGCCGAGAAGCCAAGCCAAGCGCGCACACAAGCCAAAAAAAAAAAAATGCAAAAAATAAAAATAAAAATCCTAAAATAAATACGCCTCCTTAAGGAACCCTAGGAACCCTACACCGGGTACCCAAAGCCCCACGAGTCCCAGGCGAGAGGCCACCCTCGAAGCAACCTTGCCAGAGCGGAGTGATCGGGCGTATGGGGGGTTTTAAGCTTTTGGGGTTTAGGGGTTGGGGGTTTAGGGTTTAGGGTTACGGTTTAGGGGTTGGGGTTTAGGGTTTAGGGGTTCAGGGTTTTAGGGTTTTCTGAACCTTTCGAATTAAAAAAAGGCTCTGGGGTATGTTAGAGTATCATTCTAAATGAGCAGCCCTGAGCAATAGCGTTGCTAAGTACTCAGACCCGTACATGAGAGGGATTTCACGAATCACAGAGGGCTGCAAAGTATGTGTTCCAATTGGCTTGCCAAGATTTGTGATATTTTCAGATCTCTGATGTGCAAAGAACGACAAGGTTAGATACTTCGACGGCTTCTGCGATGCCGGCCGTGCAGATTGGTTAACTTCGAACTACGGGATAATCGACGCCGCGATAATGAACTGGAAGGCATCCTGACCCCCCCCCCCCCCGGAAAAGTTTAGGGTTCACGGATTCAGGGGTTAAGGGGTTTAAGGGGTTTAAGGGTTAAGGGGTTTAGGGGTTTTAGGGGGTTTAGGGGTTTAGGGTTCAGGGTTCCGCAGCCCCGGCCCGGGAAGCTCTACAGCACAGTAAATATTTACAATTTTGAAATAACACCCAGCCACCCCTGAATCCCAGAACATTGAGAAAATGAAACTTTTCAAGTCTAAAGCCCGGATCCTACATCCTAAACCCCAAAGCTAGCCCAACTACCCTAAAGCCTAAGCGCTTCAACCCAAAATCCTGGAGCCGAAACCATAGGCACTAATCTTAAAGCCCAAACCCTAGGCCGTAAACCCCAAAGCCCAAACCCTAGGCCCTAACCCTTAAAGTTCAAAAACTCCTCGGCCTTGCCCAAATCCTGCCCTAACCCCTAAAGTCCAAAAGTCCCAGAGGCCCTAACCCCTAGGTCCTCAAACCTAAAACCCAAACCCTGACCCTAAACCCTAAGGCCAAACCCCAGGCGTAGATCCTACAGCCCAAAACTGCGGGCCCTAAACCCCAAAGCCCAAAGTTGACGAATCTTGACGACTATGGCGATTTCGAGGGTTTGGGTGCCGACGAACACGGCGATTGTCGACGATACCTTCGTCCATTCCGGCGATTTCGGTGTGAAATCGGAAAACGACGAATACACGCCATCTGCCGACGACTACGGCGATTCCTGCGATTTCGGTATGAAATCACCGGAAAACGACGAATACATGCCATTTGCCGACGAATACGGCGATTTTTGACGATCCGTCCGTCGATTCGTGCGATTTCAGGATAAAATCGCCGGAAAACGACGAATACCATTAAGGTTTAAATACATATGATGGAGAGGTTTAGGGTTTAGAGGTCTAGGGCCTAGGGTTTAGGGTCTAGGAACGTAAGCACAGCCCTAAGAAGACAAAAGAAGCGCTGGGTCTCAGAAGGAGCCTCCTGAACGTGCTCTCCGAGCTTGTCGGCACGTCTCCGGACCTGCGCCAGGTTGTTCCCAAAGGATTCCGCAAGGGCTTTCTCAGGGTTTAGTGGGGCTAAACCCTATAACCCTTAAACCTAGGGTTCTGTGAGGGTTCTCTGAGGGTGCGATGGAAGCTTCCCAGAGGGTCATTGGGGCTCTTGGGGCTTGTGGCTGGGGTGTTGTGCGGTGTGACGGCCTTTGTGCTTCAGAGGGTTTTTGACGGATCCGTGCGGTTTCCACAGGACTTCCTAAGGAGTCACGGGGTTTTATTGAGCTTGTAGGCTGCTTGGAGGGTGTTGTCCTACAGCCGTTAGGGTTTAGGGTTAAGGGCTTGATGAAGTTTCTTTGGATTAGTAGACCCGGAACCCGAAACCCCACAGCACCCACGGGGAGCGGGAAGGCTGCAGACTTTCGATGAGACTTGCGCCAAGCCTCCGCAGACCCCCATTTTAGGCTCAGGGTTAACGGAAACCCTCGAATCCAAGGGTTAAAGGAGGGACCCTAAATAAGGACCGCTAGGTCTATACCCTTAATATAGCTATTCTATACCCATTATATAGCCCATCATAGGTTAGGGGTCCCCATTAAGGGTCCCTCCTCTTCCCTTTTGATCGAAGCGTTCGAGGCCTTTCCCACGAGCACTCCGAAACGTTAGACGCTACATCCTGCTGCAGCGAGGAGATCCTTGCCTTCCACGCCCTCAATCCTGAACCCCTTAAGGCCCAGACCCTAAACCCTGAACCACTTAAACCTTAAAGCCTAAAACCCTAAACCCTGAACCCCTGAAACCTCAAACCCTATGAAGCTTTAAGGTTTGAGGGGTTTAGGGCTTAGGGTTGTAGAAGCTCCTCCCGGGGGAGCATCGTCGATCTCTTGTCCATGTGTCCGTCTCAAAGCTGGAAACTCCCTAAACCCCCCCCGAAACCCTAAACCCTAAAACCTATAGAATACACCAAAACCGTTAAGCCATGAGCGGTCGCGCTAACCTTTTACTCAGAGGGCTTGGGCACAATAGTCAGCGGTATATAGTACACAACATGATGACTGTACACGACCATACAAACTCCTACGCAAGCTGCGATGCAAAACTACACCCCCCTCACCTAAAGGCACGGTCACTGCATTCAAAAACATAGCATACCTTCGCCTGCAGGTGGAAGAGCGCTTCGGCTCGGAGTTCGACGATCGGCGTGGAGTTGCCTCCCGCGTCATCAGTTGTATCAGCAAAAGTACATGTGACTATCGTGTGCCTCGAGGAAGGGTGCGAAAACTGCATACGAGCTTTTCTTCAAATGCAAGACGCTGGTTTCAGCGTGGAGCAAGGACGATAGGAGTTCGCCGCACAGCCACTTGAAAAATATCACAGGCCGGGTGAACATCCCTCTTGCTCGAAAGAATCTGACTACTGGGTCGGCTTATCAGTACCAACGCCATCCGCGATTGCGCCACTCACGCCAGTCCTGGTTGTCCCAGTTCTGGCCGCGCCATGATCCCCAGGATGACGAAGACCAATTCTGCCACCAGGATTGATCATCCCAGTCCCAGTCGCGGTCGGTGCGATCGGCGGCCTCGGCGTTAGCCGGGCGTTTGCCTTTTCCCTTCTCTGCTGCTCGGGCATACGTAGAGCCCTTGCCACCACCTGGCGGATGCTGCTGGGCATACTTCGGCTGGGCAGCACGACTTTGATTGGCCTTTTTGATGGTTTCATCAACCGTCTCCACCATGAAGGGTAGGTCCTTTGCCAAAACGGTCTGTAGGTCCGCACCCACTGCAGCGGGATCGTAGTTGAGAAGATCCACCTTGCCGTGGCCAAAAGTCTGTAGACGGATGCCCCCCTTTTGCCTGGCGACGTTGTGAGCGAAATCTTGGAACGAAAGGATGGCTCCGTACCAAGTAAATGCTACTGGCGTATCCTCCGGCGTGGACGTTAGTCCCGCTGCGCACAACTTGCCGCCAATGCCATCGTCTCCGGTAAAGAAAACGATACGACACTCCGGAACCTCGTCCGTGCGGATCTGGTGCGTGGTACTCGCCGCTCTGGAGGATCCAATAGCCAGCATGCGTTGCGATCGAGTGCGGCCAGGGTTCGGAAGGTAGGCGAAGCAGAGGCAGTCGAGGGCACGAATCGTCCTGCGCGTGTATCCCTCTTTGGCCATTGAAATTGCGTATTCATTGTCATGATTGAACCTCGCTACGCAATCAGTGTAGCCCTTTTTCACGGCCCTCTGCTTTGCCACTTTGGCTTTCCGAATAACCTCGCCTTCTAAGGAGTTCATGCCACGGCCGGCGACATCTTTCGATGCGCTTTGAAGGCTTGGCCTCACTCCCACTCGTTCAGCGGCATCACCCATCTCCTGAAGCAGAGCTTCACGCCCACGTGCCAACAGCGTCCGTCTGCCCTGTGCCTTCAATTGACCTGGTCGAACTGGCCCTCCACATTGAGAGCAAATCCTTTGGCCTTGAAGACACTCAGCTTTGCAGTGGTAGCATTTGATCTTCTCCAAAAACGCGGCGGATGGCTTGGTCTCGCTACCAGCATAAAGTACTGGTTCTGGCCTTCCCACCGGCTCCTGGATTGCTTCAACTGGTGTACCCTCAGCATCCAGCGTCACCGTTGTCGCCATTCCGTCACCGATGTACACGGTCCTGATTGGAGGACCCGGCCGTGCAATGATGGTGCCTGGTTCAACAAGCGGCCTCTCCTCTACGGAGGGCATTTGCTCATCATCAGGGGCTACATCGTCGTCAGCCTTTGCAGGGGCATCGGTGATAGCCAATGATCCCTCAAGCACATCAGCAACATCTGGAATGGGCGGCAGGGATGTTTCCTCAGCTGGAAGGGTACCATGTTCTTCGTCAATAGGCGGTGCGAAATTGTCCTGAGTCGTTTCCTCGGGCTCGGGTTCATCAAGAACGATGTCGATGCCGGCCTCAGCGTTAGCTGGGCTTTCTACCTGCTCTTCGTCAGGAGGTACAGTGCCCCCTGCACGGGACCAGAGTACGACATCGCGCTGAGTATCGTTGATGAATAGGATTGTTGATCCTGGCACTGCTTCGGAACACAATATGCCGTCCGATTCCGTGACGAATAGATCGCAAGCAGCTTCCAGGACCTCCCGAGTGTCAAAGACGATCTCGATCGGTGAGCTCGCACGGAGTCCTGAACGTGCCTTCTGCTCCTCGAGCGGCAGCGGCGCAAAGTAGCAATGCGCCTTCTCAGAACCCCCAAAACCCGGCAACAAACGATCTTCCAGAATCGCATAC
This sequence comes from Symbiodinium sp. CCMP2592, assembly GCA_905221615.1. Lineage (NCBI taxonomy): Eukaryota > Dinophyceae > Suessiales > Symbiodiniaceae > Symbiodinium > Symbiodinium sp. CCMP2592. Next base: position 1,125,962 of record CAJNDT010005223.1, on the reverse strand, counting down.
GCCGCATCATGTGTTGTGCGGTGATAGAGCCTGGGCGGCGCCTTGTCAATCGGGATCAACGGCCTGCCCTCTCGGGCGGCATTAGCCAGCTCATCAGAACGCTGCAGCGTAAGATATGCCTTTGCAATAGAGGCATTGTCGAGCTGCAGATTGCTGGAGTGGCCTTGCGTACACCCGACGTAGACCGGAAAAGCCGGTTGCCCAATTGCATCGGCAGCACTGTCCATTGGCCCGCGAAACATAAGGCGCTGTTTGTTGTCGGTAGCGATCATGTCAAGGAGGCTTCCCAGACCAATGTTGTTTCCAGGTCTGCATCGATTGGCAACCTCAAGCACTTCCATGGCCAAAACCCATGGTCCGCTCCACGATCGCAGTTTAAATTGATTACCCTTGTTTTCGAAGTTTCCTCTGATGAGTCCAGTGACGAATGTAACCATTTTGTGATCACATCTCGGGTAGTGTAGGCCTGGCGTCATGTCCTTTTGGAACACTTCGATGTACTGGTCGGCCTCCTCTTGCGAGGGGCATTCGTTCCAGTAATCATACAGGGTAATGCCAGTCATCTCGGCGAAGTCATAGGTGTCATTCATGAACCTCATTCCGCGCGATCCCTGCACTGCGAGCTTGGTCAATCGCTGCTTGTCGGCCTCAGCCTTTGCAAGGCGAGCTCTTTTTGCAGCATGCTCGGTGCCAGAGTCGCCAGACAGAATGCCTCCACCATAAATGGATGCGTCGATCGGCATCGGTCGAATATCGCCAGAAGACGAAGCTGCAGTACTCGCCGGGGTAACGGCCTCCACCTTAGGTGGGGCTTTGTTCCATTCCGGCGAATTGATCTCCTCTTCTGTTGCGAAAACACCGGGTGCGACGCTGATGACGTTCTGAATCTTCATCTCCTTGAGGAAGTCGGGGACCTCAGGCGCGGGCAGTTCGGCGTGACTTTCGTCACGCTTCTCCTCCCAGTATGCGTCGTCCCACGGATCCTCCTCCGTTGGCTCCGCCTTGACTTGCTTGCTTCTCGTCATCCTCGCAAGAGCCGCTTGCAGGACATGGTTATCGACTGCGTAGCGACCACGGGAATCAAAATAATTGTCAGCAAGCAGTGACTGGAAGGCGGATTCGCCCATTTTTGCTATCGCTCTGGAGGCGTAGCGCTCGGCGATCTCGATCTGCATGATGTGGGCTAAACCCGAAACCATCTTGCGGCGGGATTCACTGTCCTCGCGGAAATGGACGTTGTCGTTATAGAGCGCCAAATCTCCAAGGAAGGGGTGGATGTCACAGGCGGCGAGTCCTCTACGGACCGCTTCGTCTTTGAATCGCGCAATGCATTCATCGAACTGCTTTGGCAACCCGTAGACGAAGCTGCGAACTCCTGTGCATATCACAATGGACCCCACATATGGAGAACGGCGCTGCAGGTCTGCAAGCGCTTCAAGATTTTGGCAAACTCTCCGACAGATCTTTTGCCAATCTCCGCGGGCCTCTATGGGCGATTGATGGTCCCACCACGTCGGGACGCCGGGGCTGCAAAATATCCCGTATCTGCCGACGATCTCATTCGCCATCCAGACAATCTGCACGTCCACCAGCAACTCTTGGTCGCCAGAGTAGCGCAGAGCCGTCTGGTCACAGAGGATCTGAGCCCTCTCCCGAAGTTCGGACAATGTTTTGCCCCACAGGGGTTCGTAAATTATCTCCCTGTACTGCAGATAGACCCCCGAGCTCGCTGCCTTCAAATCCGAGGAAAGGTCTGTCCTCGTTCTCTTGCCAGCAACGAAAACAGTCGTAGAGTCGGAGAGGAGGATGAGCACCCGCTTTCGGCCTCGATTTTCATCGGGCTTTAGCTGCGACATGCCAGACTGCGTCAATGCTGCCACTCGGTTGAGCCCTGGATATCGATCCGTTTCAAAGCAGTTGTGAGCAGCCACTTGCACCGGCATGTACTGAAAAAGTGCTCGCAACTCTCCTTCGTCAATCGACTCTTGGAAGCCTATCGACTCGTGACTGATGACGGCCGCCCAAAGCTGGCGGCCCCAAAAATCGGCCAACTGCTCTTCGTAGGTCGCCATCGCTCTTCTACTCTCAGCTGCTACCACGGGACTAGGACCCGGCCTCAGCGTTAGCTGGGCTTTAGTTGTACAGTAAAGCGATGACAAAGCTGCGCATGCCAGTCCTTCATGTACCTTAGGTCCATCATTATCCTTAGTGGTATGCAATTGCCAATCAGCATGCAATGCCGAAACCTTGGTTTTCGATGTCCTTAGTCGTCCACAGTCCTGGGTAGCTTCGAGCAGCAGCCGCTTCAATCGAAAAGACGATGCAAAGATCAGCGATCCACTCTTATGTTTCTCAAGACCGAAATCGTGTGCCAACTTAACAACAGCAGGCATACACCACATCTCGTTGTTAGCTGAAGCTTCCAACAGCAGGTGAGGCCTAAGACGTTTGGTTAATCGGCACAACGACATCAACGATTTCAGACATTTATTCCATTCGTGGTCCGGCAGCGATGCAAAGTAGAGGATCGGTTTAGTGCTTCCCCCCTCGTCGCAGAGGGCACGAAGATTGTTAGCGATTTTTGACATTGCTTTCGGATTCATAGTTTCAAGGTTGTTCGGGACAGGGACAACACGACAGGAATTATTTCCTGACAAGGTGGTTTCATTAGCGTTCCCAAAGTCAAGCAAAACCCTGCAAAAGTCCATCGGCCTCGGCGCGAGCCGGGCGTCTGCAGGAGCGGCCGCCGCAGACCCGAGCCTAAAGCCGTGTTTGTTGAGGGTTTCAAGGTCAGTTGTGGAAAGCTTGGGAAAACCACGAGAGGTATACGCGGTGATCGAAAAACGTTTTCCGGTATAAGGCAACACGCAGTGTTTCTTGGCTGGGTCAAAGACAAGAGGTTTGCAATGGGTGTCATGCACATCCCCTTTGATGGAACGTCCTTGAGCGTCTTTCTGGAACTGCGCCTTAGTATCCGAAACAGTCTGATCTTCAACCCACAATCCACCTCCTTTGTGGTCACCAAAGCTAACCATCAGGTTCTTAGAACCCTTTAAGTTGTGGGAATCAGCATGAACTTTTGCCATGTTGTCCTTGCTAATCACCACTGAGGTCCATGTAAAACCTGAGTCAGGAGAATGAGCTTTCACGAACTCATTCAAGTACCTGGCAACTGCGGGATACCTAGTGGTGCTTCTGGTAACACCTTGCATTCCACCGTGTGTCCAAGTTCCGTACACTTGATAATAGCCTTGTTTCTTTGATGCAATGCGAGGTCGCTTGGATTTCTTAGCTGTATGATTTGATGCAATCTCTTCACACAACCTTTCCAAAGCATCACAGCCATACTCCTTCAGGCGGGAAAGTTCTGAAGCAACCATCTCAACCTCCTGAATGGCAGCAGCTGCTTTAGCACGTTTGCCTTGAACCTCGTGTGGTGTAGGAGAGCGGCCTGGCTTTTCAGCCGGCTTCGCATTCTGCGCATCGGGTACATGGTTGATGAGCCTAAGCGCGTGTTCCCACTTACCACGTTCAGCAAACGGCTTTGTGAAGATGTCTGCGACCTGTTCTTTGGTATCAACATTAATCATGTTGAAATGGCCCTTTTCGAATTGTTGCTTCATCCATGCAAACGAAAGTCGTTGCGTCCTATCGGTGTGACGAAGCTTTTCACTGTCACCCTTCGCAATGATGGTGATTGTAGCTTGGTTATCTTCTAAGAACTGAACCTGAAACTTTTCAGAAAGATGAACATCCAAGCCATTAATATCCGCGACAGAGCGTCCTTCATGACTGAGTTCACCATACCTGATTTCATCAAGCTCCGGGTCAATCCTTGCAACGATTGTTTCCGTGACTTTAGGTGATTCCGCCGGCGGCCTGGTCTTTCGACCGGCTGCATTAGCGGTAACCTCTCCCCAAAGGTAACACCACAAGCTTAAGCTAGGCAGGCCTTGTGCTCTGATGCCGTGATTCGCTGAAACTACTTCACTTTCGGTGCTAGACGTCGTGATGCTGGTCTGTTTCTTTGAAAAAGCATTCAACGGGTAGTAAGTGTTGGGCCCAACCAAGAACAGTGCGCATCCTGATGTGGACTTGGAATCAAATTCTCCTGCCCAATCGGCGTCACAGAAGAGCCACAACTTACAGTCCGAAATCTTATCGCCAATAAAACCCTGCATCGTGATGTCCAAGCTCGAATTAATGTAGCAGATCAGCCGATGTAAACCGACATCGCAGTCCCTTGACCACTTCGTGACCCTAGAAGCCAGCGACTGGGTACACCGAAGCAAGTCCCACCTTGCCATTCTTGCTGCAAACAACACCTTCATGAGGACCCGACTGGCAATCGGTTGCAACCTCCCCTGGGGTTCGTTGCCTTCCACAGGTTTGGCTACTCTGTTCTCATGAAACGGCGTAGCTGCAAACTTCAGGGAATCACGTGAAACTTTAGCTAATTCACAATACTTGTCGACACAGGAGACCAGGAAGTCCTTCATGTCATACGTCACAACGTTGACAGGCTTAGTCATAGCGGGGACGGGTTCCTTGATGATCGTATCAGTGCTCTTAAATCTAGACTGCTTAGCTTCGCGCTTAGCGTCTGATTTGCTTCTCATCGGCCTGCCCTTTCGGGCGGCAGCAGCGAGCTTAAAGTCGTCTGCCGTCGTTGGCATGATAGAGAAGATAGTTTTGCCCGTCCACCACTCGTTTCGCCTAGCAGGGCCCCCCTGATTGGAATCATCCTGTATCTGATCTCCATTCTCAAACTCTGTTATGCGTTCAGTTCCCAGAGTGGGAAACTGTCTCATGTCGTCTTCACTTGGTACGTACAAACGCTTTCTGGGGTACCTGTGATGTCTGATTGCAAGCGCAGCATCCGGATCAACCTCCCAATAATCTTCTGTTCTACTCGGCCTGGAGTTTCCTCCGGCTGCTGGTGCTGCAATTTTCTTGTCGAAGACATAAGCAAAAGGATGTGCGCTACGGTCAAGCATAACACCGTTCTGCTCTCGATGATTGCAACCAAAGTATCTCCCAAATGGTTCCGAAGGATCCATATCCAAAACCTTCCCAATCCCCTCCCATCCCTTAGCAAGATTGTCCTTTGGTCCTGCCATTTTGAAATCGTCGACGTAGACGACGAGGAGGAGATCTAATTCGGATGGTAAAAGATACTTTGCCATATATCTGGAAGAACCGGGATCCACCCTATGCTCTTCAACTGAGCAGTGCAGTGTCGTTCCCAGATGCCGCCGCTGTCAGGATGTCCATACAAAGCAAGTCTGAGAGGACAAACTGGGTCGCGAAAGTTGCGCCACTCGGGCGGTCGACGATTCTTGGGAAGTCGAACCCAAGTCGCAATCCCTTTGAACAAAGCTTGAGTATACGCTTGTCGAGCATCAGCTTGCTGTTTTGCATAGCCTGGTTGGCTTCCGAACACATCGATGATTTTACCCGCTTCCATACTTGCAGGGCTAGAACCCAGTTCGGCGAAGATCGCGTGATCCGCATTTTCATCTCGAACCTGGTTCCCCTGGAACACAGAGCGTCCCTTGTAGTACTTAAGCGGATTACCATCCTGCAACTCGGAACCCTTAAGGCTGCAAATCTCGAACACGTTCCCGAAGTGAGCCTTTTCGCCTTTTGCCTTAGTTTCAGACAAGACGTCATCGTACTCACGAACCTGTTTCTCAAGCCAACACCCTTTATCAAGAAGTTTCTTCCATTCTTTGTCCATAGCAGCCTGAGCCTCAGGGTTTCTGGCAACATCATTCTGATTAATAAGCTTGGCAACTGCAGCGAAAAGATCCTCGCAAGTTTCCTCTAGCTTATCCAGAAATAAACCGTGCAACCTCTTCCCATCCTCAGGCGTCCTCGGTCGATGAGGTTCTCGATGTCCAAGGAGAACAGGCATAGCGGGAGCTTCTTTCTCTCGTTCTTCTTTTAATCTAGCTTCCTCCCGCGCAACCTTCTTCTCCCATCGTTCGATTTCCTCTTTTCGTTGTTGTGCGGAATACATATGCCAGAATTCAGACGGGACATCAGGAGGTCTTTTGGAGCCTTTCTTGTTCCTCACAAGTCTAACCCCATCCCAATTGTAACCAGCAGGGACCGGTCTACCATCAGGATATTTCGTGGGATCAAACAGATCACCTTTGGAACTAGATGATGGCTCACTGGGCTTAGGCGCGGCCTCACCTTTCGGTGGGCTTTGATCGTCATCGGGTTCGGGTTCGGATAAGCCGATTTCATCAAGAAGTTCGCCTGCCTCACGAAGTCCCCGTTCCTTTTCTTCATCTGAAGCATGAATGTTCTGATCATCCAACTGTGGAACCTCGTGTGCCTCGCGATCCTTGATCCTTTCCGATTGAAGTGGGAACTCAAAACTTCCCTCAATCAACTCAACACGCTTAGCCCTGATGACCTTGAGGTTTCCGTCCTCAATGGCAAACTGTGCGTCTTTCACGGGTGCAATCAAATACTCCTTCTTCCAAACAAACCCTGGTTGGATATGGTATCCCAGGAAGATCCCTTCAACCCCAGTTGACGAAAACTTGGAAGTCTCCGGAACGTTCTGTTTAGGGTTATGCCAATACAAGACCTTAGCTCCGAAAGGAACAATCAATCCCGCAAAGGACTCCCCAAAGCGTGCCTCCCATGGGATTTCACCAGTATCCACTCGCTTTGTGAGATTGAGCGCAATGGAGTGGTGCTGAGCTGCTAAAGGCCAAAACCGTTCTGGAAGACCGGCTTGCTCCAAGTTCGAGCGCGTACCCTCTAGTACGGTGCGGATTTCCCGTTCGATGACGGCCTTAGTTTCATCCACGTACTCTCTAGAGGTGTTGTGCCTACATCGGAGTTCCTTCACAGCTGCTCCCAACTCCGGCGCGTTGTCAGAGTAAATAACCCCAACTTCGTCTTGCGTACCGAAAAAGTGCAGAAGGTCCTCATGCACTTGTTCCGATGATTTTGTTGTGCTTGGATACACATACCTGAATTGCGAAAACACATCTTTGATAACAAGCGCCACCCTCTCATCCTGAAATCCAAAGTCCCTCAAATCTCTTGTCACGAGATGATCAATGGTAACATGATCCCCATACTTTTCACTGTGTATGGTCGAAGATCCCCCCTTTCTTCGAGCTTGGGGAGATAGCATCTTCGCCTTTTGGCACACTTTGCAGAATGGGTTCTTAGGACGATGGCAGAATTGATGATGGATGCTTTCGGCCTCGGCGCGAAGCCGGGCTTCTTGCGAAATTTCCCTTCCCTCATCGTCTTCCTTGTCACTATCGGGCTCGATTAAGGGGTCGTCTTCGGGTCTTTTGAAAGCAGTAATTGACAGAATTGGCGATCCATCAATCTTTTGATTTTTAACCCTTAGACTTCTGATGTCAACAGAATCCTCAATCTTGCTCCAAGCAGAGTCCTTGTAGATCCAAGTGGTCCTTAGCACGAACCTTGGATGACGAGGTGCAGGTACTCGCAAAGCCTTTGGCCGATGACCAATAATGATCTTTGATGCGGCAATTTCACTGCTAGTGATCCAACCTGGCTTGGCTAAATCTTTAGGCTTGATTGCAATTGGTGGTGCGGCATTGATTGCTTCTTCTATCTCGGAGTCGCTATGAACGACTCTTTCATCCCCGGCCGGTCCTCTCGGACGGCTTTCTACTGGAAACCCGAAGACTCGTCCTCCGCAGGTGCCGCCAGTTCAACCTTGACTGTACCGGCGTTAAACACCTGAGTTCCAGCAGATTTCTGGGAATCATCAGCACTTGCTGGGCTCGCTACCGAGTCATCATTCGAGATCACTGGGACTCTACCCTTCATCTTACACTTGATGACCTTACCATCGGGAGCTATGAAGTATGGAACCTTGCCCGCAGGCCAATGGAAATCATATCCATCGTCCATGCATCTTCTCCCAACAGAACAAACCGGTGGCGTGCTTTCCAGTAGATAGCACTCAATGTTTTGCTTCAGTTCAGGCATCGGGATGTTGGTTGACTTGATTCCCTGAACTGGACCATTAGCTGTAATCAAGTTGACCGGCCTACTAGCGTTTTCGATGGGAGCCTCTGGGTAGTAGATAGAGTGATCGTGCCTACTGATCAGATCTTCTTCACTGCCAGTATCGGCGAGGAATTCTAATCCCGCATTAAAGCTAGAGCATGCTGTTCTTTCCACGCTAGAACACAGCTCGCACTTCAACACTGCAACTGGGATCTCACCCTCTTCGCAGTCATCTGTGCACTCGTACTCACAGTGGCTTTCAATCCCATTGAGCATACAGGACATGATCCTGGCAAGCTCGTTCGCTGTTCTTATGGCCGTGCTTAGGTCCTGAACTGGAGGCTTTGGGCAACTTTCAGCATCCAAGTAACAAACTTCGAAAGTTCGCGGTTTGGTCCTATGCTTCTTACCCTTACCATCCAATGGAATCTCCCGAATGCTTGGCTTCTCCTTGAACCTTAGTTTCTTGAACGTTCCTGAAGCATCACCCTTAACGCCTTGCCCATTGGGCACAGCTGCCAGCGCATACGAAATGCAACAAGCTGCCGTGCGTCCGCCAGACTTTTCCTTGCTCTTGGACCTGCCCCTGTGTTTCTTTTCCTTCTTTGCTTTAGGATCCGGGGTCGGGCTCCTAGGCTTTTCATCGTTCTTCGCAGGGGCGGCCTGCTCGGTAGGAGCGGCGTCAGTTGGATTGGGCTTATCTTGATGCAGGAACCTACAGTCTTTGCCTTTGTTGCACTTACCTTTCTTCCAAAAGGTGCAAATCGCGTTGATCTTCTTCTGAGGCGTTCGATGAGGACTTGGGGATCTTGACTTTGGTTTGTGGAGAAACTTACACTTGTCGCCTCTTGTGCATTTCCCTTTCTGGAAGTCGTAACAAACCTGTTGTGTTTTGGGACTCTGAGATCTAGGCGGTGTTCGTTGGCTCGATCCTTTGCTGCTTGTTCTGGATTTTGAGCTACTTCGGGACATGCTTCTTCCACGGCCTCCTCGCGAAGAGGGGCGACGTTCAGATCCGTACGCTGGGGCCCCGTATCTATCGCCATGCGACTTAGCGATGCGATCACGATTCTTGCGCATACGCTCTCTAGTCAGATGCTCCCTAATGGCATTGACGAGGAATTCATACGTGTGTACGGGGTTTCCTTCTTTTGCCCTGTCGTACAGCTGAAGATCGTACTTGATGTGGTGGGATTTCCGAATTTCCCTCAGCAAAATGTCCCTCAAAGTAACCTCATCCGGAACATGACTCATTCCAGCAATCACCGACTCGAAGTTGTAAAGGAAGGTAGCCAAGTCGTCCCCAACCAACTTCACTTTTAAAAGGTCCTCTACGCTATAGAGGCTTCCGACTTCTTCATTAGTCTTAAAGTGTTGGTGAAACATCCACAATACTTGTCTTCCCCTGACGGCACGTCCTCCTGTGGCCTCTGTTTCCTTGAAGTTTAGGACTTGCCTTGAAATCTCTCCTCTAGCGACTCTGGTAAGTGCAGCCAACAACTTCGTGTCCAATGTTAAGAATTTCCCAGTGTCATGTAAGGACTTGAGGGTAGCCTCTTTATCATATACTTCCTGCACCCAGCGAAATGCCTCATCCGGGCGATCGCTCGCAGCCCGCACAATCTCGCGGACCGAGATCCGCCACGATCGGTAGGTCTCTGGATTAGGGTAATCGGGAAGCTTGATGCTTTCGGCTTCTTTCACCTTTGGTTTGCCCTCTTCATCTTCGGTCTTAGGGGTAAGCAAGCGTGCTGCCCTAATCAATGCCTCAGCTCCGAAATCAACATGTGGAACCCCGTCTGGATCAACAGTCGCCGGCTTACCAGTTTGGGCAGCTTTAGGAGACTTTTCCTTTTGTGGCTCTCTGTTCTCAAACCCAGGTGGTACAGAAGTTCCTTGCGGAGGTTCCTGAGCTTGCGGCGTTCTTCCGAAGATGTCCTTCATGTTCTCGGGAATCTCAAATGGATTGGAGAACGGGATAGTAGGATTAGGTCCTGGCTTCGGCGTGGCATATTGTTTGCCCGCTTCGTCCGCATTGGCTTCCATTCTTAAGGCTCGTTCTGCGGCAGCCAGTTCATCCTGCAGTCTGTCGTTTTGTGCACTCATTTCGGCGATTTCAGTAATGAAACGCCGTTCCATACTCGCTTCGGTTTCTTCAAGGACTTGTTTGAATCGGATTCCAAGAAAGTCAAGATGTTGTGCTTTGTTGCGTTCGCTCTCAGCAATCAGAGTGGTTCTGAGCTTAGCGATTTCCGACTGATGTCGTTGTTGGAAAATTGATTCCAGAATGTTCATTTCATTCCTGCATGTTGCAACTTCGTTCAACAAAAACTTTTCCCTTTGGGATGCGTTGAACTCAAATTCCGCAAACTGTGCTTCGCATTCTGCCATCTTCACCTCATGAAGGCGCTCGGCCTGTTCAGCCATGCCAGCCATTCTCACAAGATTATCATGCGATTGTTGGTTCAGAATGCTTGCGTGTCTTCTTTCAGCATCTGCCTCCGTTCGCTCTATTGCCATTCTTTGTTGTTCGGCTGTTTCACCCTGGTTCACAACATTGTACAAGGTATACTGCACGTTTGAGATGTCGACCGTTGGATTTGAGACAAATGGAGATAGGGTAGGACCCACTGGACCGAAGATCCTATCAAGTGCTTGGGATCCTGAGCTCGATGCCATAGGGCCCGTGCCAGCTGCTGCGAGTTGTTCGTCAAGCAGTCGATCTCTTGTTTCGTCGTCCATCTCGTCCGATGATACTTCAGTTGTTTCTCCCTTCTCAGTAGTGAGCAGAGAGGGCGAAGTACTCATGTACCAGTGTGAATACCAGTGTAAGAATACCACGGAGACAAAGTCAGCGAATACGGCTGATAACCTATAGAATACACCAAAACCGTTAAGCCATGAGCGGTCGCGCTAACCTTTTACTCAGAGGGCTTGGGCACAATAGTCAGCGGTATATAGTACACAACATGATGACTGTACACGACCATACAAACTCCTACGCAAGCTGCGATGCAAAACTACAAAACCCCCCTAAACCCTAAACCCTAAACCCTAAACCCTAAACCCGAAACCCTAAACCCTACTAAACCCTAAACCCTAAACCCTAAACCCTACTAAACCCTAAACCCTAAACCCTAAACCCTACTAAACCCTAAACGGTAAACCCTAAATCCGAACCCGAAGCATTGAGAACGGAGCCTCTGAGACAGACGTGGCAGCGTCCTCCAAGCAGCCTCCCAAGGGATGAAAACCCAAGCTTCCACCATACGGCTCGTGGACAAAATCATGGGCCTTATGGGCAGGGTAGCCTTTACAAGTTGGCAAAGGCTCTGGGTTCGGACAATAGGTTTGGGGTTTTGTGTTATATTTGTCAGCGCCGTGCGTGCATGTATGACACGCACTTTCGCGCTCTGCCGGGTCTCGCAGGCTTTTGAGGAGCTTGCCTAGTATTGCGTACTGTTCGTTTTGCCCGTAAAGCTGCTTAGCGGCATATCTACGAGCGGTGTGGTCCCCTACCCATGTGGAAGGAAAATGCCGATTCGTAGTTACCTCGATCCCGTACGGAAACTGCATGCCTTTTTCTACGTCCCTGTATTCTGCCCTGGAGGGGATTACAGAAGACTATGTTATGTAACGGATCTTCCGGGGAGGAGCAAACAATGTTGGCAAGCGCTTTGATGCGGAGCATTTGGAGGGTTGTTGAGGGCAGTCGTGGTCTGAGCACGCATTCCAGTTGCTCATCCTTGTGAAGATTTGGGTCTGTAGGAGTCAGAGCATCGAGGCCATAGCAGAGTGTAGGGAAGGTGGTGCGGAATAGGTATAGTTTACGTTTCAGTGAGCGGCGGCTGTTCAAGACGAATCACCCAGAGACTCCAACATCCCTGAATTAAGGAATATACCTTAAATCATATTAGGGATCCTATTATAGTTTAAGGTATATTCCTTAATTAAGGGATATTGGAGGCTCTGGGGAATACAGAGCTCCGAAACGCTGAAGGGTCCCTCTTCGACTTTTGCTGAGTCCAAAAAAGCGGGAGGTGTGTAAGATTCATGCTTACCTTAACCCCACGTAACCTACCTTTTTAAGGATTTATATAAAGAAATCATATTAGGGAACCCTAAAAAGGTAGGTTCCTTAGGGTCCAGGTATGCAATGCAAGATAGGGGAGCGAAGCCCTAGACTGGAACCCAAAGCCCTGAACTCGAAGCTCTAAGCACTAAACCCTAAAGTCTAACAAGGATTTAAGGATTCCTTGGGCTTTAGGGGTCTCCTTTGGGAATCTCCTTGTGGGATCTATAGGGGTTCCTTTAAAGGGGTCCATAAGGGCTCTATGAGGGATCTATTGGCTTTGATGATTAGAGTTTAGTCTAGACTTCGATGTTTTTTATATTACCTGCATCAGGGGACCCGAATACAAGTCACTCAACCCCCCTATGCTATAACCCTGCAAGGGCCAAGCCTAAACACCGGTTTCTGAACTGTAAATCCTGAATCTCCAAACCCAACAAAATGGGAGTCTCCGAAAATAGGGGACCCTAATAAAGTACCCTAAATGGTAGGATCCCTAATATAAGGAGCCCAAAATAAGGTACCCCTATTTTCGGACACTCCCAAATGCATTCTGCACCGGAAACCCTTGAACCCCGAAACACGAACCCAGTGTTGAAGCCGCAAGTTTCGGGTTTAGGGCCTCTAACTTGTGCAGAGCTTTCATGACAGAATAGGGCATTTTACGGTGCGATTACACGCATGGCTAGAATCACAAGCCCAAGGAATGGTTTATGCCAGTACTTGCTCCATCTTCGATAACAAAGCACCGATGAAGCGTGAGGTACAAACCTCTGCTCACTGCTCATTCCCCTAAGCCTCAACCCTGAACCCTAAACCCGAAACCCTAAACCCTAAACCCTAAACCCGAAACCCTAAACCCTAAACCCGAAACCCGAAACCCTAAACCCTAAACCCTAAACCCTAAACCCGAAACCCAACACTCTGAACCCCAAACCGCAAACCCTACAGTCTAAACCCTGATCTCCCGTAAACCGTCAAAACCCTAACCCCCATAGAGCCCTACTATAGATCCCCTTTAAAGGACCCCTTTAAAGGACCCCTTAAGGGAATCTCTCTGTAGTTTTTTAGGCCCCTAGAGTAGGTAGTCAAAACCCTACACCCCCCCTGCACCCTAAAACCTAAACCCCAAAACCCTAAACCCTAAACCCCAAAACCCTGAACCCTAAACCCCAAAACCCTGAACCCTAAACCCCAAAACCCTAAAGCCCAACACCCCAAACCCCCAAGCCCCAAAACCCTAAACCCTAAAGATCCCTCATGGATCCCTTTAAAGGAAACCCCTATAGATCCTCTTAGGAACCCTGGGAACCCCAAACCCCAAACCCTAACCCCCCCCAGAGGCGCTCCTTCGAGGTCCTCCACGACGTTACTCTGCGGCGGCTTCGTCGGCTGGGGCGACGCGTCCACTCCTCCAGGGCTTGGGGTTTAGGGATTTTTTTGGCTTAGGCGTTGAGAGTTTAGGGTTTAGGGGTTTAAGGCTTATGCTTTGGGGGTTTAGGGTTTGGAGGCTTAGGGCTTAGAGGTTTAGGGGTTTAGGATTTTAGGGGTCTAGGGGTTCAGGGCTCCTTTCAGGGCTCCTATAAGGATTACTGTAAGGGATCCGTAAGGGTACTATGAGGGATCTAGGGCTTTTGGGGCTTAGGGCGCAGGGCCTGGAGTTTAGAGTTTTTTTGCTTATAGAGGCATTGAGAGTTTGGGTCTTGGGGGCTTAGGAGTCTAGGGATTAGGGTTTGATGGGTTTAGGGGCGAGGTTTATGGGTTCATGTATGTAAAGCTGCAATTCGACTCTAAACCCACACCCCTAAACCCATCAAAGCGACCCCCCCCCGAAACAGCTTGCAAGCTTTTCACATCGCAACCCAAAAGCTGTTCCTGTGCGATTTTGCAAGGTTGTGCTATCAGAATTTTGTAAGAGTGATGTAAGGGTTCGGGAAGGACTTCTACCGGGACCATACACGGCATTACAAGGGTGTTCCTGGGGTGTTGTATAAAGGTTCTAGAAAGGTTTGCGTTTAGGGCTTTGGTTTGCTTGATGTGTGTTGACCAAAGCCCACATGTACAGGTGCACACCTGGTGAAACAAAAATCCTTGAGGTTGTGCCTGATCTGGTAGTCGTACATGATCTTGTGCTCCGGGGTTCTACTCGTCGTAATATGTGAAAGTACCTTTGTTCCGACTGTTATTTAGGACGGTGGCAGAACAGAAAGGGTCGGGTACTACTGCAGGATACTTCAACCCCTCCTTCAACCCAAACATCCTGCAACCCTACACCTCAAAGCCCCTCTCCACCAAAAGCAGCATCGAATCCCAAAAACCATTCCAGCATTAACCCAGAATGCCGCCCCCTGCCAGGCTCAAGAGACAGACCCCACTCTGAAACCCACCGGCCTCCGTCGCCGTCGTCGAGAGCCTGCCGTTTAGGGTTGAGGGTTGAGTGGACCCTAACAGAACAAACCTTTTTGAGGATTCCTTATCATGGCTTCCTGGTAGAAACCCGTGTTCTTTATGTGGGCCCGAACAGAAACTACCTCTTTCAGGATTCCTCATCATGGTTTTCTGATAGAAAACCGTAAGAATGGCAGGCCGTTTAGGGTCAAGGTAAGGTTTGGGTTTAGGGGTTAGGGCTTGAGGGCGCAAGGGTCGAGAAGGTTGGGGTCTACGGTCTCGAGCCCCGGAACCCGCTCATAAGGTTTTAAGGCTCAAGGCGATCTCCCCTCGATTCATGGCCTGTTGCCCCTCAGTACCGTAAGGAGAGAACAAACCCTAAACCCTGAGCCCCATGAACCCTTATAATCCCTAAGCCCCATAAGCCCTCTAATAACCCGGAGTCACCGTAGGGAGAGAAAAAAACCCAAACCCTAAACCCAAAACCCTAAACCCCTCAACCCTAAAATCGTATAGATCCCTTTTAGGAGCCCTTAAAGGAACCCTTATAGATCCCTTTAAAGGAAACCCTAAACCTTTCCTTTGGAGTCCGGTCCCAGGGCCCCATAACCCCAAGCCTTAAAGCGTAAAACGCCGATAGCAGTTTAGGGTTTAGGGTTTAGGGTTTAGGGTTGAGGGTTTAGGGTTTAGGGTTTAGGGTTTAGGGTACCTGAGAAAGATGACCCGAAATCCTTAACCCCACGCCAAACCCTTGTGGAGGTATTGTGGAGGTAGCCTAGAAAACTTCAGGGAACGTACTAGGCAACAAGGAACTGTCAAGGTGTAGGCTTTTAGGATGAATCGGTAGGGTTTGCGCTCCGGGATGTGGGCTTCAGGGATTGAGCTCCACCCTGCTGTTTGGTCTCTCTTAGGCTGCGGGTCGTAGTGTAAAACGGCAGGGTTCCTTTAAAGGCTCTGGTTCTTCTAAAGGGTCCCACAAGGGTTATTAAACGGTTACTATACGGGTTTGGAAAGGATGCCTGAATGGTGAGTATAGAGTCTTGGGGCATACTGGGGCATAGCTGTATTAGGGACTCATAGTCATCCAAGCATCTGAGGTTAATCCCCTCCCCAGTGACCCCACCCGCAAAATCCTGGCCACCGCCCCCCCCCAAAAAAAAGGCTTTCTGTAGGTGGTCCACCCCCTCCCCCTCCCCCCCCTCCCCCCGCTCCCCCCTCCCCCCCCTCCCCCCCCTCCCGCCCCCCCCACTCCCCTGCAGGTGCGAGCTTTCGGAGTTTTCGACGACACGGGACTGCAATGTAGCATCTTCATGTGCGTCTCAGGCTTGTTTTAGACGCCCTTTCGTTGGGATAGGCGGAGAACGTGGTTGAAAAGGCTGTGATGCTTCCCTAATCCAAGACGCCCACGAAATCCACAGCCTCAACGGCCCATACTTAAGGCATCCCGCCGCTTGCGAGAGTCTTGGTATCCAGTGTTTCGGAATGACGACACCAAAATTCGTACTGATACTACCACTACTAATACTACTCACAATCATCCTGCTTCGTGTTGCTATGAACATTACTTTTACTATAAGTGCGATTCCAACTGTTACTTTTTCCTACAAGAGCTTGCTGCAGATAGTAGCCACTCGCCGCATGCGCGTACAGCCGGGCCGAGGCGGACGACGCGCAGCGTTTCAAATTATGGTTCCTTTTTGGGTCCCTATCATAGTACGGCACCCAATATTTAGGTTACCCAAAAAGGGACCTTAATTTTGACAACTACCCCTGTAGTAGATGGAACATGCTAAATCAAAGCAACACTTGGACTCCAGACCCACGTGCTTTGAACCACCTCTCTCGTACCCCGGGGATCGTAACGGTAGGCCCTTTATCAGGCGGGGTCTGTTGACCAAGGGCAGGGTTTAGGGTTTAGGGCAACACTCTTCTTGCCATCCATGCATTTGTTGCCAATAGCAGTGTATGCTTACCGCTGCTGTTGCAATGCTTGCTATGGCCATCATTATGATCACTCTACACGGTTCCACTATAGTTTGCATAGTTACTTCATTTGCTGTGAGTATTCAGACATTGCACAAGTCACACGAACTTTTTCCGGGCGACTGCAGCAGATCGACGATGTCCCAGCGGCAAGAAACCATGGCCATGTCAACAGCCTCGAGATCCACACCGACACTTTGGTCGGCACCGGCCTCCAACAACAGCCGGACGATCTCCACATCCGGACGAGCTGATGTGATGGCCAGGCCGAGCGTAGACCGGACCACCTCTGTTGCTGTCTGCCTGCGCCTCCAAGAGAAGGCGGACGACCTCTCTGTGGCCTTCGCTGGCTGCTAAACCCAAGGGGGTGTCTCCCCGTGCCTCGGAATACCCCTCTGTCTCCGCCCTCGCCTCCAGTAGGACTCGCACGATCTCTGCATGGCCCTCTTGAGCTGCGACGCGGAGCGGCGTGGCCCATCCACAGGCCTTGTTCTTGTCTGCCGACGCTTCCAGCAGAAGCTCTACGACTCTGCCGTGGCCAGCCTGCGATGCCAGGCAGAGGGGCGTCATGCCCAGGCTTCCGATCAAGTCGGGATTTTGAGGCAGCATGAGCATCTCCTCTACCCTCTTCTCTTCACCATCCTTGGCATACCGGCCCAGTAGACCGACCTGCTGCTCGGAAGCCCTGCAGAAGTGTAGTAGCACCAGCTGGAAGTCCCCCGGCTCAAGCTGCACGTCATCCTCGAGATCTTCGTCATCCTTCAGCAACCTCTGCCTGAATCGTGACATGCCACAGAGGCTTTCCAGGCGATACTTCAGGTTTCGCACATTGCCGATGATCTCCACAAACTCGCCATGGAAAGCCATGAGTGCTTCCCCAGAGGCCTTGAAAACACGCAACGCCTGGTCCGAGGAGCCATGATTGCATGTCATTCTTCTAGTATATCATATCTCTGCTGAGTTGGTGGTATATCTTACATGATAATACTCCTCCTCGAGTATATCCTATTTAAATTGTATCACGGTATATCATACATGATACATGCCATTCTTCTAGCATATCATATATATATATATATATATATATATATATATATATTGTATCATGGTATATCTCAAATCTGAGTACCACTCTTCTATGCATCCACAACACCTGGCACTTGGCTGACCTGCATGTGTATATCCCTGATGAGGTACACCCTAGACCCTATACCTTGAACCCTGAGTCCTAGACCCTTTAACTCCAAACAACTAGTTTAGGGTTTAGGCATGACCCTATATCCCCAAACCTTAAACAGCCTTAGACTCCATGGCCCTAAACCCTTAAGCCCCAACCTAAATATCAAGGCCTCAGTCGAACCACGATGACCGGAGCTCAGCGGCAGCGGTTGCGACAGCCATTCAAATTTGTATCGGAGGGCTTACCTGTAGCCGAAAGAACCTACCTCTTTACGGCCCTGCAGCATGGCTCTATAGAAGAACCCTTTATAAGATTTACCATAGTAGAACATCAATACGATATACTAGAAGAACCCAGAAGCCCAGTACCCCTGAACCAAGGAATATAGCCTAAATCATCATAAGAAGCCCCTATAGATGAAGGTATCTTCCCTAATTAAGGGGTATTGGGCTCTTTGGGTTTCTAAGCCATTAAGAGATCTGATCTGGAACTCTTATTAGCTTCGGTATTACCCAGAGACTCCAATATCCCTTAATTAAGGAATCTTCCTTAAATCATATTCGGGATCTTATCATAGTTTAAGGAATGTTCCTTAATTAAGGGGTTTTGGAGGCTCTGGGTATTAGGGTTCAGGTTGTGGATTTAGCGTTGGTCAGCATCCCCTTTACCTTTTCATTCTTTACTAGGCAGCCTCCACGATAAAGCCATCAACCCTCAGCGCCAAGCCCTTAACCCTGGACCAGACCAAAACAAACTGTCAAATCTGTTAAACCCCTATCAAACCTCTTTAAACACCTGCAAAATCCATGACTTGCCTCACCGAGGTCTCTCCTGTTATCAACTTCATGGCTCCTGCATTCCCTGGCCCCAACAATCAGGTTGTTGAATTCTGACAAGTCGAGTCCCAACTCAGCTGTTGATGTTCTGCAATAGTAGAAATGCCGCGACTGCTTTGGTTCATTCCTACTCGCACTGTCATTACTGCCGTCCACTTTTGCTATTGCTGCTTCCAATGCTTCCTACAAAAACATGCCTAGCTCATATGAGAAAAAGCCATTCTAAACGCTACAGACCCCTTTAATAAAGACCGGTAAACAATCAGCTGTTATACACAAACTAAAAAACCGTCCTACGGTACAATAAATAACACTACTACGAATCCGACAAAATAAGCGCCCTAATGAACCCCTAACCCCTAAACCCGAAACCCAAAGCACGACTCCCGAAACCCTGAACGCTGAAACCCCTTTCAAAGGATCCCTTAAGGAAGGAACCCTTGAAGAACAGCTAAAAGAGTGTGGTTAAAAACCCTTTTCTTGTTAAAAACCGTCTTTAGGGTTCATTTAAAGGGTCCCCTTATAGGAACCCTTAATTTTTGTTTTTAGGGAAGCTCCGATCTTCGGGCGCCTCTCCCAGCTCAGAGCCGGCGCCACTCTCCGAGGTGCTGTCGGAGGGAAGCCCGAGTTCCTGCGTATTCTGGGCTAATTAGAATCGGGTTCCTTTAAAAAGCGTTCCGTAAAGGGGTCTATAAGGGATCTATAAGTGTACGTACTATTGTGTAGGGGCCGCTAAAATTAGGATAGGATCTCCTTTAAGGGGTCCTGTAACGGGTTACGGTAAGGTGATCTATGGTAGGGTTCTATGATATAGGGGCCTTAAGAATAGGAATAGGGTTTTGGGGCTCATTATACTATAATCATGACAGGGAACCCCAACATAGGATTGTTAGGAAGCCCGAGTTCCTGCGTATTTCTGGTGGTTTTGGGTTTAGGATTCAGGGCTTGGGGTTTAGGGTTTTGGGTTTTGGGTTTAGGGGTTTAGGGTTTAGGGTTTCGGATGCAGGGTTTTTAGGGTTTAGGGTTTTGTTGTTTTTGGGTTGAAGGTCGGAGGTCTTTAGGGTTCAGGGTTCAGGGTTGAGGACTTGGTGGGTTGAGGGTTTGGGGGTTGAGGAGGAGTGAGTGTTTAGGGAGCAGCCATCATAATGTAAATAAGGTTCCTTAAGACTTTGGCGTTTAGGGCTCCGTTAATCCAACGGTTTCAGTAAGGGTACTAAAAAGATTCAAGTACAGAAGCCTTGATGACTAGAATAAGGTTCCGTCAGAGGGTCACTGTCAGGGATACTACAAAGATCGAGGCAACTCGCACTTTTTGTGCGGCTGCTTGGATATGGCTTTAACAGTGTCTTCTAGTATTCAGAGAAGGTCTCCTATGGTCGTTAGATCGTTCTGGTAGGGTCTCGGTGTAGAGGGCTCGGGGTTCAGGGCTCTCCAAGGATTCTTTAAGTAGAGGCCACAACTAGACTAAGGCCTCAGGGGATTTCGTGATTCTGTAGGGCATCCATGAGGTTTGCATAGGAGAAGGAATCAGGGCAGCTTTGGGTCTAAAACGTCTTTTGGGTTGCACACGGCTTCTCTCATGGATTTATAGTCCGTAAATGAAGCTCCATAATGTTCTACAGTCTTCAGAGCTTAACCGCTCTTGCAGAGGTTAAAAGGTCTAGGCTTGCTTCGGTGTTGCAAGTCACAGGGATCTACAAGGGCCCACCCTCAGCCTTAAACCCCGAATGCCTCCAGGAGGGCTTCCGCGTAGCCGTGGGATGTCCGACTTCCTGCCTGGCGATATTCCGGATAGTTTGGGGGTTGGGGTGATAGAGGTAGACCCCCGATTCATGAACGCCCTAAAGGAACCCTGTGAAATCAGCGCTTTAAAAGGAACCCTTTAAAATGAACCCTGAAAAGGAACCCTTGAGCCCTCAAAGGAGTCCTTAACCCTCAAAGGAGCCCTTTAAAGGCTTGAATATGACGTCTTCATTAGGTTTTCGGGTTCAGGCTCATCAGGGTTTAGGGTAACCCCTAAACCCCCTAAACCCCCTAAACCCTCTAACGCCCTAAACCCCCTAAACCCCTAAACCCTAAACCCTCCTATATCCCATAAATCATAGGATCCATCATCTTCATAACCTTGGTAAACAGGGGAGTTCTTCAGTTCGATCCTGAATGGATACCTTAGGCTCCAAGAACCGATGACCTCAGGACCCCTAAAACCCTAAACCCTAAACCCTGAATCTTACATCCTGATCGCAAAAACCTAACACGAAACCCCAAACCCCAAACCTAAACCCTGACCCCTAAACTCCTAAACCTAGAGATCTCCACCTTAACCCCAGATAACATGTTTAGGGTTCTTTGTTTAGGGTTTAGGGGTTGCAAGAGTTAGGGTTTAGGGGTTGAGAGGTTAGGGTTTAGGGTTTTCCTAAACCCTAAACCTTACATAAGTCCTTAAAAAAACAGGTAATTTGGGGCCTGCTCCTTGGGCGCAGTGCTTCGCGCGGCGAAGCTGTGGGACCTTTGACAGGCTTCTATTGGGCACTGCCCCCACCCTGAAACAGTCTGTAGTACGGGTCATTTTGCAGGGCTATCTATCCATGACTCCATGAATATGTATACATATATATATATATATATATGTATATACACCCATCTATCTATATTGCGAATATTATCCAACTGTTACAGACTGGGGGCAATGTCCAAAGTTTCTAACTCATAGTCTACTGCTTTAGCATGTTAGCTGGGGGTCTTGACGTGAGGATGTACACGGGCTTGGGGTTCAGGGTTCGGCTTTGGCGTTGGGGGTTAAGGCTCACGGTTTAGGATTCGTTGATTCGCGTTTAGAGGCACCACGTTCCTGGTGTCAAAAGTAGTTGGGTATATACATATGTATGTGCATGTGTACATTGACTTTATTCATTGCTTCATTTATTTGTTGATGTAGCTATTCCGCTGAACGGCTGCATAAGCCTGAAACATGAGCCGCAAGCCAGCAGCTGCAGTAGCAGCAAAGGCAAAAGCAGCCGCAGTTGCTGTTGTGGTCGTTGTGGCAATAATGAAGCAAACATACAACAGTCGCAACAACACCACGACATAAGCACTACTGGCAACAGCCGCCATCGTAGTAACGAAATCGAAACTATCAAAGCAAGACTAGCAACATTAGCATCGAAATGGCAATAGAGACGGTCTCATGACAGCAAAGACCCTTGCAGAGAAGCAAAAACACGATGACATCACCAGCATTAGCATTCATACTAAATCCTACACCTTAAACCCTAAACCCTTACTCCCAACAATTGTAAGCTGGTTACTAGGCCGTTTTTGTTCTCAGGGCAAGTCTGCGCGATCTGAAGGAACAGTGACAACGAATACTACAGAAAGGTACGTCGGTTAGGGTTTAGGGTTTGATGTTCAGGGTTTAGGGTTTGGCAGGGTTTGGGTTAAGGAGCACCACAAGGACAAACCTATCCGTAACAGCCTCCACCAGGAATAGTAGCGGGACGAAGGTTTCAAGACGGTCACAGCTGATGACATTTGCCGTAGTGGAAAACAAAAAATTCCACAGTCACCATGACTATCATCAGGAGCATTCTTCATCGCCGCTGCAACCATCACCAGGGCTATGATCAGCACAATCCCGGTATGAATAGCTGGATAAATGAGTGCCGTGACACTGGGAACTGCGACGATAAACCAAAAGAGAAACAATAACTGCAGACATGTTGCCAGCAACGCTGTCAACACAGCTAGGACTAACGCGAACACTGGTGGCTTCAACAAGGAAAAAACACAGTCACCATTTAGAGAACGCAGAGACGGGGGGCAGAGGCATGGCTACAACTCTCATCATAATAAGGCGTTGCTTGCACAGCCAGAATCTCAGAAAATCCTGTTAGCTATCAGAACAAATCCTCTCTCCGGCCCTAAACTCGAAGCCCCCAGCGCGAAAGCCTACAACCCATAAACCCTAAACCCTAGAAAAGAAACACGAAGGTCTACAGTTGCCATAAAAAGGACACCATATCACTTACTATAGATCCCTACTAAGGAAGATCAAAGAAAATTCCTTAAGAAGAACCCACAACGGCAACCCAAACACCGTGTCTACTACCCAAACACGCCATACCGGGCCCCCAGCAGCTCGGTACCTGGGCCCACACCCGGTTTAGGGTTTAGGGTTTAGGGTTTAGGGTTTAGGGTTTAGGGTGCGTTGAGGTTCTTACCTTTGGTTAGTAGGGAATGGAAGAATGATAATAATAGTAGTGATAATGGTACCCCATTCCTCCATTCCCTACTAACCGAAGGTAAGGGTTTAGGGTTCAAGTTCCAGGTGTAGGATTTCAGGTTGAGGGTTGAAGGGCGTAGGGCTTAGGGCTCATAATGCAGGAACCGGATTAAGAAACCTTGGGCCTTTACCAGGGTTCCTGTAAAGGGGTCTATAAGGGTTACTATAAGGGATCTATAAAGGTACTATAATAATGTAGGAACCTGACTAAGGAACCTTGGGCCTTTATTTGGGTTCCAAGTATGAATCCTACTATTTGGGGTGATAGGCCCAGGGTTCTGAATCAGGTTCCTACATTAGGTTGTAGCTGCACTCGCACTGGATGTCGAAGCGGCAACTCAGCTTCAACAGAATTCAACTGTCAGTTCAACGGGAACACCTGAGAACTCCCACACCCAACAAATTGCCAAACACGCCGAAACATGCTCCACCAGTGTTGAACTGACCGGAAACGTGAGAAGCTAGAGAGCATCAGACGCCTGTCTACCTTGCAATGCCCTCCAAACAGCTCACATGCACGGTTTCCTGTTCAAGATCAGCAGCGTCTCGCCTACATCAAGGGTTTCGCTGTTCTCGGCAGCTCCTCTAAGGGCCTCACAACCTATCTCATCCATACGTCTGTCTGCTTCTCCGTCGTAAGGCTGAGTGCTTCCTTGACCTCAATCCGATAAGGCTTCAAAACCCCTGCAACTCTTTTATTCTATAAACCCGAAACCTGAAGACAGAGTGTTTTTTTGAATATGGTGTTTAAAAATCCTCTTCTCCTAGATTCTGTGAACCAGAAACCTGAACCTCTACCAGGACCTGTCAGTGTTTGAATTTCAGGTCGTGCACCGTCTGTGCACTCCTTAGACGTCAAGGATTCCTGCATCCTGATACTTCTCCAGAAGCTCGAGGCATGCTGTTGTTGTTAAACTTGTATGTTAGACCACTGAGAGCTTGTGCTCCTACTGCCTGACTGAACTAATCAGGAAAACTACACCCTAGACCCACAACCCCATAATCCAAATCCCTAGCGCCCTCATAGAATCCTTGTAGACCTGGTTTTGAACCGTTATAATTATAAGACCCATGACAGGAACCCCACAAACCTTAAACCCCTAATTAACCCCACCCCTAAACCCTAAAGCCTAGACCCTAAACCCCGACATCTCTCTCCCTTTCCCTCTCTGTCGTTCTTTCCCTTCTTGCGACTTGCCCAAACCATCCGGGCGCCGTGCCCTGCAGCTGCCCTGCGGCCTCCTCACAGGGCTTAGGGCGGTAATGACCAAATCGGTTCAAGGCTTCGTTACACTAGAACTACTGCATATAGGGACTTTCCGGTGACATCAGCTATATGGTGGCCTGAATGATCATAGCAGTTCGGTGTATACTACAACTATTGTATGTAGGGAGTATACCGGGATACCAGTACTAATTGCTCAGACCTCTGCGTCAGGGCAGCCAGCTCTTCAGCGTTAAAGTCGTTAGGTGCAGGTCTGGCGAGCTGAGGGCTTCGGGCCCTAACCCTAAATGAGGGCTTAGGGTTTAGGGTTTAGCGTCAGCTTCTTTTGGGGTGCCTACTTGGAGGGTCGGGGGACTCAGTAAGTAGGTAGTAAGTAGACTTATAAGTACCCTAAAAGGGACCCTGATTGGGGTTTTATAAGTCCCTAAAATAGCCAGTTACTAAGTCCCCCGACCCTCCAAGTAACCCTCCTAAACCCTGACCTGAAAGCCCTTCAGACCTCAGGCTTAAGGGCTCTTTGGGCGCCTAAAGTAGGGTGCGCAGCCTTCGAGCTTCGGGCGGTGACTCCCCGGCCTCAACACCCGAAAACCTAGGCCCCAAACACGGAATTCCGCACTGTCCAGGGCTTTGGGGTTTAGGGTTATCGACACCCTGAAACCGAGGTCGGAAGACCTGGACCCCTAAATCCGAAACCTTACACCATGGGGAACTAAAGGTTAACCTTTTGGGTTATATAGGGATTTTATAGGGGTTATACTACCCAAAACAAGCCTGAAGCCCGTACATGTTAATCACGGCCCAGGAGACATCTCTGCGGATCGGTTTCCTTTGGAAACCTCCTTAACTTCATAGAGACCCTTAGGGGGGGTAGGGGCCTTAATACCTACAATAAGACGTAGTCAGGCCTAGTAAAGGAAGTATAGTCCCCTACCCCTCCCCCTACCCTTCTAAGGTGTCTCTATGGAAACTCGAGCATCAGGATGCAGTCGGCCCAAAATCCACCAGACTTCGGGTGTCTGCAGTCACATTTAAGGCTCCATGTACCTATATAGTATATACCTAAGCCTGGTAGATTCCTCTCTAGCTTAAGTATATACTATAAAAGGGTCAGGGGTCTTTGCAAATAGGGTTGAGGGTTTAGGATTAGCAGCGTAGGGCTCGGGATCCGGTTTAGGGTCTTTAAAGATAAGGGGTTTTGGGCTCAGGGTTTAGCGGCTCAGAATGGTTGAGGGTGGATCGGGTTTGCCTACAGCATCCACCCCGTACAACTCACCCCAAAGTTCTACATGAACGCTCAGCCAGACTTGATCATACAAGCTACTGGCAAGATATTCGGCACGTATCTGCATCACAGAAGCCCTGACGAAGCCCTTGCTTCCCCGTGCTTCAGTTGAACAACTATACGGCGAGCTCAGATTCGCTCTTTTGGTATGTTTTATGGTTTCAAGGTTTTCGGTCGGTTCCCCACCAGCGTCGCCTTAATAATAAGGGTACCTGTTTTTTCCCTTACTTAGACTTAAAAAGCGTAGGAATCTAACAACAAGCATTACAGAAGTGTTGGACTCTAGTTCGGGCTTGGGGCAAGCCTAAACCCTAAACCCTGCACCCTGAACCCCAAACCCTGCACCCTAAGCCCTAAACCCTTAACCCTAAACCCTAAACCCTACCCAACGGAGCTGCTACGTAGGGCTCCATGTAAGGGACTTGGGGGGTTATGCTCTACTGTAACTCTACGGGGACAAAAAATGAAGTTTAGTTCCCTCGTCTTCCAGAGACTCCAGCACACCTAAACTTCAACGGGTTTAGGATTTAGGGTTTAGGGTTCAGGGTTTAGGGTTGGGTTTAGGGTTTAGGGCTAAACTTGCTACCCCAACAAGCCAGAAAAATGAAAGGTTAATCTTTCCGATTTTCTACTACACTCTAGGAGCCCCAGAAAGTTTGAAGGTTAGGTATTTTGGGGATCTAGGTAAACCCCAACACAACCCTAATGATTTAGCTCGAAGTAACTACTTGGAGGGGCAGGGGACTTGGTAAGTAAGTTATAAGTAGGGTTACAAGTACTTTAAATACTTTAAATGGAACTACCACAGTTATAACCCTACTTATAACCTACTTACTAAGCCCCCTGCCCCTCCAAGTATAATCCTTGCTTACAGTGGTCTGGAGCCTCTGGGCTCTAGGGCCGGGCTGCAAGGATGGACTAGGATTTTCGGTGGTGTCTATGCCATAAGAGCAAGAGGGAACCCGCCGGAAAAAAAAAAAAAAAAACTGTATTCCTGGATAGAGGCTTGAATGATTAGAATTACTGAATGTTGAGCTTTCGAAGCTTTCGGCTGTGGGAGAATCCGAGCTCTTCGCAGTCCCCGACTGATGCCCCTTCTGGGGAGTCGTGGGGAAAAACTGAACTTAGGGCTTAGGGCTTAGGGCTTGGGGTTTAGTTCAGGGATGTGGGTTGTTTAGGTTTTGGCTGTTGCGCAGCCATGCCTGTGGTATCTTTGCATTCATATCCAAACGAATCTGGGGTCCAACAGGGCTGTCGGATATACTATACAATATTTTAACTGCACAAGGACCATCAAGGTTGAGTGTTTCGATTTGTCATGCCTCCATATTATGATTCGTCAGCTGCGAGCAGATGTTCCTGTCTCCTTTCCGACCAAGCTCTAACGGTGAAACTTCATGGGAAACCAACCCCTTCTCCTGAGGTGTGAGTCAACATGCTTCTCAACCTCCTACTTGTCGGGTATCATGGGGAACTAAAGGTTAACCTCTGGTTATATAGGGATTATATAGGGGCTATGTTAACCAACAAAGACAAAGCTTACCTACTCTGCTACCAGGACCTTGAAGCCTTGCAAGCTGCAGAACCGCCTGGGACCCCTCAACCCCCCGCCAGTCTCTACACGTTGCAGCTGATGGGTTTCAGCGTCTGGGGGCTGATGGTAGCCGTTTAGGGTTTAGGGCTTAGGGAAGCCTAGGGTTTGCAGTATTAGGGCCCCAAAAAAGCACATAAGCAAAGATAAGGATAGGGATCTCCCATATAAATCCCCTTCTAATGAAGCCCAATAAGGTAGGGACATCCCTGTAGAAATGCTTATCCCTAACAGTAGATGCTTAGAGGTGTCGGGCCTGGGGTCTTGGAGGTTTAGGCTTCTGCCCGCTGGCCCATCACCACGGCGCCGGATGTGTCCACCGGTCGCTGGTTCGCAAGCTGACTGCACAGGTTTAGGGTTTAGGGTTTAGGGGGGGCTGTGGTCATCGCGAGCTTGCACTTACTTGGGGGTTCATGGGTACTTATAAGTAGGGTTAGAAGTAAGGTAACTACATTTATAACCCATATTCAGGGACATATAACCCCTCTTATAACTACCCCTGAACCTCCTGGGTTCAGGGTTCCGTGCTTCAGTGCTTCATCGGAAGGTCCGGACTTCTGGCTTCTAGGGTTTATTTAAGGTTTAGGGTTTAGAGTTCAGTGAGGGCCAAACCCTTTCAGTACTGTGGTGCGATGATGATGACGATGAAAGTGGTAGTAACGCAAATAAGCGTGGTACGATTCCGCATCGGCTTCATAGCAAACGAAGAGGCAGCAGCAACAACAAGAACAACAAGCAGCAGAAGAAGGGGAACAGTATCAAGAATAGTAGCACATAGACAGATTGACAATCGCCGTCTCGACAATGAACAGCTAGAGCACTAATGCCAAATCTTGGCAGCGCGACGAGAACTGGCAACGTTGAAGGGAAGAAAAAGGTAGGTAAAAGAACACGAGGAAGAAGAGCAAGCGGCAACTGTAACTCTTGCAGCAACAAAATGGACGAAGCCCGGCTTTCTGCCTCGAAACCTGGCTCCATTTTTCTCGTCCCTGGTGTGCTGCCCATGCTCCGGCTATCCACTTGACGACTTCGGCAATCCCGAACTCCAATCCACGAGCCGCGACTTGGGCGTAAGGTTTGTGGTCTCGCTAGATAGTCGAAGTGGAACAAGTCACATATTAGTTGCTTTGCCCGTGCATTGCACCTCCGCTGCATACACTTGATACCGGAACGCCTCATCATCAGCGCACTGTCGCTGAGGTACTGGCGCACAAAGAAGAATGCGCACCTAAGCTCAGGCACGAAGCCAGAAAAGCCACAAGCCGGGAGTCAAGACAAGTCAAGGACATCTCTCAAGCCTAATTTCGACCCTGAGCACAGCCGTCGCCCTAAACCCCTACACCCTAAACCTTGAACTAGCCTAAGACGTGTACCATTCCTTCGTTGCAGGGCTTTGGGGCTCTGGGGGTAGACGGTTTGAGGGTTTTGTGTTAAGGGGTTAGGGGTAAGGGATTTTGGGGGTTTGGGTTTAGGGTCTAGGGGTTGGGGGGTTTGGCGGCTTGGGGTGTTGGGGTTTAGGGGTTTGGGGCTTTGAGGTTTAGGGGTTTAGGGCTTTAGGATTTACGGGTTTAGGGTTCGGGGTTTCGGGCCAAACAACCCTGGTGTAGAACCTTATGGATGCCCCATAAATCCCTCCAGAAACCCGGCTGTGGTGACGGTTGAGCTGAGGGTTTAGAGTCTCGGGTTCAAGCTTTGGGGTGGTAGGATGTTGTAGCTTCATGCTGATGCGATGACGATGTTGATGATGACCATAATGGCGATGCTGCTGGTCATACTCCAGGCCGTGCTGCCATGTCGCCACCGTCACGGAGTTCTACGGCAGTCGGCAGGGCCCTGCAGGACACACCTGGGTTCTGCCTCGTGCCGGCACACGCAATCCCTCGCCTCCTGTCTGTGGCCCAGTCCTTTTGAGGTTCAGGGTGTCTCACTCCTTTCGCCCTTGACCAGCTTCGGCTGCGGGTCAGCGGCTGCAGCAAAAATCCTGTCGGTCTTGGCCACCCTTTTGAAGCTCACGGGGTCTGCGCGGCTGTGGCTTTAGAAGCTCGGAGTCTCGGGCTCTTTCTTTAGGGTTTACGGGGGTTTCAGGGCGTCAGGCCTTTCGGGTGAAGGATGGTGCAGGGCTTTGGAGGTGCGCTGCCATGTGTGGGGTCTTTTCAGGGTGTAGCTCAAGTCGTAAAGCCAAAACAGCGAAATCCTCCACAGAGATGCGTGCACCGGTCCAGGCAAACACGCACGTGCACGCTCGAGGCGGCCTGCAAACTCGAGGCAGCGTCCAGAAACCACCGCCACCGTCAGCACTACTGACGACGACCACCATGCACCCGCGAAACAGCCGAGTCGACCACCACCGTGGCCGCCACTGTCCTAAACCCTTAACCTTCAAACCCGAAACCCTGAAACCTCAAACCCTAAAGCCCTAAACCCTAAAAACCGTAAAGCCTAAAAACCTCAAACCCTGAATTCCCACCCGGCCTTTTAGGGCCGTTCCCACCCATAACCGGGTGCCCAGACACTGAAAACGCCCGGCAGCCTTTACACCCGGACTGGGCCAAACAACGGGTGGAGGATCTGGGCTGTCAAGGGCTCCCCTCGACGCTGGCCAGCCACAGCTGGGCCTAAGATAAGCCAGCCCTCTCTGGCCACCCTGCCCTGCTGGCCAGCCTCGACTTCGGTGTGGGAATTGAAGGTGTGCGCCCTGGACCCTAACGGGGGGTGGTTTGGGTGGTTGCCGGTGGTATCATCACAGTGGGGGGGGGGTTAAGAGAACTTCCGGTTTCAACGAGTTCTGTGGCACAGGCAAGGAAGGTCGCTTGACGCGTCATATGCCGCCACCCACAAACCCAGGTGTGAGGTGGCGCCATCCTAGCATCGATTACCAGCCACTGCTCAAGAGGGACACCCTAAACCCTAAACCCCTACACCCTACACCCTAAACCGCTGCCAAAACCCCAAAAAAGCAGGTGCGTCGAGGAACACAGTGGTGTACATGATCATCAAGGCCAAGCCGGCCTGGGATAGTCGAGGCTCAGGGGCTTCCGGGCTTCAAGCGTCGGGGCGCGGGTGTAGGGTTTAGGGCTTAGGGTTCAGGGTTCAGGGGTTAAGGGTTTAGGGTTCAGGGTTCAGGGTTTGGGGCTTTGTGGTTTTAGGGCTTTGCATACGGAGACTTGGCGCCTTGGGGGATTGAGGTTTTTGTCGGCCTTGTCCTGCCTCTCCGCGAGGTTAAAACCCTAATGAATAGCCTTGCCCTCCTTGCCGGGAGGATCAAGTTGAGAGGAAGTTAAATGAGGTCTTGTCGAATGCTCAAGTCTACATCGAAAAGCCTGTGAGATCCTACATCTACGTCTAACTTATGTATGCATACATATGTGTATGCATGTGCATTGTAGGTATATAATATTATATGTATATGTGTATATGTCTATAGGTTTATATGCAAATCTGTGTATGTATGTATATATATGTGAATATGCGTATACATGTGTACATGTAAACCTGCATATATGTACATAGGTGTGTGTATATATATATATATATATATATATATGCATGTAGGTTTATATGTTCATATGTCTGTATGTTTATATGTGTACATGCTTATATGCTTATATGTACATATGTACAAACACATACCGAATATACTTATATGTGTACACACACATATATGCGTATATGTATGCACGTACGTATGTACGTATGTGCGCATGCACATATGTATGTAGGCACGCATGCATGCAGGCAGGCACGCGTGCATGTACGTACGTATGCATGCCTGTGTCTGTATGTACATATGTATGTATGTATGTATGTATGCAGGTATGTAAGTATGTATGTATTCATATGTTCATGTATGTGCATGTGTATGTGTATGTCTATCTGTACAAGTACGTGTATGTGTATGTGTCTGTGACTGTATGTGTATATGTCTATGTACATGCACATGTACATGTATATGTTTATGCGTGTGTGTATGTGTGTATGTGTGTATGTGTGTACATATGTGTGTGTGTGTGTGTGTAAATAAATGCGTATACAAATAAATGTGTAACATATGCCGTTTTGGGTCTGGGATGAGGGACTCGGGGTAGAAGGCCAGTAAAAGGCCTCGGCACCGCGACCACACATGTCGTATCTGCTGGAAGGTATTCTTTCTGTCATGTCCCCTTCCTTATTGAATATTTTTGATCAAAACAACGACTTGTTAATGATCGAGTATAGTTCCTATCATAACATGATACGCCACAAAATGGTACTCCAAAAACCCGGCCGTTGTGGAAAGGTTGTTTGCTTAAACCAATCCCAACACTATGAAACCCCCTTGCCCTGAACCCCTAAACGGCCCTAAACCCTAACCCCTAAACCCGAAACCCTAAAGAACCCCCTTGCTTTCTGTCAGCTGTTAGCTCCTAAGTTGAAACAAGATCATGGCTAACACCCGCAACAAGTTCGGGCGTCTGACAGACCACACTTGGGAATGGTAGAGGCGCTCTATAGGGGAGGGGCATCACGGTATACTTGATGCAAGTGCAAGGGGAGATGCTTTTACTGACTCTTCGGACCTCTCTGCATTAATCCTCCACGTTTTTGTTTCCCACAGATCCAACATACCCAAATAAAGGAGCAACGTCCAAAATCCACAAGTCCACACAAGAATTTGCTAAACCCTGAACCCTGAACCCCGAAACCCCAAACCCTTGACCCGAAACCCGCAGCCCCTACAGCCTGAAAACCGCTCACCTTGCTTCCGCGGTGCCAAGCCGATAAACGCCCAAGCGTTCGCAGCGACCATCACCCTGCAAAGCACGGCTATCCGAAGTTTGGGGGAAGCCTTAGAAGCGGCCCTCACCCTGTAATAGTGGTATAATGGGAATATAATAGGGCCCTAATATAAACCTTATAGTCACTATTACAGGGTGGGGGCCCCTTCTAAGGGAAGCCCTACCAACCAATTTGGGGCTTTAGGGTACACCTCAACCTACCAAACCCTAACTCATTTTGGTAGGTTCATATTATAAACCTTAATATGGAACTTATAGGGACCCTACAACAAAAGTTGGTTTTGGTAGCTTAAGGTACGGTATCAAAATTTAGGGTTTGGGGGTGTTGGTTCAATTGTGTTTCTACCGAGGATCCTCCTGCGATCTTGGGTCCCGCTTCTTGGCATGGAGCATCTACAGTCCCAAACCCCTAAACCCTGAACCCCACCCTAAGCCCTAAACCCGCAACCCCAAACCCAGACCCAAAACCCTGCGCCGAGACCCTGAACCCGCTATTTAAAACACCAAAGCCTAAACCTGAAACCCCCAACCTAAACCCTAAACCCTAAGCCTGAAACCCCCAACTCCTAAACCCAAATTTGCCTCAAACCCCGAGAATCCTTGCCAAGGAGCGCGACCATCGCAATATACAGAAGGAACGCGCCCAGGTAGCATGCCGCAGCTGGAGCAACCTGAAGAGCTCTGGGACTGCCTAGTTTTAGCTAACGGATCGTTAACTGTCGTGCGTTTTCGTGCATTTCTGAGGATTCGGACTTGTCTTCAGGAGGGGGGGGTGGGGTGGGGGTGGGGGGGGGTTAATAACGTCCGTGCTGCGTGAGCGTGGGCCAGAGTTGATCCGATGCAGTTTGCGCGACAAAAATTCACCAACCCTCCTCAATCAATACGATTTCCCAATGCTTTCATCCTGATTCCAATCTATCTTCCACTCAACTCAGATGAATCTCTCAAATCTGACGAAGTTCATCCGATGCGTTTTCCTGCGATAGCCACATCTGACGAAGATGATCGGATGCAGCTTTCGCGAAGATATGCCCAAATCCGCGGCAGTTCCCACCCAATGTTTTGATAATGCGACGAATATGTCGTTTTCATTGATCTCTCTTTGCTGCCACATTCGCGTTGGAAAAAATCATTGCTTACTCATCTTCGAAACCACGTAGAAGAAAAAACACAAACTTTGGGGTAAACACCAAAATCGCACTTTGGATTGTTGACATCACGAAAACCTCGTTGTGCGCGGTGTTTTAAGCCTTTCAACCACGCGAAAAAGAAGACCCAAAAAAGTGACCCGCCGAATCTCGCAAAGTGCCACGCCTACCATGGTTTCCACAAAACTAGCTCTGAAAACAGCATTTTTTTTTAGGCCTCGTTCTCGGTCTGCAAATGCGCTCCCGCTGTGGCAAAACGCGTATTTGCACAAAAAACGCGCGACGGATTCCGACTCGTGCGGTAGTTTTAATGTTTTCTGGCTTCAAATCTAAGATTTGGGTTTAGGGTCTAAGGTTTGGGAAGTTTCTTCTCATTTGTGTTTAGTGTTTTCTGGTTTTAAATCTAGGATTTTCGTTTAGGGTTCGAGGCTTGGGAAGTTTATGCTCTCATTTGTGTTGAGCCTGCTTGTCTGCCCGGCTCGGTCAGCACACAACGATTCTCAGACCTAAGCCCTAAACCCTAGACCCAAAACCTCTAAACCTTAAACCAAAAACCCTAAACCCTAAACCCTAACCCTCCAGCATCCCAGACATCATCCCATTGATCTCCTAGCTTCGCACGTAGTGGGTATCGGGTCAGTTTGGGTTACGGGGGTCTTGTTCGGGATTGTTAAAATTACACACAACGTCCGAAACTTTAAGCTCTAAATCCCCAAATCCTAGATCCTAGACCTCAAATCTTCAAACACATCATGGAGAGTCGCAAAGAAGAACCCAGTTTGCGGGTCGTCGATGTGGTGGGCCTGGGGGTTCTCAGGGCTTTGGCCTTTAGGCCCAAACCCTTTAAGGACTGGTTTAGGGTTTAGGATTTAGGGTTTTTGGTTTAGGGTTCAGCAGCTCCGGATCGAGCAGTTTTGCAGTAAAGTAGTGTTTATGGTCTAGAAAGAACACCCACCCACCCTTAGAATCCCATAACATTTAGAAAATATAAAAGTTTTACTTTCATTCACAGCTTACAACTACTACCCACCGAACGTTTGCACAACATTAATATGCTTAACTTAAACTAAACCAAGCTGCGGGTGTCGACCTTTCACAAAGAAGATGCCGTCGACGTAATCGTTTTGTGAATATACATCCAAATCACACAGAAACTACACAGTCTTGCCGATGGATCGGACAAAGAAGCTGCTCAAAGAAGCTGCTCAAAGAGAGAACTGTTTCGTTACAGTCGTGAACCCTAAAAAGATATGGTGTTCCTGCCGATGGATCGGACACTGTTTCGCTACAGTCGTTAAATTCAACCCTAAAACAATGTGTTGGTCTTGCCGATGGATCGGACAAAGACTGGATTTTCGGAAAAATACTGTGATTTTTGGCCACGAATACGGGTTTTTCGGAACAATCCCAAAAAACAACCACATTCGTGGCCAAAAATCCCGAGATTTCTGGCCACGAATATTGGTTTTTCGGAACAATCCCGGGATTTTTGGCCACAAATACGGGTTCTTCGTGCAAAAACCCGAACAGTAACGAATCCATTAAGGTTTAAATTCATATGATAAAGAGGTTTAGGATTTAGGGTTTTTGGTTTAGGGTTTTGGGTTTAGGATTTCTGTACCCCCCTTTTACAGAACCAGAATAAACACAATATTATGTTTAATGTTCTCTTGGGTTTGATATGAACAAAACCAAAAAATAATTGCTAAGGAAACTATGGATTTGGTGGTTTTTGGTTTAGGGCCATAAACGACGGGTTCCCAGTTTCGCCGTCTGCTTGGAGGTCGAGGGGTAGTTATAAGTCGGGTTATAAGTCCCCTAATATGGGTTGTGAGTATATATGTATAGTTACCCTACACTCATAACCTAACTTATAAGTACCCTAATATGGGTTATGAGTAAATACGTATAGTTACCCTACACTTATTTTATAAGTGTAGGGTAACTATACATTATAACCTAACTTATAAGTACCCCTGAACCTCCAAGTGCGGCCGAAGCGCATACTTCGAGGCGTTGATCTCTCGGGCCGTCTGCGGCGGGTTGACGTTGTTGGCACAGACACCAACCCTGAGTCTGAAGAGGGGATTAGGGCTTACTTGGAGGGTTAGGGTCCCTTTTAGGGTACTTATAAGTCTACTTACTACCTGCTTACTAAGTCCCCCGACAGTCCAAGTAGGGCTTAGGGTTTAGGGCCTAGGGTCTAGGGTTTTTCGGCTTTGGGGCTAAGGGTGAAGGATTTAGGATTTAGGCTTTGGGATTGAGGGCTTACGGTTTAGGGTTTAGGGTTTAGCTTCGCTCCAGAACGCGCAAACCCCAAGCCCTGAACCGTAAACCCTAACTCTGAGACCCTCAAGCCCCAAAGCGCAAGCCAGACACCCCGAATATGTCCGACACGCCAAACCCTCAACTAACCAAACCTGGCTCATCTTCCCTAAACCCTCAGGCGCAAGTACCAGATTCAGGGTCTACGGCTTCAACTTAAGCTTCTATGTTTATTTAGGGTTTAAGCCTTGGGGTTTGGGGTTGAGGCTTCTCCGGCCTTCTTTCAGCGACACAGAAGTCGAAAGCTATTAGTCTCGGGTCTGGGGTTTAGCGCTAAAAAACAGAAGTCAAGGTCAAGGGGCTAAGGGTTTAGAGTTTAGTGCTTTAGGGTTTTAGGGTTTGGGGTTTAGGATTTTAGAGTCTAGAGGATCCGGTACCTTGGGATTCAAGACTCATTCGACTCGTTCCCTGCTCAGGACCTGGGATGGGGAGATATTACGAGACATTCGGACATCCGAAGGCTGAGAGCCACTAAACTGAACAGGGGTGGTTATACTAGGATACCCAGTAACCTAAGAACAAAAAGGCCTCTCTTTTTGGTATTGGGTGACTTTATAAGGAACCTAGGACAAAAAAAAGGAATAAGGGTACTACTGGGCATCCTAGAAGAAAAAGTCCCCTACTTTGGGTTATAAGTATAGTTACCCTGCTTATGACCCTACTTGTAAGTACCCATGAACCTCCAAGTGGGCTTCCGAGATCTTGACCTAACATCCGGTCGGCAGTAGGCTAAAAGATGATGACACCTGGGAGAACACAAAAAGCAACATCGAAGCATCGCACATCCTGTACATGTGACCTAGAAGCCCCGAAACCCCAGCTATCCCCTGAACCCGTCCGAGATCCCCCCTCTGCACCTTCAAGCATGCAATGAATCACCTGGGAGGAAGGAGAAGGACCACCAGGCCCATGAGAGTCCGTTGGCCCTCTCCCCCAAATCCCTCAACGCTGGAGCTACAACCCTTGTTGCGGGGTTTTGGGCCTGAAAGGGTGTCCGGTCTCACACCCCGAAGCCGCGAGACCCAGACTCCCCTGTGCCCCTTGAATGCCACCGGGCGGCCACGAAAGTATGCCAGCCGTGAACGCGCCTCCAGCAACCTAGGGCTTAGGGGGAGGGTAAGGGGATTTAGGGTTTAAGGTAAGCAGAAGGATGGAATTGAATTGCTCCTCATGCAACTGTCACTTGTGGCTGTGCTTATGATTCAACTACAGGTGCAACTAACTATCCGTCCTCTAGGTATACATGCATTGGTTACGATTGCCGGTTGAGAACAAGCAAGACTATGCTGCAAGTACCCTGAACCGCCAAGTGGGGTTCGAACTACAAGAAACCGATAAGCCCAACAATGTCCATGTAAGACCCCACAAAGGATCTCGCAAAGGAATTCTAATCTTAAAGTGGCAAGGAACCCCATTCTAACTACTACAGCCTATATTGCGATAGAGGCCCATATAGGAACCCTTGAAAGATCTCCTAAAGGAAAGTGTACAGTTTCCACTAATCCCAAACTGCTAAGGCCTAC
This sequence comes from Symbiodinium sp. CCMP2592, assembly GCA_905221615.1. NCBI lineage: Eukaryota > Dinophyceae > Suessiales > Symbiodiniaceae > Symbiodinium > Symbiodinium sp. CCMP2592. Next base: position 1,089,333 of record CAJNDT010005223.1, on the reverse strand, counting down.
ATTGCAGCATCAAATTTGAAGGAATCTTGAAGGAATGATGTCGGTAATGGGTCAGGCCCCTACTACAGAGCCAAAACAATTAGAATAGGGTTTTGGGGTATACTGTATACCATACTATAAATATAATAAGAACAATTAGAAGAGGGTTTTTGGAGTCTACTCTATACCATACTATAAATATACTAAGGAACCCTCAGAATAGGATTGGTAACTACTTCTAGTAGAAGCCAGAAAGTTGGAACAGTAGACTCCTCATGCCCTTAAGGTAAAGTATAAGGGATCCTAGCACTGATCCTCCTAGAGCCATGTTCCAACTTTCTGGCTTCTACTGCTTGGAGGGTCGGGGGACTTAGTAACTGGTTATTTAAGGGACTTGTAAGTACCATAACCCCAATTAGGGTCCCTTTTAGGGTACTTATAGGTCTACTTACTAAGTCCCCCGACCCTCCAAGTGTAGGCTCCGATGTTACAATTTGAAGCACAGGGCCTGGTGGCTTCGTGGTCCAAAGGGCATAGATGTCAGGCGTTAAGGGTTTAGGGTTTGGGGTTTAGGATCTTGGGGGTTTTAGGGTTTGGGGTTTAGGATCTTGGGGGGTTTAGGGTTTGGGGTTTAGGATCTTGGGGGTTTTAGGGTTTGGGGTTTAGGATCTTGGGGGTTTAGGGTTTGGGGTTTAGGATCTTACAAGGCTCTGTAGCCTCACCCCAGGAGTGGTGCCACTCCAGGGTGTCGGGACCACCACTCTTCCCTATTTTGGTTAAGGAGAGTCGCGAGGTAAGTCTACAGCCGTTTTACTCTTGGTCAGGCCGTCCAAGAGCTCTGATGGCCGCAACCTCACGTACATGGCCCCAGCTGTGGAGATGGGCGGCCATTTTCACAGGGTCCCTGGTGTAGTAACCGCATAAGAAGCAGAAATGGTTGAAGGCCCTCTCTAGTGCAATTGGCTTGGGACCTCTGCTGGTCGAGCCAGCTGTGTCCCTGTCTGCACCATGACTAGTAGGGACAACACCTGCTGGTGGGGCCTCTGCTTTCTGGTTGCCACCAGGGACTTCTGCAGTGGGAGATTCTTCAGGGCTCCACGCCGGCTCAGTGGGGCTCGTTTAGGATCTTGGGGGTTTAGGGTTTGGGGTTTAGGATCTTGGGGGTTTAGGTTGGCTGTAGGGCTTTATGAGCTGAGGCTTCAGAAGCTGGCTGCGAGTTCTCAAGCCCTGAACGTGAAATCCTGGACCCAGCCACCATAAAGAGGCTTAACCCACTCCCTGAATCCCACACATCAAAAAAGCCCGTGGTATTTCCGGACTAAACATAAAACCATACACCCTATCCCTGTAAACAAGCGCTAAACTGCTGAACCCTCAACCCTAAACCCCGAACTCTAAACCCTACACCCTAAAGGTTTCGGGTTAAGGATTCTGGTCTTGGGGTGTGGATCGTTCTCGTCATGTTCATCATCGCTTCCCGCCCTGATTCTGCGAACCGCCGTTTCTGTGTCTTCTTGTGACTCTATCTTAGCTTGCTTCAGCGTTGGGTCTTTTGGCTGGGGCTCTGAATTTGACTTCATGTCCGTTCCGTGCGCCCAGCAAGCCGAACAACACTCTTCGCAGTAAAGGGCCACAGAAGCTCGGAATCAAACCGCCGATACTTGGGAGCAAGGGGTCGCTATGGGAGTCGGGTTGCCACAGGCCCCTCGTTCAGACCGACATTAGGACTAAAACCCTATATCCTCAAACCTGATACCATGTCTCCCTTGCATTGAGTATGGCAGGCCCCTTTCAAAAGATACCTCGACTGAACCCAACACCAGGATACGAAAATGATCACGAAACCGATGAAATGAACACACATGGGCAGATCAGAGTTTCCTCTGGTGCTTTCGCAGGGGACCTCTACGCGGATTGAAATTGAATGAAAGAAGCGGTGCTCTCCCTCAGGGCTGGAACTCTTGCAGACCCTACTTGGAGGGTCAGGGGACTTAGTATCTGGTTATTTTAGGGACTTATAAGTACCAGAACCCCAATTAAGGTCCCTTTTAGGGTACTTATAAGTCTACTTACTACCTACTTACTAAGTCCCTGAACCCTAAACCCTAAACCCTATACTACCCTTATAGAGCCCTTTAAAGGAGCCCTTAGAATCCCCTTACTAAGTCCCCTAAAGACCCTCCCAAGTGCAATCCCCAAACCTTGGGGCCCCCCAACCCCCCAAGCCCACAAAGCCCTGAAGACCCTGGAGGGTTCCCTTAAGGGGGTACTACTGTTGATGATATAAACCCTGCATGACCCATAATAAGGAATATACCATAAGTCCCATAGTTTAGGGTCCTTAAGGTAATGCAGGATTTATATCATCAACCGTATGGGTTCTATGCTAGGGTTCCCTTCTTAAGGGGCACTATGGGGGTCCATGCTAAGGTTCCCTTTAAGAGCCCCATAAAAGACCACAGACGCGTGGCCCAGACGAATTGGAGATATGGAGGAGGCTCCGTGCGGGGCGGCTGCCAGACCTTCAGAGTTTAGGGGCTCGGCTCTTCTTTGGGTTTGGGGCTCTTAGGGTTTAGGGTGTGTAGGGTTTGGGGCTTTTTAGAGTTTAGGGTGTTTGGGGTTTAGGGGCGGGGGGTTTGGGGGGTTGTTCAGAGGGCTTCCTAGTGCCGTCCTGCAGGGGTTCTTTGAATGGAAATACGAGGTAAAGGGAAGGGCTCTGTAAAGGCCTTTCTGAGATTCATATCAGCTTTTCTGTGGCTGTGTAAGGCTTATCTGAGCCATGATGATAAACCCGAGTATGGAAGCACAACCATTCTCGGGACACTACAAACAGGCGGGGCGTGCTATTACAAGAAACGGATTCTCGAAGTCAGAGTCTTAGGATACCTTTGACGCTTTCTTTCAAGAGCTCCCTTTTTTGGGTTCTGTACAAAGGATCTGTGTGCGATTAGGCTTCGGGTCTTGTGGTTTTTGAGGTTTGGAAATCAGGGTTTCGGCCTTCGGATTTATGGCTAAGGGCTCAGGGTGCAGGGCGGAGCGGGACAACCTACTAGGAGGGTCGGGGGACTTAGTAAGGGGATTCTAAGGGTTCCTTTAAAGGGCTCTATAAGGGTAGTATAGGGTTTAGGGTTCAGGGACTTAGTAAGTAGGTAGGAAGTAGACTTATAAGTACCCTAAAAAGGAGCCTAATTGGGGTTATGGTACTTATAAGTCCCTAAAATAACCAGTTACTAAGTCCCCTGACCCTCCAAGTGGACCCCGCGATCGGGGCTTGCTTTTCGTGGTTGCCGCGCTTCGGCGCAAGATGAAAAGGAACCTGAAAAAACTGAACCGTTGCTTTGAATGTCCGATGTTCGGGCATCGGGGCTCTCATCTGTCCAGCCGGTAGTCTAAGGAATATTCTCTTCAAGTTTTGCATGGAGGCCAAACCACATACGGAACCTTTATAAAATGGGCCCCCAGAAGGGATTCTAATTTAGAGAACTACCCCTATGGAACCCTGTAACAAACCTGTATAGAAACCCGATCGGAAACTCTGATAGAAGCCCCTGAAAGAGACCCTTATATAGATCCATTTTAAAGAGACCCTGACCCACAGAACTGCCCATCTGAAGTTGAGTGTTGCCTGACCCCGGGATAGCAGCAGCGACGCCCGATTCCTCAAACACCCTCAACCCTAAACAATGAACGCTAAAGGTGAACCCCTACTTGAAGGATCATGAGACTTAGAAAACAGGGTTATAAAATGAGGTTACTATACTTCTAACTGCTTATATCCCCAGTTAAGGTACTTATAACCTTACTTACTAAGTCCGATGATCCTCCAAGTAAAGCCCAAAGCAGTAAACCCTACCTGAAATCCAAAACCCTACTCTCTTAAGGATTAGACCCTTTAATTACGGAGTCATAATAAGCTGATTTTTGGGACGGCTTGAAGCTACAGCTAAAGCCAAATCATTGAAAGACGAAATCCCTCAACCCTAAAACTTAAGCCCCATACCCTAAACTCTGAAACCTCATGCATTCGTCACAGCTGCGGGAACTGCAGGTGTTGGAGCGGCCTTTGCGAATTTAGGGGTTAACGGCTTTGGGCTTAGGGCTTAGGGTTTATGGTTTGGGGGGGTTCAGGGCTTAGGGCTTAGGGCTTAGGGGGAGCTTAAGGGTTTAGGATGCAAAGGTTTAGGGGCTCATATTTTTTTAATGGTTTTTTGGGTTCAAGGGATTTAGGTCTGAGGGTTCAGGATTAAGCTTGAACTTGGTGCGGATCGGCTCGGCTTCTCTCGGCCATGCTTTTTGCGCCCTACTCCCTAAAACTCTAAACCCAAAGCCCTGGAAGCTCAGGAACTAGAAGGAATCTGCTGATGGACAAAATCCTGCATGACCCATTATAAGGAATATACCATAGTTACCATAGTTTAGAGTCCTTAGGGTCATGCCGGATTGTGTCCATCAACAGGTTCACCCCAAGAAGCCCGGAGACCTGGTGACTCGATCTTCCGGGATGAAGGATCTACGGTTTCGTTTCGGGATTAGGCTTTAGGGTTTCGGGTTTAGGTTTAGGGTTAGGGTTTGGTTTAGGTTTAGGGTTTAGGTTAGGGCTTCGGGTTTAGGTTTCGTTTCGGGATTAGGCTTTAGGGTTTCGGGTTTAGGTTTAGGGTTTAGGGTTCAGGGCTTCGGGTTTAGGTTTAGGGTTTAGGCTTTAGGGCTTCGGGTTTAGGTTTGGTTTAGGGTTTAGGCTTCAGGGCTTCGGGTTTAGGTTTAGGGTTTAGGCGTTAGGGCTTCGGGTTTAGGTTTAGGGTTTAGGCTTTAGGGCTTCGGGTTTAGGTTTTTTTTTTTGAGAACCTTTTTCCGACCGCCAGGCGTCCGGAGGGTTTAGGCTTTAGGGGTTCGGGTTTAGGTTTAGGGTTTAGGCTTTAGGGCTCCGGGTCTAGGTTTGGTTTAAGGTTTTAGGGTTTCGGGCTTAGGGTGTCTGGCCTAGGGCTTTGCCTAAGGTCTTGGGCTAAGGAAATAGGGAAAAAGGACGCTCAAGAAGCTGGACAGCTGGGGCTACGGCCGGAAACTTTTCAACACCTTCGAGATTCACCGAAAACCTTGCAACCCACTATTCTGAACCCTGCAGCCGGAATGCTACATGCGAAGCTAACCTTTTCCCCCAAAGAACCGCCTAAGCAAAGCAACTCCCTTCTACTCCTGCTACTCCGACTCCTCTCCTACTCCTACTGCTGTTGCGACCACGACGACCGTAAGGATACCGAATGTTGCTCTGGCTGCTATCATTGGCATTCTCGCTGCCACAACTATCTCGATCAGCAATATCATTGCTATTCCGGGCACTCCTCTGTGGGAAAAATACTCTTCCAAACAGCAGACAATCTAAAACAAAGAAATGCCCAATGATGATAGCGACCAAAGCCAACAGCAGCAGCCGCGAAAACCATTGAACCAACAAACATGACAGCTCAACAACCAATACTCCGAACACCCCATGCCTTAAACCCTAAACCCTAAACCCCTAAACCCTAAACTCCTGAACCCTAAACCCTGAATTTCTAAATAATAAATCCTAATCCTAAACCCCTAAACCCTAACCCTAAACGCTGAACCCCAAACCCCTAAACCCTAACCCTATACCCTAAACTCTGAACCCCAGAATAATAGAACCTAAACCCTAAACCCCTATAAACCCCTAACCCTAAACCCTGAACCCGTAAACAATAAACCCTAAACCCTAAACCTCAAAGCAGATCGCCTGCATCGGCACCCGAATGGTCTGCCCAGGTTTGGTGCCATCGGGCACAAGCACCTAGCTCTGTCTTGTACGGGGGTGTAGGGTTTAGGGTTTTAGGGTTTAGGGCTTAGGAAGCTGGAAGCTTAAGGTGTTTAAGACGGTTCCATAAGAGCTTTGTATGCGTCATTGCCTTCTTTCTGGAACTTTCCGGTTTCATGCAGGTTTTGGGGAGTAAGGCTCATGGTTTATGGGTCAGGTAACCGAGACCTCTACACATGTTCGGCGTTGCATGACTCGTTGCTGAGGCTCCTGTATCACTGCCGTTTCGGTTTTATGTTTAGGCGTGGAGCTTAGGACGCACTGCGTTAGGCTTCAGAGTTCTTGGCTCTTTCGTCGATTGTGGGCCCACGGCTATGCTTAGGCTAGAGCTTTCTGTAAGCCCTCCCTTCCCGAGGGAAAGCTACAATAGAACAGCTCCAACTCCGAGACCCCGCCAATAGGGCCGAATCCGAAAAAGCTTCCTGAAATATGTCATAATATACCATAACACACTATAGTATACCAAAATGCAGTGTATGCCGTAGCACACTGCAACGTACCACAACATACTGTGCCAAACTACGATATGCTACAGGCACGGTGCTTAAGAAACTACGGGTTTGAGAAACTACTGTACCCTGACCTCGGTGTGGTAATTTCTTATGTTCGTCGCTTGTGTTTTTCGTTATAAGGATCCCAACATAAAGCACCCCTAACTTTCGGAAACTCTCATATAAAGGTTTGTATAAGGCTTTGCCATGGGCTTCTTTAAACGTCTGTCATAAAGAAAAACCAAAGCCGCCAAATCAAGAAGTCGAGGAGTTAAACTCAAGAACATGAAGGGCCTAGGGTTTGGGGTTCAGGGCTGAAGGGCTCAATTTCTTGATTCGTTGGGTTCCGGATTTGCTGATGCAATGGAAACCTCAGCATGCTCTCAATTCTGTAAAGATGTTGTTTCCTCGAAAGACCCCACGCGCTTGAACATTAAGAAATCGTGGGCACCGTCACCGAAAAAAGAACGTATTCTTAAGCAGTGCGGTCTCTTTAAGAGATATCATAAATACTATACTGCACTATGATATACTATAATGTACTATGAAAAACTGTGATATAATATAACTTACAGTAATGGCTTGGGGTTTTTGGTTTCTAGTGATTCGGAGTTCAGGGCTCTGCGGACACGGCACTGTAAAGACCTGGCCGTTTGCCTGGGCCTTCCCATGGGGTGCGATGTCTTGGGTTACAGTTGAGGGTATGGGGTTTAGGGCCTAGGGCGTAGGGTTCAGGGTTTAGGGTTTGGGGTGTAGGATCTACGGTATAGGGCCCCACCATGCTGGCGATCTCTTGGGTTAGGGTTAGCGCTAAGGTTGCATTGCGGGGTTACGGTTTAGGGTTTAGCGCTTAGGGCCTTCCCATGGCGGAGATCTCTTGGAGGTCTGGCGGGAAAAGTGTTTCTGTGATCAGGGTTGGGTGCAGATGTTAAGACAGAAATCGATACGGATTAGGGTCGATGATTTGCTGATAGAGACTTGTACAAATCACAAGAAGATTTAGATCGCAGCTCAAGGCTTCGGGCACTCGTAAACTGTTTGTAAGGCCTGACGAAAAAACGCTCTTACATAGAGGCGCCCGGGACTTCGTGACTAGGGATAGAAGTAGGGTTTGGTGTTTAGGGTTTAAGGTTTCCTGGAACGTCAATACGTATTTACCGTAATGCCCTTGCTACGACGTCATTTGATCCTTTAAGTACTCTGTACCACATGAGCATGCCCCATCTTTCCTGAACTCCAGATCCTTAACCTTCAGCCCGGCAAGCTGTCTATCAGGAGCCTTGACGACTTCATCCGCAAAAACCACCTGCACCTTCAAACACCCCTGAAAAGACACCACTCCCCACAAAACGTCAGGCTCCAACTGAAAAGCCTGCAGAAGAATCCAGAACAGTTCACTGGGTCTCATCAAACCCTAGAACGGCTAGAAAGGCCTGCACCTACTCCCGCACGCACACGCGTCGTCGTTGTGGCAGCAATTGCAGTAGCGATATCAGTAGTCGTCGTCGTCGTAGTGGTAGCACAAGTCGCAGTAGCAGTAGTGGTGGTGGTAGTAGTAGTAGTAGCAGTAGTAGTAGTAGTAGTAGTAGTAGTAGTAGTAGTAGTGGTTGTAGTAGTAGTAGTAGTAGTAGTAGTAGTAGTAGTAGTAGTAGTAATAGTAGTAGTAGTAGTAGTAGTAGTAGTAGTAGTAGTAGTAGTAGTAGTAGTAATAGTAGTAGTGGTAGTAGTAGTAGTAGTAGTAGTAGTGGTTGTAGTAGTAGTAGTAGTAGTAGTAGTAGTAGTAGTAGCAGTAGTAGTAGTAGTAGCAGTACTAGTGGTACTAGTGGTACTAGTGGTACTAGTGGTAGTGGTAGTGGTAGTGGTAGTGGTAGTGGTAGTCGTAGTAGTAGCTGTTGTAGTAGCCGCGGTAGCAGTAGCAGTAGCATTAGCTGCAGCAGCAGTAGCAGTAGTAGTAGTAGTAGTAGTAGTCGTCGTCGTGGCAGTAGAAGTAGTCGTCGTCGTCGTTGTAGTCTTACCTCCCTGCAGGCACCTGAAAAGTTGATCCAGGCTTGGCGCCCTCAGGAATCTGCACGTGGATCTCCATGGCGAGCCGAGCGATTCAGAGGGGTTTCTAAAGTAAGAAAGCCCAAGAATACAGCGATTTTCAATATTAGTAGTCGACTGAGGGATATTAGGCTCTCTGAGCTTGGGATGTAGAAGGATTGAGGGTTCAGAGATGACGATGAAAGGATCAGGAAGACAGCCATTCGCGTCGATTTGCGTTCTTCGTGACCTGTGGGTCTTGAGTGGTCGTGAAGCATCTTATACAGGGATCGGAATTTCCAGTAATAACGATCCCTCCCAGTCCATGTATATACATGAGAGAAATCATACCCCGACAAATAGTTTCGGCTTTTCATGCCTGCTTTACGTGCAGCCTTGAGCCGCAAGCTGCTAGGGATTAGGGTCCCCCAAACTGTAGGGTTTAGGGTTTAGGGGGGGGGGGAACCCTAAACTGTAGGGATCATGGACTCGCTAAGACCGACATCTTCACTCGACATCTTCACTCATGCGCCCTACGAGCACCAAGTTTAGCACTCTTTCCAAAATTGAAAATCTGCGCTCGGGATCGTAAGAGAGTATCGGGTGTTTACAGCGATTTGTCAGCTCAATTGAACATCCGAAACAGCTTAAGACCGGCTCATCAACTGAGCCCGATGAAGAACCCTCAGAAGATTCACGGTAGCTGCTTACTTGAAGGCGTTTCTGGCCTCTGTGTTTGTAGACGGTGTATGGTCACATGGCCAGTTGCAGGCGGAGCAGCTAGACCATGATTAACCCTACTCTCATACTGTAAACTCCTGCACTGAACTACATTCAAGGACAAACGCAAGCCGTCGATAAGTTGATTAAGTAGGAGACACAAGGGGAATACCTTCACAGAAAATACACGGAACCCTAGTTGAAAGTCCGCCTGCGAGTGGGGCCTAGGGTTTTGGTTTAAGCAGTTTATCGGGCTCCGGATCTCGGTTGCAGGTTTCGGTGTTAGTTCTATGTATATCCCACATAAACCTCCTTATAATGAGGCCCGATAAGGTAGGGATATCCCGATAAAACGTTTATGCTTGTGTGCTTTTGGGGGTCCCTACTATGGTCGAAGGAACCGGAAATCCTCGGTCTGCACGGCCGCGTCGACCAATGCCTCAGCTTTCTGTCTGGCGCTTTAGTAGTGAATGGTGGAATGGATCCCTATAGTAGTCCCTATATAATCCCCAATAATTGTCTCCATTAATCCATTCCCCCATTCCGTACTAAGAACCAGACAGCTTTATCGACTTCAAAGGTCTTGCGGTTGGTGCTCGCTTTATGCTAATACTCGTTGTTAATTCGATGCATCTCCTTACCATTAGTACTGTTTTCTTGATGCAAGACTGTAGACTGCATCGTACCGGCTGTTCATGCACGTATGCCTCCTGAGTAAGCCCGGAAGCTGGGGGTTGAAAGCAAACGGGCTTAGGCTTTTAATGCGAACCGGACGGATTCCTAAACAACATAGAAGTGAACATACCTAGAAATCTACTTTAAAAACTTTAAAGAACACGACTCAAGGCCACGACAACCCCAAGGCCTGAGGCGGGTGGGAGCCAGATCTTGCGGATCGGATCCACCAGTGGCTGAATTCGGATCGTGCAGTGAGGGCTTCGCGGTCCACCAGTCGACTGCTGCTCTTAGCACCCCTAGTGCAACAGAAGGCTAAAAGCTTTGCACCAGCAGTCGCACAGCCAGCGTCGAGCTGTGCAAACCATACACTCTGAGTCACTAAGCCTTGAACCCCGAAACCCTTAAGCCTGAAACGCAGCAGTTGTACAGAACCCTGTACAAGGTAGACCCGTACCCGAGACCCAAAACCAAAACCGGCACCCCAAAGCATCAAACCCTGAAGCCTACACCATGATCCGGTGGCTGCAAAAGCTTAGTTTGGGCATTTTAGGGAACAACTATGTACGGCGGGACTGCATGGTGATATCAGCACTACTGGAAGTACTCAGAATCCTTTATTGCTTCGTCTGACTGTGTGGTCGTGGCCTGGGCTACGTTAAGGCTTTTCAGGTGTTCAGCGGTTCGCCAGCTTGCGGATTGCAAGGGTTCAGACTCGGCTTGGGGCTTCGGTTTGGAAAGTTTGCATAAAGGAATTCAGGCTTGAGGGTTTAGGGTTTAGGGTTTAGGGGTGAAGCTTCATAGTATGTGGTGTCTCGTACTAATATTGTCTGGGTCCAAACGTCAACTTGCCTCAAGTTGTAATCTTCGCGGTCGTTCACTGAGAGCTAATTCCACAAGTCCATGTGGGCTCTGTGAGAAAAGGCCCTACTCTCTGAAGACATAAAGCCCTTGAAAGACCCCAGACCGCAAACCCCTAAACCCAAAACCCTAAATGCCAAACCCCATGGTCTAAGTAGGGTCCATCGCCGAGAAGACAATTCAACGGTCCCCGGCTAGCCTGTTTGGTCCGAGGGTTGGTCTATAAGGCTTTTGGGCTTCAGGGTTAAGGTTCAGGACGTTAGGTCTTTAGGGTTTTGCGCTTAAGCCTTCAGGGTAAGAAGCTTGGCCCCTCGCTGCATCCCGACGCTCTGTCTGCACCTCCGAGGGTGTTACATGGCTGTTCGGACTGCACTAAACGTGTTAAAACAAAATCAGCTAAACCCTAAACCCCTAAGCCCTCAACCCGTGACTCTAAAGCCCTAAACCCGCACGCCACCCTCTCACTTCTGTTGGGGTGCGCGGGCGCAGTCGAGCGCAAAGCAAATCAAACAAGCTCTGCTAGAGCTGAGGAGACTGCGCACAATCCTGAGAGGTCGCCAAGCTATCATCGCCGAGCTAACCTCTAATGATCTAATGTATATTTTATTTATAACCCAAAACCCGAGGATTTTGGCTTTGCGGGGTGGGGGTTGCATCCTTCCCCTTAAAAGCGTTAAGCCTCCAACTGGACAAGGATTGGGCGCCAACCCTTCACGACTTTAGGCGGATTTGAACTGGACAAAGATTGGGGCACCTTCACGATATGAGGCGGTCTCCAACTGGACAAGAACTCTTGGCAAGGTATGTTTGTGTTCCCTCACAAGAAGCTCCTCGGAGAGGCGGGAGTGTATCCCGGTCATTTTGGGGACCCTACCTTAAACCCTCACAAGCAGCTCTTGCGGGGTATCCTGACCCCTTTTGGGCGCCGGCCTTAAACCCTCACAAGAAGCGGGTGCATCCTTGCCGTTTCCAGGACCCGCCCTTAAAACCCTCAGAAGGAGCTCCCTGGCTGTGTATCCTTGTCCTTTGGGCTGATGCGGCTGGGCCCCCACGCATCTTCAAACCCTAAACCCTAAACCCTAATAAACCCTAAACCCTAAACCCAAAACCAGAAAGCCCTAAACCCTACGCCTGAAAAATTTCCAACTTGACCAGGACCGGAGACGCTCCGCAGATCGAAATATCAATGACAGGGCCCTTGGGCCCGGAGCGCACCCCCACGCAAACCCTAAATGTTGCCTGAGCACGGTTTGCGGCACCGCAATCCGTCACGACTTGAGGCGACTCGGAGAACTCTAAATTGCTTCTTGACACATGCATATCTGCGACATCCACTTTGTTTGATGTTATTGGCTTGGATTTTGGCTGCCTGCGGTTTGGCTCGCTGTCAGTAGTGTATGGGTGGTCTTGGGGTGGGCATGTCTGCATACTACTGCGTTCAGCTGACCCATGTCTAAACCCCTAACCCCTAAAACCTTAAACCCCTGAAGCCCTGAACCTGGGGCCCATCTAAGCCTGTCTACACCCCAAGCCTTAAACCCCAAAGAAAAAAGGGCCGCGCCTCCGCCGAGACCCAGCTGGAGCCGCCCACCTGCACCTGACGCGACTGTCTGGTGGCCCTTACTTGGAGGGGCAGGGGACTTAGTAAGTAGGTTATAAGTAGGGTTATAATTGGGGCAACTCCATTTAAAGTACTTATAACCCTGCTTATAACCTACTTACTAAGTCCCCTGCACCTCCAAGCACACTAAACCCTAAGACTACGATCTCTTAAAGGAGCCTTTGAACAAAATATCCCCCCGAAAGCCTGTTTCAATTCTTAAGGCCCCCCATACTACTTGTCTTTCTGGGGTTTGGGGTTGCAGGTTGGAATTCGGGGTTCAGGGTTTAGAGGTTAGCCTGCTTCCTAAGTTACCCGATCCTTTCAGCAGCTCGAAGGTAAGTCTGGCCTAAGGCTTCTCTCTACGGATTTCTGGATTTAGCGTTGGGGTGGGCGTGAAATCTAAAGATGAAAGTTGCAGGGTTGCGATGGTTGAGGGTTCAGGATTGAGCTTTATGTTTTAGGCTTCTACGTCTTGGTATTTAGGGATTTGGTGTAGTCGTCAATCTGGGGTGTAGGATGTAGAGGGTTTAGAACCATGATGCTTCTGTAGAAGAAGTTCTAATCAGTCTACTGTGCTTCCCACGGCTTTATAGTAGGACTAGCCTAGTGTTTCTTGGTGCACTGCACTGAATAGATTGTGCATGCGCGTATATGTATACGGATGCAAATTTACGAAAATGTAATTCCCAGCTTCAAGAAAGGATTTGTGTTGAGGATTTTCCACATTTGAGGTATACCAATCTCGATACGCACATATAGCGGCATGGTTACTTGCTTCTTGTTGTACCAGGACAAGGACTTCCCAAGCCTGATTTTACTCCCTGCAGTCCTGGAGTACCTACATAGCTATACTTCAAGAGTTGAATATACATAGCCCGACAACCCTCTCCCAACGGTTAAGACCCCTATGTAGCTTTACCTTGCCATTTGCCCTTTAACCCTAAGCCCCTAAACCCTAAACCCTTATACCCCTAACCCGACCCTTTGAAGTCACCTCGAAACTGGAAAACCTCACAGGCTTTGTCAGGCCTCCTCAGATACTGCCTCTGCCGTCCCCTGGTACAGTCGGTCAAGGATCGAGGGCAGGGGAGAGGATCACGGGCTTCGGGCTCATACTGTAGCATACCATGGTATAGTATACTTTACTATATTATAGTACACTACAGTACGTCAGGGCTCAAGAGTTTTGGATTTGGACCCCTACACCCGCAACACTCTCAAAGGCTTTCGTTGATGGGGTTCGAGCTTAGAGTTTAGGGCCTAGGGTTTCATGTCACGAGACTGTACATCCTCAGGTTGAAAGTAGCAAGGTGTCGAAGACGACATTGCATGCGGGGCTTTGGCCCTTTTGTGCAGTCAAAGCTCTTGAGCCCTAAACCCGTGACCCCGCAGCCCCGAAACCCGAAACCTTAAACCCTGAACACCCGCACCGAGATCCTGATAGTTCAGCAGCATTGCTATGGTAGGAATCGCAGGCTTAGGTTCCAGTGTGTGAGCGTCGGCATAGTACAGGACCTCAGAAGCCAAAGAAGTCAGTCGAGTGCTACAACCATTGTCACCGTGCTGACACCGTTCTTTTTGATGCTTTCAATGTCTATATCCCCAAACCTCCACAAACAAGGGTAGTATTGGTTCTTCCATACCAGCAACATGCGTTTTAGAGTCGAACATGTGGGCTTGAAAAAAGGCCCTACTACACCTGCAACCTTCATGCAGAGGCCTGAACCATCAGACTAGCCTTGTTTTGCTTCTGTGCTATATTTACATTATAGAACCTCCATAGGCCCTAAACCCTGAACCCTGAAGCCTAGACCGACTTTAACAACTTGGTCGGAGGCTCGGGGCCCCTTAAAGTGATTTTGTTCCGTGACCTGCTGCTAGTTCCTTCGAGCTCTCCTGTCTGTGCATATAGGAGCTAAACTCTATGTACGTATATATATATATAGATATACGAAAATGCATACATACATGTGTATATATACATATGTATACAAGTGCTTGTATACGCCTTCATACGTCTGCGTATAAAGATATATGATTTATGTATATACTCTACACGGACATAGATATTTTTATTGATACTGATATAGATACAGATATAGAGATATATACATACTAATGTAGATATGGGGGGGTGTTTACTTGCGCAGTACCTATGTATGTATGTATGTATGTATATCCGTAGGTATGTTTGCACGTATGCATTCCAAAAGGGAGGCAAACACAGGGCATCCGACGTGACACGGATGCGCCTCCAGGCGGCGCAGGGGCGCAGAGAGCTTGCTCAAGGCTGCGACGAGGATCTGGTCATGAGAACGGGGTCACCTAAACCCTAAAACCTCAGCCCTAAATCACAAACCCTCAAGGCGGGCTGAAGGGCTAAAGGATCGCAGGCGTGGAGCTCGAAGTCGATTCTTAGATAACTGAGCAAAGGAAGGGTTTTGAGTTTAGAATTTTTTTTTGATCTATGATGACAGTCGGACCTTTTTCCTGCTGCCCGCCCAGCTTTGGGCCCATAGAGGTGAGACTACGACTCCATACATTCATGTAGTTCTTGATCACCCTCATCTTGTACTGGTTCGACACTGACGAGCCCAGGTAGAAGAGAAGGAGCCCCCGCATGGAGATCAGACTGGACACTTGTCAGTTGACCATCGCTTGAGTGGTTCACAGCGACCGTAGATCCCTCCAAACCCTGTGATTGGCCCGTACCAACGGTCCCCAGCAAAACATCCACATCGTCCTGTGTAGTTTCCCAGCACCCATGCTGTGTTCCATCTGGTACTCCTGGACTCGCGTGAATATTTGAAGCTTCCAAGGCAACCATCTCGTCTTCTGTCAATACAATGTCACTTTCCACCATCATGGCTGTGAATGACCCAATCGCTGCCAAGCCCATTGTTGTGGTGGTAGATGTATCCCCAGCTGCAGTTGTGGTGCACCCCAAAATGTCAGCTAGGACGGCATCAGTGTCGTTCTCGCCCCAGGGCGTGACCGGCGCTGCACCATGAGGGGCCGCGGGAATCACTGGCGTGATTGGTATTCCCCTGTCGTCCAGAGGAGTGGTCGCCCCAAAGTGCCTAGTCGGCGCACTCGGAATGAATCCATCCGGAACTACTGGTCGCGTAGGTCGGTTAGCGATCCCCAGTTTAGAGGTTTAGGGTTTGGGGCTTTTCGGACTGGTACGTAGAATGTTCCAAAGCTATCCACTGGCTCTCCGGCTATCCGCTCAAGAAGACGCAACCTTCATAGGACCATCATTTCTCCTCCATACCCTAAACCTAAACTTGAAACCCTACAACCTCACATCTTAAACCTACACTCCTAACTGAAACTCCGATCAACTCCAAAACCCCAAAAATGCACCAATAGAGCCCGACCCTGTAGAACCCTTAGCAATAGCTTCAAAAGCCCTTAAACCCTATCCTTTCACTGAGAAGAACAGGAAGCCACAATTGTCTCAACCCCCTAAAACCCTAAACCCCTGAACCCCTAAACCCAAAATCCAAAACCCTGAACCCTAAACCCTAAAACCCTAAACCCTAAAACCCTAAAACCCCAAAACCCCTAAAACCCTTAAACCCTAAAACCCCAAAACCCTAAAACCCTAAAACCCTAAAACCCTAAAACCTTAAAATCCAAAACCCTAAAACCCTAAACCCTAAACCCTAAAACCCTAAAACCCTAAACCCCGAAACCCTAAACCCCTAAACCCCTTAACCCCTTAAACCCCTAAACCCTAAAACCCTAAACCCTAAAATCGTATAGATTCCTTATAGGAGCCCTTAAAGGAATTATAGATCCCTTTAAAGGAAACCCTAAACCCCCGAAAACCCCGAAACCCTAAAACCCC
Source organism: Symbiodinium sp. CCMP2592 (assembly GCA_905221615.1). NCBI lineage: Eukaryota > Dinophyceae > Suessiales > Symbiodiniaceae > Symbiodinium > Symbiodinium sp. CCMP2592. The sequence goes on along the minus strand of CAJNDT010005223.1, from coordinate 1,073,302 downwards.
AAACGGTGGAGTGCGGATCTTCGGCCCGGGGGCTTTCGTTTTGGCTACGGGTTTTGGGGTTTAACGGTTTAGGGTTTAGGGTTTCGGGGTTTAGGGTTTAGGGTTTAGGGTTTAGGGTTTAGGGCTCCAATATCCCCCCTAAGGGTTCCTTTAAAGGGATCCTTAAAGGGATCTGTAGGGTTTCGGGTTTAGGGGGTTCTAATATCCCTTGATTAAGGAATATTCCTTAAATTATGGTAGGAAGCCCCTTATATGATTTAAGGTATATTCCTTAATTAAGGGATGTTGGAGTCTCTGGGTTGGGGTTTAGGGGGTTTGGGGTTTAGGATCTAGGGTATGGGGTTTAGGGCTTCGGGGCTTAGGGTTTGGGGTTTAGGATCTAGGGTGTAGGGTTTGGGTTTAAGTGTTTAGGGTCAGGGATTTTAGGGTTCTCGGGGCATTGAGCTCTGAAAACCTCCAAACAACTTCGGTGGTTGTCAAAATTAGGGTCCCTTTTGGGGGTCCTTATTATAATACGGCACCTAATATTTAGGGTGCCCAAAGAACGACGGTAATTTTGACAACCACCCACTTGGAGCATTTTAGAGTTTAAGGCTGAGACGCTTAGGCCCTTAAGAGCTGAAACCCCTCGAAGGTTAGGGCTTCAGGGTTTAGGGTTTGAGCTTTAGGGTTTAAGCTTTGGGGTTTAGGGTTTAAGCTTTAGGGTTTAAGGTTTAAGCTTTCGGGTTTGAGCCTTGGGGTTTAGGTTAGGGCTTGCCAGGGTTGGGTGTAGTCAGGAAACATTCCAGTCCTTACATCATTCTACGAAGCTCTGCTAAGGGGGCGTGAGAAAAAGCTGTGGTTTTGGGGTACATTCTACGATAAATGCTGGACGACTCTAAGGGGATAGTGCTACTTGTCTTCGCAAGCCTTCGCCGTTTATACCGCAGATATAGGGGCCTTAATGATTAGTCAATAGGGTTTGGAGGCCCATTATACTATGATGATACTAAGGACTCCCCAAAATCATAGAGGTCATTATTAAGGCCCCTATATTCAACCCTAAACCCTGGGCCCTAAACCCTTTTCATATGGGAGTTTTCTAAAATAAGGGATCCTGATATAGTATCCTAAATAGTAGGATCCTTACTATAAGGACCGCAAATAAAGTACCCCCAATTTTCGGAAACCATAGACCCTACACCCTTTATAGAACTCTTAGAGATCCCTTTAAGGAGCCCTTATAGATCCATTTTAAGGTGCCCCCAACTTTCGGAGAAACTTTCCTTTTTGAAGGAATTGGCCACCTCGCGGCGATCCCTGGCAGCTGCCGCCGCAAGGAGTGCCCGGCTGAGACCCACCTGTCAATAAGAGACTCCGAAACTGGTCTAAGCTTTGGGGAGTTTAGGGTTTAGGGTTTAGGGTCTACCTGTAGCCAGAAAGACCTACCTTTTTAGGATGCCTTATTATGGTTTCTATATATAATTCCTTAAAAAGGTAGGTCTTTTCGGCTACAGGTAAGCTTTGGGGGCTTAGGGTTCAGTGTGATTTAGGGTTTAGGGCTTTAGGGGTTTAAGCTTTGGGGTTTGACTTAGGCTTTAGGTTTTTAGGGGTTTAAGCTTTGGGGGTTTAGGGTTTAGTGTGATTTAGGGTTTAGGGCTTTAGGGGTTTAAGCTTTGGGGTTTAGGGTTTAGTGTGATTTAGGGTTTAGGGCTTTAGGGGTTTAAGCTTTGGGGCTTAGGGTTTAGTGTTATTTAGGGTTTACGGTTTCAGGGGGTTTCAGGTTTGGGGGTTTGGGGCCTGGAGTTTAGGAACAATACGCCTCAAACCGTAGAGGTATCCTTAAAGCTACACTTTCTCCTCTATTGTGGGTTCTTGCAATCTCTGGTCATGTTCAGCTCTAGTGCGCTGAGGGATCGGAGCATCGAGGAAAGTGAGGTCCCGTATGCTTTTCAAATCTGTTGTGAGCTTGGGAAATGAAGTTTTTTATTTTTTTGAGCTCCTTTTCTGCATCGCTCATTTCCGTTTCCAGGGTTTGCGCTGCCGCAAAATCTCTTGGTCTGGCCGTAGATAGAAATCTGTTTAACCTTGAGAAAAACATCGTCATAAGCATCAGTCCTCACACAACCATCACTACATGTCATCACCAGTACCAGGACAAGTGCCAGGGGCAACTGTCACTGTTACTGTTGATCGTAATGGTGGTTCTCATGGTGATGATAATGACAATGTCGCTGATGTTCATTATCAAGCTGATGCTGCTGGTGACAATATGGGCAGTGGTGGTCCTTATGGGGACAACAGCATTGGTCATGATGATGATGATGAGGAGGAGGAGGAGGATGGCATGCGTGCATTGCCGATGCTGGGGAAGGCCGTGGCGCGCCTGCAAGCTTCCTGCAATGTTTGTTACATTGTGCTTGCCCAGAGGGATGATTAGCCATATAACTAGAACCTTAAGCTGCTCCTCACAGTGCTGATTTTGGTTCTTTACCGTTTAACCTCTATTCCGAAACCCCACAGCCCGCAACCGCAAACTCGAATGGCAACAAAGCCACTACCCTAAACCCTAAACCCTGAGACCGTAACCTAAGAGTTAAGGGAGTAAGAGATTTGGGGTTTAGGCTGTTTTCTGCTTGGAAGACCCCAAAGCTCAATGTGTCCCACGGAAGCTCATACCCTTGATGGCAGAATACGATTTGTGTCATAGATACTGCTGACGGACAAAATCCTGCATTACCCATTCTAAGGAACATACCATAGTTCCCATAGTTTAGAGTCCTTAGGGTCATGCAGGATTCTGTCCATCAGCCGTAGGTCATCAGCTTGAGCCTTGATTAGAATAGGGCTGTAAGGTAAGTCATATCGAGGGCTATCCGAGACTCCCACTGCTACTTTTTTCACCCCCTACGTTGACGGTATGATCCTTAAGGAAAGGGTATCGGGCTCCCTGGGCTAGGATCTCTAGGCCGACATAGACTCCGGGCCCTGACGTTTAGAATAGGGCTTGGGGCAAATACTTGTGATATTTAGCAGGGGCCCCCACCCTGTAATAGTGGTATATTAGGAATATAGCAGGGCCCTAATATAATCCTTATAGTCACTATTACAGGGTGGGGGCAGCTTCTAATGTTTTATGGCTATCATAGGAACCTTGAGGAACATGGCAATTGTTTAGGTCCCTGTTAGGACACTCAGCAGCGGTATAACGCACGAAAATGACCATGACAAACATCGCCCTAAGATCCCCGATCCAAAAACTCAAAACATGGGCTTATGTGGCTGCTGATGGTCACGATGCTCTGCGAACAGCTCAGGCTCAACAGCATCGAACTGTAAACCATCAACCGGACCCTTACACCCTACACTAAACGGCCCGCTTTCATGCCGCCGGTGCAAACATCCCTTTACCCTAAGCCCAATCTGCCAGTCACTTGGAGACTGAAACCCCCCCAAAAAAAACCTCAGACTCCTCGAGCTATAGCCCAGCTTTCCGCCTCTCTGGTGCAATGCTGCTGCCCCTGTCTCCACACCTCGGGTGCAGGCGAGGCTTTTGGGTCAAGGCCGGGGTCTGCTGGGTGGTTTTGACTTAGGAGTTTATAGCTTCATCTCTCCGAGCACCGTTGTTCATGGTTTAGAGTTTACCGAACCTGGTGGCGGCTGGAGAATTTAGACGTGACTGCCGCCTGCAACAAATGTGGGATGGGCCTGCGAATCCTGCAGGATCACCCCCCCAACCCGCAACAACCTGCGCCACCATCATCACAACCACCATCATCACCAGAATCGCCATCTTCACAAAGCGTCACCACCAGTATATGTTACTCCGATATCGACATCACTTGCAACAGCAGCAGAAGCACGAGCAGCAGAAGCAGGAGCAGCAGGAGCAGGAGCAGCGGCAGCACCCACCCAACGTGACCATTACCGTCTTCCCTAACGTGAACATAACAGGTTCACGGCCGTGAAGACCGTGGCAAACCTCAGACAGATGCTACCCTCAACCCTACACGCCTAAACCCTAAAGCCCAAATCCGAAACCCTCAACACTACCCTAAACCCTAAACCCGAAACCGGTTTCGGGTTTATATATGGGTTTGGGGTTTAGGTTGAACGTTTAGCCTCCGAAGCAAACCGCGGGCAGAGCTGCGGCGAGAGCCCCCGCAGCGCAGCGATGAGTGGGGCCAGCCAGGGCGAGAGCGAGTCGGGAGGATGCCTCTCCGGAAGCTTGTCTGGGCACTTCTTTAGGGGTTTACCTTTAAGCTACTGTACCACAAAAGGGATCTATACGGGCTCCTTTAGAGGGGTTAAGGGATTTAAAGGCTGCCTCTCCGGAGGCTTGTCTGGGCTCTTGTTAAAGGAATTAAATGTAACATACCATAATAGGGATCTGTAAGGGTTCCTTTAAGGGATCTATAAGAGTTTAGGGGTTGAGGGATTTATATAGAGGCTGCCTCTCCGGAGGCTTCACTGGGCTCTTCTTTGGGGATTTAACCTAAGTTACCACGATTTAGAGTTCCCTGAAGGGTTTTATAAGGGTTCTTGACAAGTCCTTTGGGGGCTCTTGTCAAGGGATTCAAGTTTAAGTGAATTTAAGTTACCATAATAAAAGGGATCTATAGTGAATAATAAGGTGTCTGAATTGTAGCAACTGAGTTAAATCGCTTAACAAGGACCCGGTTGAAGGGCGCGAGGTGTGGAGTTTTCAAGACCTCGAATTCCTCTCGATGCCATGAAGCTGTAGAGGGGTTTAGGGCATTCCGGATTTCGGGTGCTGATGTCTCCAGGTTCTAGAGCACACTGAGGCTTCGAAGTTGAGGTCCGCAAGGATCTGAAGCCTGAGCCCGCCTCCAAAACCTTAGACCCTAACCCCAACACTCGCAGGGAGTGCGGCGGCTCGGCTGTTGAGTCATTCCGAGATGTTTGCGAACTCTGCGTTGTTTCTGACTGCAAAACATCCGCTGAGCCGAGGAAATCCCAAGCAACGATGACGGCGGGCCCCTCTGCGGGGTTCTTGTTAAAGAGAAAATTGAAGTTGCTATCAATAGGGCTCAAAAGTAAGTACAATATGGTTCCCTTGTTACGGAAACTGAACTACGTTCCTTACACAGGAAACCTGTCAGGGCTTCACGGTGCGGATTCGACATCCCTGGGTCCTTGAGCTCAGGGTCTGGTGTAGGACCGGCAGAAAAAGGCAAAGACGAGCACCGGGCTTGGAGGATTTTGGAGCTTTTGATGGACAAAAGAAGCGTTCCGATGGGGGCCAGAAAGGCTCACAACACCGGCGGGATTTTCAGCTCGCCGTGTCGTTGTGCTTGCTCCGTTGAACGAACGGCTGGCGCTGCTGTCGTGTTGATGCTGGTGGTGAGGAAGGGTGGTGGGTCCGAGGGGTAATAACCCTCCAGCAACAAACCCTAAACCCTAAACCCTGAACCCTAAACCCTAAACCCCCAGGCCTCGCGCTTCTCTGCCACAGCTCGGGACATGGAGGCGAAGCCGACACCTTTGCAGCATTGGAGTCTTCAGGGCCGTTCAATGTAAGGGCTTTCAATAATCAAGATCATCATCATCATGACAGTACATATATGCAATAATTGTAATAACGACAACGATACTAATGATACTGAGACAAACCAATCATGCTCATAACAGTAGTAACAATAATAGCAATAATGACAAACCATCATAATCCTAGTACGATTAACAATAGTAATAGCAAAAACAAGGATAGGACCCTTGCGGTAGATTTCAGCAAACTGAAACTCAGGAACCCTCAAGGAATCGTAGCATCAAATTAAGGCTTCCGCAATGGGTTCAGGGTGCTTTGACAGTATTTAATGGTGAGTCCGACATCCATGAACAGCGGCTCATAGGGCCACTGGCCACAGAAACAAACCTGACTGCTGTGGATTTCAACCACCTTGAAACAAACTCCTACATGCTCAACATGGGTGGTTGTCAGAATTAGGGTCCCTTTTTGGGTCCTTAATATAATACGGCACCTAGTATTTGAGGTACCCACAACGGACCGTAATTTTGGAAACCACCCACATGAAATCACAAGCCCCCCATGTAGACTCGACGAAAGCGAGCACCCCAATAGCCAGCGGCAAAACCTCAAACCACGAATCCAAAAGCTCAACCTTGAAGCCAATCCGCAAACTCTAAGACCCGAAACCCTAAGCCGTACTCCCTGAACCCCACACCCCCTAAACCCTAAATCCCTAAAACCCCAAAAGCCTAAAACCCTAAACCCTAAAACCCTAAACCCCAAAACCCGCTTCATCGTCCCGGGCACCTAGGGCCGATCTTTGGAGCTGCGCAAGCATTGCTGCCAGCCTGCCGGCAGCGGCCGCCCGCCTGGGTTTGAGCGGCTTTCGACTTTTAGTTTAGGGAGAGGCTTTTACCCTAAACCCTAAACCCTAAACCCTAAACCGTTTAGCATTTCAGGATTTTAATTTTCGGTTTGGTTTAGGACTGTCGGGTTGAAGTTTAGTTTGAGGGTTTAGGGGTCTTAAGGAAAACAGAGCCTCGGCAGGGGTCAAGCGGTTGAGGCCGACAGGATTTGGAGCCTTGGGGCTTAGAGTTTAGGGCGTGGGGGATCTGATTTGTTTTTCAAGCTCCTGGTTTACGGCTCTTGGCACGGCTTTGGCCTGGACGCACCTGTGCGCACATCCAAAGCACCGAAACACGCATAACCCCTGCAAGTGTTGCCACCGGCTGCCCTGTGCTCCGAATGCTATCCCCGCTAAACCAGCCTCTGTCAAATTGCCGAGCTCTTTGCTCCTAGTCACCTGGCAGCTTCCCTTTCCGTGGCGGCAGCTGCGGCGGCGGCCTCGGCTGCCTGTGCTTAGGTGAATCCCAGCAGGTTCAGGCAGATGTTGTAGTTGGGTTTAGGGTTTAGGGTTTAGGGTTGAGGGGTTGAATCGGGCTGAAGACGGCTGGCTTTGTGAAACTTCTGCGGTGCTGCGTCTCGGCGGGGGCTTCGGGATTGAGTGGTTCGGGCCGGCTCCGCGGTTTCGGACTCAGGGTTGGGGGGGCTTCGGGCTTTGAGGCTGGAGATGAGAAGTTAGGGTTCCGATGTGCTTGCGGCCCTATGGCAGCTTCGAGCTGGGAAGGCTTTGGGTTTGGGATTTAGGGTTTAGGGTTTAGGGGTTAGGGTTTTAGGGTTTAGGGGTTAGGGTTTTAGGGTTTTAGGGTTTAGGGTTTAGGGGGTGTGTCCTTGGGGCTTCGGATTGGCTTGAGTGTCTCGGGTATGCGGCTTGGGGTTGAGCTCAGGGCTAAGGGCTTCGGGATTGAAGTCTAGGTCTAGGTTTGGGGTTTGGGATTTTGCATATGCATGTAGAAAGATATGTATGTATGTATGTATGTATGCATGTATGTATTTATGTATGTGTGTACCTCTATATATATATATATATATATATATATATATGTGTGTGTGTGTTTGTCTGTATATACATATATATATATATGTAAATGTATATACAACTATACATACACATATATATATATACATTTATTTATTTATCTAAATGTATATTTACATGCAGATGCGGAGACCGCTACGGAGACAGCTTTAGAACGATGAGCAGTAAGTATCAAGGTTGCAAACGAAAAGCCAGCAAAGCATACGGGTTTCAACAGGTAAGACTAAAACAAGTAAGAGTAACTTGATAGAAATCGCCTCCAAATACAACACGATTAAGAAGAAAAACAAATACGTTGACGTGTGAACAGAACTTGTAAAGGCATAACGCGACCTTTGTGCCTGAACCCGGAGACATGCAAATACACATGCACACACATGTGAGTTTATATATATATATATATATATATATATTATATATATATATACATATACCCGCACGTACATACATACAGGCGGACGGGAAGGACGGACCACGCATACGACGGAAAGAATACAAAATGGAAGGCCTCGGCCCGTTGCCGCTGCAGTGCCACTTGCCCGGCGGCCGCGCTGAGGGGTACGAAGAATCCTCACGTGGCTGTAATGGAATGTGCGGAGGGCAGCCAACATTGCAAACAAAAACTCCAAAGCCGTGAACCTAAGTGACCAAAATCCCAAGGCCTTTTCTCCCAAACCCTGAACCCTGAACTCATGCGCCCTAAACCCTCGACAAAAATACCCTGAAGCTTCATCCACAACCCGAAACTGGAAGGTCGTTGTGCATCTAGATTGGGATCCTTTACAGTAAGCGCGTCGAGATGCATCTCCTAAGAAGGCTTGAGAACAGGTTTCTAGCAGGTCTCGGCTCAGGGATCTGGATTACTTGGAGGGTCTTTAGGGGACTTAGTAAGGGGATTCTAAGGGTTCCTTTAAAGGGCTCTATAAGGGTAGTATAGGGTTTAGGGTTTAGGGTTCAGGGACTTAGTACGTAGGTAGTAGGTAGACTTATAAGTACCCTAAAAGGGACCCTAATTGGGGTTCTGGTACTTATAAGTCCCTAAAAGAACCAGTTACTAAGTGCCCCGACCCTCCAAGTAAGCTACTTAGGACTTGGGGCTTGGGATTTGATGTTGAGGCTTTTGGCTTTGGGCTTCAGGGGTTTGGGTTTAGGCTCGTGTGTTTGCGGCTTTTGCCTTAAGGTTGAGGGTTCAGGGCTTCAGGTTTAGGGCCAAGGGTTTTGGGTTTTGCCTCGTGTGTTTGCGGTTTTTGCCTTAAGGTTGAGGGTTCAGGGCTTCAGGTTTAGGGCCAGGGTAACCACAAGGTTATCTATCATTACAGATTAGAAGCTGCTCCCACCCTGTATTAGTGACTTTCAGGATTATATAGGATTATATTAAGGCCCTAATATATTCCTATTATACCACCATTACAGGCTGGGGCCAGCTTCTAAATTAGGATACCCAGTAACCTAAGAATAAAAAGGCCTCTCTTTTTGGTATTGGGTAACTTGTTAAGGAACAGGGGAATAAGGGTACTACTGGGCATCCTAGCTACATATCACACGAACTCTGTACAGAAGCCAGGTGCGCGCGCCGAAGGGCCAGGATGCTCGGAATTTACCCGACTTGGAGGTTCACGGGTTATAAGGGTTCCTTTAAAGGCATCTATAGGGATTCTATAAGGGTATAGGGTTTAGGGTATAATACGTAGGGTTACAAGTAAGGTAACTATACTTATAAACCATATTAGGGGACTTATAACCCCACCTATAACTACCCCTGAACCTCCACGTAAGTGACTCTGTGGCCGGTTTAAGGCTTCCGTTGATCGTAAAGGTGGTTCTCATTGATCCTAACCCCACTTATAACTACCCCTGAACCTCCAAGTAACTGTCAATCCACCCGTGAATGCTGAGCTCGAAACTCCGAGACTCTTGACCCCCAGGCCCCCCGAAAGCTAAAACCGAAGATCCAAAACACAAAATATCACACGAACCCTAAGCACGAAAAGAAGACACCGAGAGCCCCAAAGCGCAAAGTCCAAAACTCCATAACCCGCCGCAATACCGATAGACATCTGTGCAAACTCATTGATGCTACACCCTAAACCCTAAAACCCTGAGAACTCAAAACCCTAAAACTCCAAACCCATGTTGTCCTGACGTCAACCCTCGGTCAATGAATGGTAATGTAGGGGCCTAGTTATTATGGTACAGTGGGCCCCGAAACCCTATTCGAATTATTAAGGCCCCCATCTCGGGCGAGCTGCTATCTCGGCGGCGGACCTCCTGAGCCTCCGCCATTGAAGGGGTCTTAGGGGGTTCGTTTAAAGCCTCGTTTAGTTCAGGGCCCGGGGTTTAGGGTTCAAGGTTGAGAGTTCAGGCTTGAGGGTTCAGGGTTTGGGGTTCATGGTCTTACAGGATTCATTTTAGGTTCTTGGGGGTTCCTTTGAAGCCTCGATTAAAAAGGGATTCAGTAGGGGTTCGAAAAGCCGAGAAGGATGGCTATAAGTCTAACTCCACGGCTCAAAACAGCCCCAAGGCCATATGTGGTTAGGGTTTAGGGTTTAGGCTTCATTGGGCCAAAAAGCTCAATCCTTCGATCCTCAAGTATACGCTAAACCCAAAGACCCGAAACTAGCCGGCAAGGAATCCCTACAAACCGAAACTGCTAGTAGAACACTGAGCCCTTAAAGGAAACCCTTGAAACCGTAGCAGAGCCATGACATGGCGCCCCCTTAAGCCAAGTTGAGCCCCTAAAGGAACGCCCTACATCCCGAAACTGCTGATAGAACCCCTAAACGAGCCCAACATTGCTGAAACCCGAAACTGCCCTATCAAGGACCATCTCTACAACAAGAGCCACCAGACATTCGCAACCTGCAAACCCCGAAAACCGTAGACATCAACCTGAAAACCGAAACAGCCTAGGCTTCAAGGCCCCACAGGAGCCCGAAGCCCTAAAGTGCTTTCAGACTTTGGGCTCTTAGGGTTTAGGCCAGTTTAGGCATGCTTACGGTATCTTTTCCGACGCCCGTGAGAACGGTAAGAAGATCAAGCTCGCTTCTACCTTAAGCTTTAAACGCCACGGCTCTATGTTACACCCCCGAAACCCTACACCTGGACCCTAAACCCCAAGCCCCAAACCCCTAAGAGCTACACTACTAAGCCTTAAACTTGCCTTTGAATAGTAGGGAATGGAAGAATGGTAGTAATAGTAGTTATAGTTGTACCCCATTGCTCCATTCCCTACTAACCAAAGGTAAGTAAACCCCTTTAAAGGAAGGAACCCTAAACCCCTATAGATCCCTATAAAGGAACCCTATAGATCCCTTTAAAGGAACCCTAGGAACCCTATAGATCCCTTTAAAAGGAAAGGAACACCGTGGCCTGGCTGATGGAGCTGATCCAGGTCTGCTTCCTTAGCAGACCAAGGGCTTCATACTTTAGGGGTTTATGGGGCGAGGCTTAGGGTTGAAGGCAGAGGGTTTAGGGTTTAGGGTTTAGGGGTTTAGGGTTTAGGGGTTTAGGGTTTAGGGGTTTAGGGTTTATAGGGGTTTAGGGTTTAGGGGTTTAGGGTTTAGGGGTTTGAGGTTTAGGGTTTAGGACCTTGCAAGGCAGTGGGCGGCTTTCGGTTTCGCCGGGCCTCGGGTTTGAGGAGGACTTTATGACTCATTTCATGCCACTAAAACCTCAAGGCTGAGGATCTGGTTTCGGGATCTCTTTTCGGTTTCGGGCTTTCGGGTTAGGACACAAGACCCTGAAATTTAGGGATCTCTTTTCGGTTTAGTTTAGGGTTTAGGACACATGCATCTGAGAATCTGGGTTGATGGGATAGGATTCGGGGCTGAAGGCTGGGCCAAGCCTTTCAGTGGAGTCGGATTGGGGGCTTACTTGGGACTTAGTAAGTAGGTAGTCCTTTAAAGGGGATTTTAAGGGTTCCTTTAAAGGGCTCTATAAGGGTAGTATAGGGTTCAGGGTTTAGGGTTCAGGGACTTAGTAAGTAGGTAGTAAGTAGACTTAAAAGTACCCTAAAAGGGACCCTAATTGGGGTTATGGTACTTATAAGTCCCTAAAACAACAAGTTACTAAGTCCCCCGACCCTCCAAGTAGGGCTTGGTGGCTTGCTACTTTGGACACGGCGTGGCGATCCTGTCTGCTAGACAGACTCCCGAAACCCTGCTTCCTTGAACGTGTCCACAGATAACCACTGCCAAGCTGAACTTGGCGCAACCACATCCCTTAGCTGACTTCTGAAGCCCCCCTAAAAGTTAAACTTTTTGCCTCCTCATTACAGTTCATACAGAAACCCAAAAAATTCAAGTCCTAAGAGCCAACCAGAAGAACGCCAAGATCTCTACCGCCATGCTTACAAACCTCAGACGAGAGGCTAGTAGGAACATGAATGCAAAAGACGCTAGCTTTGGACATCCTGGAACCTGATTTAAAAAACCCTTAAGATTTTATTAGCGTTCCTTTTATGTGAATCCTCATATATTGGGGTTATAGAGCCGGGGTTTCTTAGGCAGGTTCCTACTTTTTCCCTACATCCGAACCCCTGAACCATAAACCCGATGCCCTGAAAGCCCAGAGACTGTCTGAGATGAGGATCTCATCATCAGCCCCCGCCCGCAGGCAAACGGCGCGCTTCTTCGCATCGCACGGGGACTGAACAGACCAAGAGGGATCGGGGCTTCGGGATCGGGGATTCGGGGTTTCGACTGACTGGGATTCGGGGGCGGAGGGTTAGGAACTGGGCGCTGAGCTTGTGGGGTTATGGTTTGGGGTTGAGGGTGTTGGGCTGAGCTTCGGCTGTAAAGCGGGTGCCTGTTGTAGGGTTCTTGCGACCCAGGACTGGAAGCCTGACCCATGGGGGCACAGGGCACCCAACCTAATGGAATGTCGGATCCTGCGTTAAATTCAAGTTTGGTTTTTAGGAGTACAGTTTAGGGCCTGGGGGTTCCGCGGTTTAGGGCTTCGGTCCACTAGATTTCAAGACTTCGGGCTGTCTTTACTTCAGGCTCGCAGTTTGGGTTCGCTCAGAACTGCGGGGATCCAGAAAACTTTAGGCCTAGGTATATACTCTTAACATAGCTATTATATACCCATTATATAGCCCATTATAGGGTAGGGGTCCCCATTAAGGGTCCCCCCTGTTCCCCTTTGATTAGAGCTGCAGGCTTTTGGGCCTTGGAGCTCAGGGATTACTGTTGGCTAAGACCCTTCTTTGGGTTGAGGGTGAAAAACAACTCAGAGACTCCAATATCCCTTGATTAAGGAATATTACTTAAATCATACTAGGGATCCGATTATAATTTAAGGTATATTCCCTAATTAAGGGATGTTGGAGTCTCTGAGAAGCCCGTAAACCTGACACCCAGCTCGAACTGTCTCCGTCGGGCGCCTTGCCGAGTGTGGAGGCGTACAGTATCCGGAAAACGCCCTGGCTTCAAGGCTTCGGGGTTTAGGGATTTAGGGTTTAGGGATTTATATAACGTTTACGGTTTTAGGGTTTAGGGTTTCTGGGTTTAGGGCTTCGGGTTTAGAGGCTAAGGGTTGGGAAAGTGTTTTAGGAATAAGGGTTTGGGGTTAGGAAAGTTTGGGGTGTAGGGTGGTCAGCCAAACCACAACCCTACATCCTCAACACCCGAACCACACATCCAAAACCGTAGATCCAGGGCTTAGGGACGGTTCTAGCTGTGGCGTCCTTGTCCTCCTCCTCAACCGCCGTGATGGCAGTGAGGCAGATACCTTGTCACGGCTTGGAGTTCCTGAGTCTGGTTTTTGATAAGGACATTAGTTTAAGTTACCATAATAAGGATCTATGGCAGCTAATATGGTGTCCGTATTATGGTAACTTAGATTAAATCCTCAACAATAACCCAGGAGTTTACGGCTTCGGGTTCTACCCCGAGACTCCATCCTCGTCTAGTACCCTCCGGAAGCTTAAGAACAAAGCGCATGATCTAGATTCACTCTGGACAAGCTTTGTGTACCTATAAACACCCCATGTATACCTGCATGCTGTTTTCATACATGTACATCCACCAGCCGGTTGTATGTCCCTTACATAATGTAAACTGACTGTATATGATACATATATTTGTACATACCTGTCGCGAGGACATTCAGGACGTTGGCATGGAAAAAAAAAGGGGAACCCAAAATGAATGACCGGACGGTCCTCACATTTTGTAAGAGGGATCCTGATGTAACAGCGGGGTCTCTGGAATAGCACAGCTTCATCACAACCCTGGACCCCAGGCCCTAGGCTCCATCACCCTACAACCCGCCAAGACACGACCAGGGACGAAGACCTCAACCCTCAACCTGGGACTAAGACCTCAACCCTAGACCTGGGATTAAGACCTCAACCCTGAAACCTAAACTCAACCCCAAAGAGGTTTAGGGATGTATTTTCCTTCATAGGGAAAGTCCAGCACTTCTCAACATGAAGGGTGATGGTTCCTATAATCCCGGCCGGGATTTAGGGTTTCAGGGCTGAGGGCTTGGCTTTAGGGCTTGGGTCCAACCAGGATTAAGCTGGTTTCGAGCCACGGCCACTTCTCTTTCTTGAGGTTCTGGAAAGTTAGACCCTAAACCCTAAACCCTAAACCCTTCAAGAACTCTGGACCCTCAAACAACCTCGAAGCCTTGAAAAGAACCCTAAACCCTCAAAGAACCTTATGCTTAAAACATTAAAGCACCCTAAAACCTCAAAGAACCCTATACCTTCAACCTTCAAGAACTCTAAAATTCTAACCTCCTCAAAGAACAATATTTCTTTCAACCTCAAAGAACCCTAAAACCCTTTGCAGAACCGAGGAGGGCAGCTCGGCGATCTTCGCCCCTTTAAACTACTTCCCCTTGTTTGGGCCCTCTCTTACAAGAGTGATGCCTTGTCTACGGACCCAAAAACAACATCCCCAAACCCGAAAACCCTAAACCCTAGAAACCTCAAAGGCCAGTCATCTCCAACTTACATGCACAGCACGAAATCTGTAAGAATCTCCGAAGGCAAAGCCATTGAGCTCGAAAGATAACCATAAAGCTTGCTCGGCCCGGAAGACGACCATTACGGCGGAAGCACTACGCTGCAGCCACCTTCTTCGAGCTTGCGCAATGCGAGCTATCTAGTATATAAGTAAACCCGATATCCGAGTGGTTGCTGTATCTGCCTACGACACGGTATCTTAAGTTGGGCTCCTTGCCAAGATCCGAGATTTATGCGGCCCAGCCACACAGTGAGACGTGGGAGCTGGTGCGAGATGTGAAGCCCACCAGGTATCTGCAGACACTTTAATAGCCCCGAAACATCCCAATTCAAATTCCCGACTGGGTTTTTGGATTTAGTCAGGTTCAGGGCTGCGCCTAGAGCTGGTGGTGTTGGGATTTAGGGTTTAGGGTTTGGGTAGGGTTTAGGGTTTAGGACGACATGTTCGGAGCCACGAATGTGTCCAAAATCCTAAACCCCAAGACCCCAGCACCGTGAGCCCTAAACTCTAAACCTGTTCTGCAAGATTCGAAGTGTTCTTGGCTTCTTGGGAAAGGCCTACATCTCCGAACGTTGGGTTCTATCCGGTTTAGGGTTACGAGGTTCAGGGTTTAAGGGTTTAGGGTTAAGGAAAACCGCATGCGCCTGAAAGCAAGAACAGTGGCAATTGGTGCACTCCCGACCCAAGCGCCAAAACATGACCAGGTTTAGGGCTTCGGGTACCCATGTCTCGCACCACAAATGGTGTAGAAGATTGTTGCTGTCGCTAGGAAAAAGGGGCAGCAGTTGCGGGGGGTTTGGACCGCACAGACTCAACCAGAAGCAACCGCCTGGTAAACCTGAGCTTCGGGGGATTCAGGAGTGTGGGCTTTAGGGTTCTACGGTTCAAATCTTTACAGCTCCGGGCTCAGGATTCAGGACTTCAAAGTCGAACCTCCCACAAAGATCAGCCTGCAACACTCCAACAGCCCGACCCGAGAACAGGAAACGTCGAAAATGTCCTGCCGAGCTGAAACGTGGGGAAGAAGTTGACCGATATACTCCTTACCGCAAAAGCCCTAAACCCTTCTGAAACCCAAAAAGCGGACCTTATTGTAGAACCCGAAACTGCCCTTAAAAGGAACTTGAATATAGAACCCCATGAACCCTGAAGATTACCTTTAAGGGAACCCGGAGCCCCCAACGAATTCCTGACAAGTTGCTCTGGCGAGATCACGAACCACTCAGAAACCCAGCCCGAACGACAGGGGAAGCCACCATTCCTGGAGCTTCGGCTGTGATTCGCAAAATTAAGGATACCTTAGGTTAATATAAGGGTACTATAAGGGCTCCTTTACAGGGCTCCATAAGGGTTTAGAGTTTCCGGAAATCCCCATGTGAGTATCCCCTGACTGAACTGCTGCAGCCTCGGGCCATTACCATGTAACTACACCCACAACATCTGCGACCGACATGGGGAGCCAGAGTTCAACAGCTTGTGAGAAGAAAACATGAGGACTTAGGGTTTCTACTATTTGCTTAAGAACCCCCCAAAAAAATATATTCCTTATAGGGATAATATAGGGATTATCATTTTTTATTTCTTGGGGTGTTCTTAAGCAAATAGTAGGTTTAGGGGAAACACGCCAACTCCACAATTCCACAGCACCGCAGCAATTCAAGGCACTGAACATCAGCACATCTCGCCATATCAACAGTCTTGTAGTATCCTATTTTCCAAACCCTATACGAACCCAAACTCAACATCCCAAACCCGAAAAAAGAGAATGCCAAACATCAAACCTGGCCTCAGCCCAAAACCCCAGACATCCTACTGAGCCCTTCTGCAACCCATAAGAGAACCCTAACATAGAACACTTCTAAACCCTGCAAGGGAACGCTATTATACAACCTCCATAGTATCCTTACAAGAACCCTGAAGATTACCTTTGAGGGAACCCTAGTATAGAACCCCCAACCCCGAACAAGCACAGAGGACGCCCTTTCGGCCAGAGTTCGCTTGTCGCTCCAGGGCGCCCTCCTCCAAGCTTGCTGAAGCCCGGTCAAGGGTTCAAGTTGAGGGGTTGGAAACAATTTAGGGTTTTGGGTGGAGGGTTTCGGGTTTAGGGTTTTGGGTTTGGGTTTTGAGTTGAAAGGCTTAAGGCCAACCGGCTCAAAGACCTCGGGAAATTCGTACCGAACTTTGCAGTTAAGGTTTAGGGTTTAAGGTAAATACTAGGGTTGAGGGTTTAGGGACCCGTAACACCGGCTCGGAATCAACCGACAGCAGCACCCAAACCCAACAGCCTAATCCCATAAACGACGTTTCTCCATAACCCTTTCATACGAAAGGCATCCTCTTCCAGATTGCTCAGTTTTCACAAGGAAACACCCAAAGCCAAAAGCCAGAAAAGTGCAGAGGACCCAGTGAACCTAATCCCAGCAATCCCACGTCTGAAACTCTTGCGAGCGGAAACCCAGACCCGAACCTGAACGTTCCTCAACCCTTCAACTTTTCGCCTTGAAGGCTTACAGGCCTAGTCCTGGCACCGAAAACCCGAGGCCCTCCTGCCGGCTTTGGAAATCATGGAAAGCCTCCCCGGCATCCATGGCGCCCCCGCTGGGCCGTTTGGAAGCGTGTGATGTAGGGATAAGCCAGGGTTTAGGGTCGCCTTTATGGTTTGAAGGATTCTCGGCTGGTGCTTCTAGAATTCGAGGCTTGAAGTGTGTGTAAAAATTGCGGGTAACCTCCGCGCATGAACACTCGGGCTCTCAGCTTCAAGGATGGGTGTCGGGTTTGCCGTTCGATTTCAGGACGAAGTTAAGCATCAAGGGTTCAGGGCTTTAGGGCTTAGGGTTTGGGGTTTCGGGGCCGTGGCGGGAGTCCTACGTTTTGAGCTCAGCTGCAGCAACAGCTGTGAAGCTTGAAACACAACACGCCTGTCTGACGCCTGAGCGCTCGATCCAAACTTTCAACAGCAAGATCTTCAACAAAAACCTAATGATCTAATGGATTTCGGAATTGGCTCAGGTGCCAGCTAATTCCTGTCGTGCCGATCAAGCTCAGCACGTTCATAACAGTGACACTCACTCCAGCCGGAGGCTCAGTCCGGCTGTGAGCCAACCCAACATTTGTCGAGCAACGGACCATTGGCCACGGTGGAACGCACCAGGGCCCGCAAGGCTCGCGAGCACTCGACAGGCGGAACTACGGGATTCCGAGATGAGGTGCTGGGCAATCCCCCGTATGCCTACCGGCTTGGCAATGAGCCGCCCGAAGGTATTCTAGTGCACATCGTTGCTTCCGTCTTTTGTAGGCTGGCGAGGGGAGCATACCCGGGATGGTGAGTTGGTTGGGGGTTGGATTGAACCCAGGTTGTAACCCCGAGGTCGGGTCCAAGGGGGGGTGTACAACACCTCAACCTGAGGTTGTGGGTTCGGGTGAACCCCAACCCTAACTTGAGGTGAGGCCGGGTTAAACCCCAACCCCAATCCCAGGTTGTGGGTTCGAGTTAACCCAAATTGAGGGCGGGTTAGCCCCAACCCGAAGCCTGGCCTCTCTCTGGGGAGTGTGATCCAACTCCACACTCTGTGTTGGCTACAGGCCTCGTTTCGCGACATAGGTCAGAATTCGGCACTTCGCAGGTCTGTCGATTCTGCCACGTGCGGGCCGGAGCTCAAGCAATCTTTGGGGCTGAAAAGTGCTTGCAAAAAGCCTCCAAACGGCTTTAAGGGGGCCCCCTCGCCAGCAGCTTCGCAGGCTTGCGACTCGCAGACCAGCACTCGCAGGCTTCTGTGGCAGCTCGCAGCACTTCTGAGCGCTTCCCAGCCACTCACAGGCCGCTTCTATCGCTTCCGAATTACTCACAGCCCACTCCTATCGCTTCCAAACTGCTCACAACCCACTCCTATCGCTTCCGAGCCACTCGCAGGCCCACAAATCGCTTCCGAGCCGCTCGCAGGCCCACAAATCGCTTCCGAGCCACTCGCAGGCCAAAAAAATCGCTTCCGAGCTGCTCACAGCCCACTCCTATCGCTTCTGAGCTGCTCACAGGCAACTCCCATCGCTTCCAAGCCGCTCGCAAGCCCACAAATCGCTTCCTGGTGGCTCACAGGCCTTCCCAGCTTCTCACAGGCTTCCCGAGCAGCTTCGAAGCCAGCATACGCCCGGTTTGCAAGCACTTTGGAGCCCCAAAGATTGTACGTCCTGACGCCTCCAAGCCTTCAGATCTGCAAGCCTGCGAAATACCAAATTCTTGGGCATCCCTCGAAACGAGGCCTGTAGCCAACACAGAACGGAGACTGGGAACACCCTCCCCAGAGAGAACAAAAATAATCAAATAATTGGTTCGTCTGTGTACAGGCCGAAAGAATGACAAACATGACAAGCTCCAGGCCGGGCCGAAAATAAAAATTAAATAATTAATTAATTACACGACGTCGGCACGACGTATACTCGAGGACATCGGCACAATGACAAAAATGACAAGCTCCAGGCCGGGCCGAAAATAAAAAATAAACAATTAATTAATTCCAGGACGTCGGCACGACGTATACTCGAGGACATCGGCACAATGACAAAAATGACAAGCTCCAGGCTGGCCCGAAAATAAAAAATAAATATTTAATTAATTAATTCCGAGCCGGAATTCGCGAACTCGAAGTTCGCGAACTTCACTTTGTGAACTTCACTTCGAGTTCGCGAATTCCAGCCAGGAATTAATTAATTACAATTTTCGGGCCGGCGCGAACTTGTCAGTTTTGTCATTCCTGTCATTCGAATTTGCCGGTCAAAAAAGTACAAAAACCGCCATAGGGCGTTCACAGGCCGAAGATTTTTCCCGAAAGCATCGCGAAGGGTTCTTCCGTGCGGAGCCGGGTAGATGAGTACATAGATGACAGACATAGAATCAACTTACTTGACTCTGTACCTTACTTGACTCTACACTTGATACTTGACTCTATGCTATCTCTGTTCAAGCTCATAGCACTTGAAACTTACTTAGTTACTTATTACTTAGTTACGTGACTCTATGCTATCTCTATACTTACTTACTGAATTCGAACTCTATACTTACTTACTTACTTACTTGACTCTACTTACTTACATACTTACTTACTTACTTACTTGACTCTATGCCTCTACTCTATACTTACTTTCTTTCTTACTTACTTACTTGACTCTACTTACTTACTTACTTGACTCTATGCCTCTATGACTGACTCTCTATGCCTCTATGACTTACTCTCTACATCGTGGCACCGTCGTCGTCCATCGGGAATGCAGCCTTTCACAGGGATTGGCCACCTCGAGCGCTCAAACCCGAGGTAAAGTTACACATTTTGCGGTGCCCGCACAACCCTTCACAGGGATTGGCCACCTCGAGCGCCCAAACGCTAGGTAAAGTTACACATTTTTACATTCCCGCGCAACCTTTCCCAGGGATTGGCCACCTCGAGCGCCCAAACGCTAGGTAAAGTTACACATTTTTTTACATTCCCGCGCAACCCTTCCCAGGGATTGGAACTCTCGAGCGCCCAAACGCTCGGTAAAGTTACACATTTTAAGCGCGCGGCGCAACCCTTCACAGGGATTGGCCACCTCGAGCACCCAAACGCTAGGTAAAGTTACACATTTTTCGGGCGCCGTGAACCCTTCACAGGGATTCGCCTCCTCGGGCGTTCAAACGCGAGGTAAAGTTACATGTTTTGCGGGCGCCGCGCAACCGTTCACAGGGTTTGGGTGCATTGACGTGCATTTTGCAACCCTTCATTGGGATTGGCATTTTGCAACCCTTCACAAGGATTGGCATGGTCGAATGCACGAACGCTAGGTAAAGTTGCATTTTTTTATGTGCATTGAAATGAATTTTTCCAACCCTTCACAGGGATTGGCGTGGTCGAACGCACGAACGCGAGGTAAAGTTGCATTTTTTAATGTGCATTGAGATGAATTTTGCAACCCTTCACAAGGATTGGCGTGGTCGAACGCACGAACGCGAGGTAAAGTTGAATTTTTTATGTGCATTGAAATGAATTTTGCAACCCTTCACAGGGATTGGCGTGGTCGAACGCACGAACGCGAGGTAAAGTTATTACTTTTGATGTGCATTGAAGTGAAACTTGCAACCCTTCACAGAGATTGGGGTTGTCGAGTGTTCGAACTAGTACTAATACTACTACTACTACCACTACCACTACTACAACTATTTTACTACTACTACTACTACTACTACTACTACTACTACTACTACTACTACTACTGCTACTACTACTGCCACTACTTCTACCACTACTACTGCTACTGCTACTACTGCTACTACTACTACTACTACTACTACTATTACTACCACAACAACAACTACAACAACTACTACTACTACTACTACTACGACTACGACTGCGACTACGACGACGACGACTACTACTACAACTACTACGACTACCATTACTATCACTACTACTAGTACTGGTACTGCTAGTACTACTACTACTACTACTACTACTACTACTACTACTACTACTACTACTACTACTACTTCTACTACTACTACTGCTGCGACATAAAGTGACCATGCGTAGAGTCATAGAGTCACGTTGAAACCACAGTAATCAGGGATGTCTATATAGTGAGGTTCCGGAGCTAGGAGAGGAAGACTTCTGCGTCATGTTGGACTGTACCCTAAACCAGCTAAACCTGAACATTAGTGTTCATAGGGTGAACTACATGTAATCAAGTGCGTGGTACATAGATGACTCCATGACTCTATGACTCTTTCTCACTTTGACGCTATGACTCCATAACACTATGACTCTATGATTCTGTCTCACTGTGACTCTATGACTCTATATGACTCTATGACTCTTTGAACTATGACTTGTGCTTGACATGTACTCGACTCTATTTCTCGATGACTCTATGAACTATGACTTGTACGACTCTTGACTGTATGTGACACTCCGACTCTGTGACTCCGTGCTTTTGACTCGGTGACTCTATGACCCTATACACTGGATTCTATGACGTAGCGCAACACTCTTCGCTGATGATGCTTTCGGGCCAATTGTCTTCTAGTTTTTGGGCACCTAGAAATCATGTCGTGGATGCAACAACGCGAAGCGATACGACGTGCAGCCGACGCTGGGGCCAGACCACGGATCTCAGCGCAAGGCTCGCAGCTTCTGCCCTGAGGGACCACCGCCTGCAGTCCGTGCTCCTGACTCGCCCCAACGGGCAGCTCACCCGAGCCGGGCAGTTCTACCACAGCATCACCGGCCGCAGCCCGCCCAGTCGCCAATTCGACGAGAGCCAGCCAGACGGCCCCTCGGACTACATCTTGACGAGGGGGGGTGCACGGAAGCTTGTGCGGACTCTGCAGGCCGACGGGCAGTACCATCTCACCAAACTGGGGAAGGCGTTCTTCAAGGACAAGTACACGGAGTGGCTGGCCCACGTGCCCGTGATTATCCGGGGCCGGCGTCGGAACGGGAACCCCTACGAGAAGCACGACTACCTGCCGGTGACAGCCCTGGAACTGGGGCTGTCCCGACAAAACGACGCCTGGAGCGAGGCGCAGGTCGCCCGCAACGTCAAGGAAGCCGTGCTCCGGCAGCTGGGGCAGCCCGAGGCGAACGAGCCCATCTATATGATATCGCGGGGGAGACCTACTTCCTTCACCCCACCAACGATTGGGCCTACAGCTCCTCCTCCTCCATGCAGGTCATCGACAATCGAGTCCACACCCAGATTCGCTTGCGCCAACCCCTGGGGGCCCTGCGAGAAGTCAGCTATCAGCTCTTCGCCGGAGACCAGATTCTGGCCAGCGCCTTCGAGGAGCGCCAAGACATGCTCTGCGTGCCTAAGCAAATCGCGGAGCTTCTGAAGCTTCCGTTGCAAAAGGTCATAGAGGATTTTAACTGCTTCCAGCCAGCAGAGAAGGAGGAAAAGGCCATCGCCTTCACCTCCTGGAACGGGCATGCGTTCTTCTACAAGAGCGCCCGGGCCGTGTCGGGCTGCGACGAGTCCGAGCAGGGGCAGCGCTTCCGCCGACTAAAGCGGGACAGTTCGGTGCCCGAGTTCAAGGATTGGCGGCCCTGGAACGCAAAGATCGAGTCCGGCTACTTCTGGACCGAGGACATACGCGGGGCGCGAGCAGAGCTACTGGCCCGGGGCCACCACCCCAAGGTCTCCATGCGCGGACTGTGCGAGTGGTCCGCGGGAGCAGACTGCGTGATTCGGGAGCTGCCGAGGTGCTGCAGCAGTGAACGGAGCGCCTGGGCGTGCCCTATCGCGGGCAGCGCCTGGCCGGGGCCAGCCTGGAGGTCTTCCTGCACCTGCTGCAGGGAAAGCCAGGAACCGCCGGGAGGAGCTCCTGCATGGGCATGTGCATGCAAGCTGTGTGGCGCCCCCATCGCTCTGGGAACCTTCGAGATCGATCACGTCATTCCGGTCTTTCAGTCCTTCTCCGGACAGCAGCAGCCACAGCACTACCCTGGAGAGCCGCTTCTCTCGCTACGCTTGCCAGAACTATGCGGTCCCGCCGCTGGTCTTCCAGCTTCAGAAGTGGGATCCCGACCGCCCCTGCCAGGGCATCGATGTGTGTCGCTGCCGAAAAAACGGCTTGGCCAACGCTCGCTTCCCGCTCCCCGTCTTCTGTCCCCTGGACTGCATCGCCCCCGCTGAGGAGGGCAAGCTGGCGGATCTCATGTGGATCGAGATGGCCTGCGACCACCGCAAGGGCGTGCTGGATCGGCTGCCCTACGGCGGGAGGGGCTGGTACGCCAAGCCGGTGTGCGCCTACCTGCTCGAGGCGGGGCTCGCCAAGTGGCAGCACTTCAAGTGGAGCCTGGACGCCACCGCGCACGTCGGTGCCTGGAACAGGTCCCGCAGCGCATGGAGCTGGGCTGGTCCGAAGGCGAGGAGCACTACGCCAAGCTCGCCGTCAACAGTCTCGTGGGCCTCTTCGCCATGAAGACCTCCAATGATCAAGTGGCTGCAGCTGGCGCCAGACCTTCACCGATGCGGCCGGGGGAACGCACTGGGACCACATTTTCGTGACGGAGGTGCTCTCAAACAGCAGCTACCGGCCCGTTCATAACTTCATTGGCCGAGTACGTCGCGGTGGCGCGGATTCGCCAAGCTCTGGCGGACGTGCCCAGGCGTTACCTCAAATCCTTCAAGACCGACTGTTTGGTGATGCAGGACGTCCCGAAGAAGCACCGGCCCGCCGTGGAGCGGCTGCTGCAGATGTCGCACCGGGACGGCACGCCCGTCTATCGCTACAAGAAGTTGGCCGGGCTGAGGGCAGTATCGGGAGCCCAGCATGGAAGCGGAGCCCATTCGAGCGAAGCCGCCGTGGCGCCGAGTGGAGGACCCTGTGAACCACTGCCTGGAGGGCGAGAGCCTGCTGTTCACAGGCTTTCCCGGGACCGGCAAGACTCATCTGGCCATGAAGATCGTCGAGGCCCTCCGAGAGCACGGGGACACGGTGCACATCATCACCAAAACCCACGCAGCCGTGCAGAACGTCGGCTTAGGGGCGCAGACGGCCGACCACTGGGTGCGGCGGAATGTGAGAGGCGGGCACTGCAACGCCACCTGGCTGGTCATAGAAGAGCTCACTGAGTTAGATACCCCTTTGTGGGCTGACATTGCCTGCTTGAGCATGAACAAGAAGATTCGCTTCCTGCTGCTCGGGGACTTCCGGCAGCTGCCCGCCGTCTTGGATAGCTTCGCGGGGGCGGAGGTCTGCAAGGAGCTGAAGCACAGCCAGCTGCTGCACGACCTGGCTGGGGGCTGGTGCCACGAGCTCTCGGAGCGCTGGCGCTTCGACGAGCGAATCTTCGAGTTCTTGACTTGGATTCGAGTGGACGAAGCGGACCAGGTCCCGCTAGCCGAAGCGGCGCGGGAGGCCAGGCGGCGCTTCCCGAGGCGGGGGGAGCCCGACGTGAGCCTCGTCATCTTCCATGCGAAGCGATTGCAGATCAACGAGCGGGATAACCGCAGTCTCGCGCCCGCCGATGCCCTGGTGGTGGAGTACGAGGCTTGCGCCGCGGTGCCGACGAATGCGCCGCAGACCATGAGGGTCTGGCCGGGGCTGCGGCTCATCGGAGCGGGCGGAAAGTTCCTGACCGTGGAAGCGGTGGAGGGGGATGTGGTTCGCCCGGAGAGCGGCCAGTCCTTCGCGGGCCCGGAGCTGCTGAAGCACACCCGGCTTTGCAGCGCCATCACCTACGCTTCGGTTCAGGGGCTGACTCTGAGGAGACTGGCTCTACGATGTGGAGAGCCCGCACTTCACGCTCAAGCATCTCTACATGGGCTGCTCCCGGGCGACCAATTCGGAGCTTTTGAGTGTGCTTTGAGTGATTGTGCAAATCCACAAGATCCGCAGTCTATGTTTTTTGACTTCAACTTGAGTGTTTTTTTGCGGCGGTGTCAGCATTCGTCAGATTTGACGAGTTGTGACAGTGGCCTGTTTTTTCGACCAAATTGAGCCTTTTTTTGCGGTAGTGCCAGCATTCGCCAGATCTGGCGAGTTGTGACACCGGCCCGTTTTTCGATCAAATTGAGCGTGTTTTTGTGGAGATGCCAAACCGGGCGAGACCCGGGATGGAACCGGGCGACACCCGGAATGGAACCGGGCGACACCCGGAATGGAACCGGGCGAACCCGCGGTCTGTACCCAGACGAGCCAATTAATTATAAACTATTTATTTTTTATCTTCGGGCCAGCCTGGGGCCTGTCATTTTTGTCATTCCTTCGGTCTGTACCCAGACGAGCCAATTAATTCCTTATTTATTTATTTTTTATTATCGAGCCAGCCTGGGGCTTGTCATTTTTGTCATTCCTGTCATTCGACTTTGTGCGTCAAAAAAGTGCCAGAAACACCATGTTCAGCCCGCCCCGGACAGTGACAAGAATGACAGGAATGACAAGCTCGAGGCTGGGTAAAGAACCCCCGAGGCATAGGCTACCACAGGCCCTATAGTAGGCCCTACGCGGTCCTGTCCACAGGCCTATAACAGGGCCCATGCACCCCTGTCCGTAGGCCTACGACAGGACCTACGCAGCCCCTGCACAGGCCCTGTGCGCATAGGGTCTGTGCAGCAGCTTACACAGGCCTACAAAAAACCCCGCTCACCGCCACCATAGACCCTATTCGCAGGCCCTGTCCACGCGTGTCACAGGTCCTATGACAGGCCCTATCCACCCCTGCCACAGGCCCTGTCATAGGCCCTGTCGACCCCTGTCATAGGCTCTGTCAGGCCCTGTCCGTAGGCCCTGTCGACCCCTGTCGTAGACCCTTTCCGTAGGCCCTGTCGACCCCTGTCGCAGGCCCGTCCGTAGGCCCTGTCGACGCCTGTCGTAGGCCCTGTCGACCCCTGTCGTAGATTACTAATATGACTACTACTACTACTACTACTACTATTATTACTGTTACTACTATTATTACTACTAGTACTATTATGACTATTATGACTGTTATGACTATTATGAGTATTCCCACGAGTACTACGGTAACTACTATTACTACTACTTGAAAAATTTACGAGCGTTGCAATTTGGGGGGGGGCTAGAAAAAGATCGCCAATGATTAGTCCCTGCCACAAAAGAAGAAGAGGCCACACGCAACCGCTTTGTGGGGGGTTTTCGCGAAGAAATAAACGAAAGGAAAAACGAAGAAACAGATTATCAATGAGGAACCCATCTTCTCAAGGCGGCATGAGGAGGGGCTTGAAGTCCCCTTGGAGAATTCTAAAGCCGCGAGTAAATGAACGTAAACGTAGGCGTCCACTCACAACAAGGACGGAAAGCAGGAAGACAACGCCTTTAGGGAGAGGGAAGGAGAGGAAGGGAGAGGAGAGGGAAAGGAGAGCAACGGAGAGGGAGGGAGAGGGACAAGGGAGGGAGGGGAAGGCAGGGGGTGGGAGGGAGGGCGGGAGGCAGGGAGGCAGGGAGGGAGGGAGGGAGGGAGTGAGGGAGAAGGAGAAAAAGACTGCCAACGACTAGTCCCTGCCACAAAAGAAGAAGAGGCCACACGAAACCGTTTTATGGGGTGTTTTTGCGAAGAAACAAAAGTAAGAAAAGACAAAGAAAAATATTGTCAATGAGGAGTCCTTCTTCTCAAGGGGGCTTCAGAAGGGACTTGAAGTCCCCTTCGAGAATTCTAAAGCCGCGAACAAATGAACGTAAACGTAGGCGTCAACTCACAAGAAGAAAAGAAAGCGGGACGACAACGCTTTAATAATTTAGGAACGGTGAATGGCCGCAGGCCGTTCTCCGGCTCTTTGGAGGCTACCAGGAGCAGCTTCCCCGATCATGCTCCCAGAGTCAAAATCACTTTGAAACTTTTCTGAGAAGCCCGCCTCCCGGGCTGCGCCGCCCCAAACCCCCCCCCGCTGTTTTTAGAAGCTTGCCGATAGCAAAGAAAAAGATTGCCAATGATCAGTCCCTGCCACAAAAGAAGAAGAGGCCACACGAAACCGCTCTGTGGGGGGTTTTTGCGAAGAAATAAACGAAAGAAAAGACGAAGAAATAGATTATCAAAGAGGAATCCTTCTTCTCAAGGCGGCTTGAGGAGGGGCTTGAAGTCCCCTTGGAGAATTCTAAAGCCGCGAGTAAATGAACGTAAACGTAGGCGTCCACTCACAAGAAGCACGGAAAGCGGGAAGACAACGCTCTAGGGAGGGTGAATGCACGAAAACACCAGCAATCGTGAAAAAATTACGAGCGTTGCAATTTGGGGGGGGGCCTAGAAGCAGATCGCCAATGATTATAGTCCCTGCCACCGAAGAAGAAGAGGCCACACGCAACCGCTTTGTGGGGGTTTTTGCGAAGAAATAAACGAAAGGAAAGACGAAGAAACGGATATTGTCATCTGATTTAAAATTTAATATTTATATAATTATTTTCTAATTATATTTGTATAATAATATGATTTTTTTTAATACTATTATAATTTAACTCTTCCATAATTTTATTATTTTTCTTTGTTGATATATTTTTATTATAATATTTATTACATTCTTTTGTAAATTCTGATCTTAATACTTCATAAACTTTTTTGTTGTATTCTTATAAAATTTATTAATAAATTCTTTTATTACATCTTTAATATTTTCTTCTGTATTACTTTTTGTTTCTTCTTCTTCGCTTTCAATTTCGCCCCCTTCATCTTCTGGTTCATCTTCTGGTTCATTATTATTTTCATTATTATGTTCATTATTATTTTCATTATTATTATCATTATTATTAATATTATTTTGTTCTTCGGCTCTTCTCATATCTTCCATTCTTATTTGCCATTCTAACTGTGTTCTTTCATTTATTGTTAAAGTATCTTCTTCTTCTTCGCTTTCATTTACATCTACGTCAGTTTCTTCATAACTATTATTATAATCAGTTTCATTATATTCATCATAATTTTGTAATTCTTGTAATTCTTGTATTAATTCATTATTTGCTTCTATTTCATCCATATAATTTTTAACTTCTTTTTCTAATTCCATTTTATAAGTTAATAATATTTCTGTATGTTCATCTTTCATTCCTTCATATTTATTTAATATATTATCTACTTTATTCTTTTTCATAACTAATTTACCTCCTTGTGTTCTATTGTCTGCATTTTCCATAATTAGATCATCTATGAGTTTATGTATCATTTTCTTATTAATTTATATAGTTATTATTTCTTGAAGACTATTTTATATATAATGTAGTTTATTATATATTAGTCATCTTATTTAAAGTATAATAGGTATATTATTTCTGACCAGAATCCATTAATTATATATTTTTTTATCATTTAATATTTTTTCAAATTTTGAAACAATCTTGTAATAACTTACTTAATATACTTTAAATAAGATGACCAATATTTTTTTACTAAAATATGTAAATTGTTAAAAAACATACTTATAATAAGGTGGCGATATTATGATAAATATATAGTATTATTGAATAAGTATAATAATATTATATAATTATTTTATTTTAATATTAAAAAAATATTCTTTTCTTGAACTATTCTTATCATTATCAGTATAAAAATCTCCTATATATCCTTTCTCTTGCATTCTACTTTAGAAATCTTGATTACTTAATATTTCACCATTATTATTGTATTTTTTAGTCCAACTAGAATACCATTTAGATAATTCTGTTGTATTGATTTTATTTGTATTATTATCTGTTGTTGTAATATTTACGTCTAAAAATGTTTTTACTGTATCCATTCTATTAATATATAATTTTGTATCTATTTTAACTTGTTTAGGAATATTTAAATATTCATCGTGGTGTGCTTCTGTTCCATATTTAATAAGTAAATATGTAAATGCTTTTAATAATTCTTCATCATTTAATATTTTTCTTTCAGTCTTGGATCTAATACTCTGTGATATTTTTCTTTAATTTCATTCGGTTCAACAAAAGATATTGGAAAAGTTAAAACAAGTAATCTATTATAAATACTTTCTGTTTCTGTTCTTGTAAATTCTGGCAATTTATTAATTTCCATAAATGGGACAAATGTATTTTTAAATCCTTTTGTTTCTCCATTTTCATAATTAACTCTTGCAGTTATTGCATCATTGCCACTATTTCTTTTAAATAAATCAATATTAATAGTGTTTTTATTAATTCCTATTTTATCTGTATTTGGTTCATTAGTTAATAACATTCGTCATCCTTTTGATTGTGCGAGTGTTATATTTCTCAAATCTCCATTATTGTTTCCACTTGATATAAACTTTTGTTCTGTTGGTTCATATAAATCATTTAAAATTCTTTTCATAATAGTAGATAATAATCCTTTACCATTTCTACCAGCACCATATAAGAAAATAAATTTTTCGTGTTTATTACCAAAAAATGAATAACCATAAATATGAAAGATAAATTTAGTTAGTTCTTCATCTCCAAACATTTTATAAACAATACTCCACGCTTCATTAATTTTATCATCTTTTACATTTATAGGAGCATTAATATTACACACTTTACTAATATAATCATTTTTATTAACTTCACGATATTTTTTATTTAATAAATCAAATAAATAACCATTATTAAATCCTATAATATTAGTATCCATATCTAAAATATTTAAGCCGTCATTAATATTTAATGGATTTTCTAAATGTGTTATAGTTGTATGAATCATACTCGCCCCTCCTAATGTTTTATATGCGTCTTCATATATTTTAACTTTTTTGATAACATTTTTTCTTTTCTTTATTATCTTCTCCTGTTGCTTTATCTCTTTCTAATATTATAATATTTTTATTGTTTTGTGTTAATTGTTTACATTTTTCAGTTAATTCATCTTTTAATAATCTTGGTATTTTTCTATTGTTATTGAAATATTATTTTCATCATAATAAAACCACTTAACAATATCACCATCAAATATATTAGCATATTTGAAATTATTTATATTAGTTAAATAATGTTCGCTTATACTTTTAGCATCAAAGTCTTCTGTAATTAAAATATCAATATCTTCGTCAATTTTAGTATTATTTAATTCTATTAATTTTTCTAACGAGAAATATTCAATCATTGGTTTCTTAATGAATTTGATAGGTATTTCATGTACAAAAATATTATTAATATGTATATTTAACTCTTCTATTATTCTATCTGGTATTTTCACTAATGGTTTAACTCCATCTCCTTCAAATTCTACTTCATAAATATTAGTTTTAAAATCATAAATATCATGTTTTTTATTCAAAAATAATTTAATATATCCATTACTTAATAAAAATATAAATGCTTCTGTAATAACTCTATTTTCTTCTTTTAGTTTTAGTAATAAATTACTCTTTGCTTTTCTTTCAACTCTTGAACTATATTTATAATGTTCTTCTCCCACTTCTTGTTTATAAATCATTTTTAAATTATCTGTATACTGATGAAAAAAATCTTGGCTTTTTAGAAATTCCATTAAATATTTTTGTTCTTTGTCATAATTTAATAAAATTTTTTAAATATCATCATCATCAGTTTCATCTCCTTCAATATCATTAATATTATTACTTTTTAACCAGTTTTTATAAATACTACCATTATCAACAACAATCAAAAAAATTGCTGTATCTCTATTAACATTATATTCTTCTTTCATTTCATTAAATATTGTATCTCTTTTAGTACTATATTTATGTAAAATCTAAATCCATTTTTAATAATATTCTTATAATCTTTTAATAATCTATTTAGTTCTTCACTTTTACTCATTGTTTCTAATTCTGTCAATCTATTTGTTTGTTCTTTAACCGTATTAATTCTACTATAAAGTTTATTTTCAATATCAGTTTCATGATTAATTAAAATATTAAATAATATAACACTACACGAATTAACTATATCAATATCATCTGTTATAAAATCTGTATTTTCTTCATTTCTACAAAGTGTATTTCTTATTTCTTTTCTTATAAATTGTCCTCCGTGTCCGCATTCTACATAAACTCTGCCATTATTATCTTGTGCTTTACTGTTTCCTAAAATATATTTAACTATTCCATTATTTAGTTTATGATTATTTATAATTGCTTCAATTTGTTTATATTCATTCAAAGTATCATTATTAATTAAATATGTTGGATGATGGTTAATTATTTTACCATTATTTAAATTGATATTTTCTTTACAATATATACCATTTAATCTATTATCGGGGGTTGTGTTAAATTTTAACTGTAAGTTACTTTTTAGCATCATATTATATTATATATAATTATATAATATAATATTTCTTTAAAAGTATTTCAAGAGCATTTTTTAAAATCCAAATATTTCTATTTGTTGAACAAATTATCGATCTTGGATGCTTTACTAATCCCTTTTGATGAACTGTTCTATTACATAAAGGACACTGGACTTTCAATCCCGCTTTTTTTGCATATCTTTGTCGTTGATATAATTTAAAATATTCTGGATCGGTTGGTTTTATATTATATGTTCCATCTTCATTATATCGCCATAATGCAGTTATCGGTCTCCCTTCTCCTTTTACTCTCCCCCTTTGTCTTTTCTTTTCTTCGTGTTGCTTCTCTTCTTCCGATGTAGTTATATTTTCATTATCAATATCATCAGTTGTAGTCATTACTTTAGATTGTGTATTATTATTTCTTTATGACTATTATTATGGACAAGGACAGGGCTGATAGGTCTCGGGACAACAGGGGCAACAGGGCCTGTGACAGGGCCTATGACAGGGGGCGACAGGGCCTGTGACAGGGCCTACGACAGGGGTCGACAGGCCCTATGACAGGGGGTATGACTGGGGTCGACAGGGTCTGCGGACAGGCCCTACGACAGGGCTCGACAGGGCCTACGGACAGGGTCGACGACAGGGCTCGACAGGGCCTACGGACAGGGTCTACCACAGGGGTCGACAGGGCCTATGACAGGGCCTACGACACGGGTGGACAGACCCTATGACAGGGCCTACGACAGGGGTGGACAGGGCCCATGGACAGGGCCTACGACAGCTATGACAGGAGTGGACAGGGCCCACGGACAGGCCCTAGGACAGGGGTGGACAGGGCCTGTGAATAGGGCCTATGACAGAGGCCGACAGGGCCTGTGACAGGGCCTGTCACAGTGGCGAATAGGGTGCAGGATGGGGCTACACACAGGTGGAGGACAGGCTGTGGCCGGGGGTTCTTTATGTCGAGGCTGGCCCGAAAATTAATTCCTTCAATCTTCATTGCCGGGCGCTGCATGAGCGAGGAGCTCCCTTTTTACTGATCGAGCGTGCCAATCGAGCATCTCAAAAGTCCCAAAGACTAGGCAAAGCCGAGGCTTACAAAGCTCTGTGCAGCCAATGACGTCTTCATTGGCAAAGTCAGCCTTGTAGTGGCGGCGGGGCGGTGGTGGTAAAGCTTGAGACGAATGCACCGCACGGCCTGTCCATGAAGAACGCTTCCGACTGCTTGCTGCATGGTCACCTGAGATCCAGGAATGCAAGGCTCATTCCTTCAATCTTCATTGCCGGGCGCTGCATGAGCGAGGAGCTCCCTTTTTACTGATCGAGCGTGCCAATCGAGCATCTCAAAAGTCCCAAAGACTAGGCAAAGCCGAGGCTTACAAAGCTCTGTGCAGCCAATGACGTCTTCATTGGCAAAGTCAGCCTTGTAGTACCCCAACCCCCCCTCGTTGGCGCTGAAGGTAGGCGTTGTAGGCGAGGAGAACCCAAGTGATCACATCCATCGGGCGGGCAGGGAGGGAAGACGGGGGATGCACCCGTTCATAATTGTCTTGGCTTGACGTGCTGCCTGGAAGTGCTGTAGCAATCGGTACTGGAGCTGGGGCAGGACTTTGTAGTCCAAACTGAGCGCTGAGCCAAACGATCAGATGTTGCTCCAACTCACCGATCAGCGCAGAGGCCTGGAAGAGGAGCTCCTTGACCAAGGAGCCTGCTAGGGTGGCCACACCACGAAGCACGAAGCGCACAAGGCCTCCCAGAAGTAAAGCAACCAACTTGGGGAAGAGCATCGCCAGCAAAAGCAGCGCCACTACCAAAGTCAACCTGCTACGAGACGAGGGCCAGGACAAGCTGGACCACGTCGAAGAAGAGGGTACCGCTGCAGGCGTAACCGACGCTGCAGCATCACCTCCTCGAACCGGCTTTGGCCTCACCGGCTCTAATAATACTGTTCCCGCAGGTCTCCTTGAAGACGAAGGCGTGATCCATGGCTGCAGTGCTGTAACCATCCTCGCCAGGGCGGCAGTCAAACGGCGCGGCATACTCCCCGACCTCCAACGTGCCGCGGTAGCGCGAGTTTGGTCATCTTCCAGGATGTCTTTGGCAGTCAAGCCAGAGTCCACCTCCAGAGGGCCCAGCTGGGCCGCCGCCGAGTCAACCGCAGACAAGAGGGCCTCTGTGACAGGTTTCAAACCTCCGCTGTCCTCCACAGCCGCTCTACGCGGCGGAGCCGAGAGTCTGATCACCGGCCGTTGCATTCGGCCGCGCTGCTGCTAGCTAGTCTCTGGCTAGAAGTAGAGCCCGGAGTGAAAGTCGAGGAGGCTTTCGTAACATACTGGCATGGCTAAGTGCAAACTCAAGGTGCTGCTTGGCTTCCGGCCGACTCTCCGCTTCCACTCGGACTGTCAAAGCCTCATGCAGGTAGTAGCGCAATGTGTCGGCGCGAGCCCAGCGACCCAAGTACTGTAAAGTTGACAGGTTTTCATATGTCCTGAAGTGCCACGTTGCACCTCCGCTGCGGAGGCTACCCAGCGTGAAGCCACGGTCCTCAAGGCAGAGGCGTAGGAGGCCATGTTGGAAAATCTGATACCAACGCCTCCGGTTGAATCGAAACAGAAGCCGATCTCGCGACCACCCCGAACACCACCACCGCAGCCAGGCGATAAGCTCCGAGCACTTAATGAGGACAAACTGAGTTTGCCAAAGCCTGCGGGTCTTCGGTTTCCTGATCGTCACCACCAGGCCCTCTTGAGCATCTTCTCCCGCCACCCCATCCGGGAAGCACAGGTCGCCCACTCTCAAAACACTCGTTTCACCAGGGCGAAGAAGACCTTCAAAGCTAAGCCAGGTGGCAAGGAAACTAGCCCAATACTGTTCACGACTGCGCCCAGCTAGACCATGCCCAGTAGCCAACAAGGTGACAAGCAGACTCTTGAGGATCGCCTTTGACATGGGCACGCGCGAGCGTACAGGTTGTAGAACACGCCATCCACGAATAGCCGCCCAGGAGCCCCGTAACAAAGGCCCTGATAAATGGAAAACCCGCTGTAGCCCAATAAGTCCCAATCTGACAAAGTAGAGCTTCTCCCCCCTCTGGTAAGCCACGTCGATGCACCTCTCCAGCACTCTATCCACCACGGGTGCGGGAGTAGATCGGGTGAGCCTTGTGCCCAGAGAGCGAGCGAGATCATATAGCCAGAAAGCAGCCGTTCGGAGCCCCCGTCGGTACTCGGGGGTCAGGTTAGCATTGCGCAGCCTTCCACCGCGCGAGGGCATCAGCCAAAGCGCAGCAGAAACCGGTCGGGTAAGCGCCCGCCCCCTTTGCACGAGCACCCCTAAGAGCAGGAGGATGCCGATGGTCACCGGGACATGTGCGCGCCACAGCTTGAACCCAGGGGGCATTGGTGACAAGCCGCGTGGGTTTTTGTGTGCCATGCATGCCGTGGGGTCCCTCATAAGCGCACATGTCGACCCTGATGGTGTGCACCGCGTCATGACAAAGCAACTGTCGAGTGCAATCCAACTGCCAGGCTGAGCTCCCACGCGGATGTTCAAGGATGAAGAAGCCGCCCGCCTCGAGAACCTTCCAAGCCAGGTTTACCGCACGAGCCCATAATGCATTCCCCAGCGCAACGGCAGGGTTTGAGTCATCACCTTCAGACCGCCCGCGAGGACGCAAGGGACCTCTCGGGTCCAGATTTCGCAGTGCACTGAAAGAGGAGCACGGCGGAGCCAGCCACACCCATTGGAGCCGGCCTCCTAGGATTTCCTCGTCAATCCACGGGTCCCTGGCATCAAGGCCGTACTTCAGGTCAACGGGAGGCCCCATATCGAGCCCCGCTCCACGATGAGCCTCGGTGATCCCCGCCGTTCCAGCGAAGACCTCAAGCCCACGAAAGCCGCTCCGGTCCTGAACTCCCAGCCGTCTGAGCCAGCCTGGTACACGTCGCGGAGGAGGAAGGGACCTGAAACGAGAAGGGTGGTCGGCCGGGTTAGCGGCAGTCTCTATCCAAAGAACAGCCAGCGAAACTCGGCCCAGAACCAGATGCGGAAGCATGCCACGAAGGAGACCGTTAAGTTTGAAGCTGGATGAACGTCCTTTGGCCACTGCTCCGACCACGACCCTTGAATCATTGAGAGCTATGAGGACCGAGCGCCAGCAATCGCCCCGAGCGGCAAGGCGCATGACCTCCCGCCTAAGGGCCCGCAGCTCCTGTAAATTGACATGGGATGTCTCCTTGAAAGAATACGACCCCGTCACCCTCCAGGACATCGACTCAGCAACTGCACTGGCAAAGGTCGAAGGCTCCTTTGGCTCCACATCCAACAGCTCCTCATGTACGCCTCGGTCCAATCGGACTGCCTCACCTCTGATCTCCGATAACTGCCACAGTTCACGAGCCAGGGGCAACGGCACCTCCGTAACAACCGAACCTCCTGACGAAGGCGTAGCATCCGTAGCGACCAGAGTGGATGCAAGGGCAGTCCTCATGTCCCACACAGCAAAAGGAAGATGTAGAGCGCAGGACCTGAGTTCGTCGGCGACATACTTTGGCAACTTCACCCACCTATTTTCCGGCATGTCATCAATGTACCGGTACAAGTGGTGCTGCAAGCAGTAGAGCTCCCGGCGATACTGGAAAATGTAGGAGAGGTAGCCGAGGACCTTGCGCAGGACCTCCTTGTTGCAAAAGCCTCCACGAATGATCTTAAGGATTAAGCTCCAAACCTGCTGCCGCACACGCAAAGGAGCCCCGACCTTGCCCTGGATGCCGTCCACCTCGGCGCCCCAGGCCTTGAATTCGGTGGCAAAGCGAAACTCCTTATGCATGGCACGCTCTAGGTTGGCCTCCACATACGCCGTCTCCGCAGCACGCACCCGAAGCACATCTGGATCCTGTGGGTCAGGCGGGGGCGGCACAAAGCTTCCATCTAGAGGTACCGGATGTAAAAGGCGACACTTCTGAGTGATGAGCAAATCGTCGATGTACACCCCTTCCCAGGTAGATCCCTGCGGAGCGGGCGCACCATATCTCAACACCGAAGAGGGACTCAGCAAACCGTGCCTCCGCAACACCGCCTCGTGGACAGTTTGTGCTATATCGACTCCGTTGGTATCACCCATCCCCAAGACTCTGAAGCACAGCCTGTACGGAACTCGGTGAGGCAGCCCAAGAGCTCGCGCCGCCTCCGGTGAAAGCCGCCGGCCAAAAGAGTTGAAACGAATCCAGTTCTCCGGCAGGCGCAGAGAATAATAGAAATTTCTCAGATCATCCCCAGAACCCCGAAGGTACTCGCAAGGATCCAAAAGAATACGTGTATAGCAAGCACCGCTCGGCAGATGGGCCCAGGCTAGCTTGCTATTTGCAGCGTTCTCCGGCCTACGGTCAAAGATCAAGCGGTCCTCTAGGTCATTCTTGCCTACCCCGAACAGGCCTCCACAAAGCAGGCGCCCGCTCCCATCGTGAGGCAAGTCAGCTTCCTGCACCGGGACAGCCATGCCGTGCGCAACCAGTTTCAACACCATCGCGTCTTCATCCTGGGCCTCGACCTTGTGGCACGCCACGGGGATCTCGCCCCACTCTTCCTCAGGAAGTCGGAGCGTCTCCAGGTCCTGAACCACAGCCCTATGGGCGGGCTCGAGCCACTCAAGCGGGTCCACCATTCCCGCCTTCTCTGGCAAGGCGACTCGTGAAGGCACCACCGGCAAAGCAGAAGTAGCTTGCCCAGGCGCCTGGGCCGTCCCAGCACGATATGCACCTGTACAATGGACCTGTTGCAGCATCTCCTCTATACAGCCCCGTTTCCCAGAGCAAGCAAGACGCCCCAACACCAAGTCCAAATTCGCAAAGCCCCTCACCTCGCCAAGGAGCTGGTCGGCAAAGGATCTCGCCTCTGCTCGGCTTTTATAGCTCACTCGCGGCTCGTATGCGCTTCCACCCGCAGACGGACACCCCAGTGTCACGAAGTTGCCCCAGGCCACCCACGTGTTTACGAAGGCCTTGGACCACCATTCGAGAGCACCAGCATCATCCACCACCGTGCGCTCGCTTCGGAGCACTTCAGGATATGGAAGGGCACAGGGAAAGAGAGAAGTCAAGTCACCGGACCGTTCCGGTAGCAAACCTTGGGCACCCTCAAACCAAACAACATAAGATAAAAAGTTCGAATTCCCGAAGACCATGGCCGGATGTAGCACTTGCCGTCCCAGCCTGTCCTCCATGCAGATCGGAGAGATCACTTGCGATGGGCGGCCCCGCCGCCCTCGCCGTCCTCGTCGCCGGCACCGTCGTGGCTGGTGCTCTCCTTGACTCGCTTCTTGAGGTCCGCTAGGGCCTTCAGGTAGCCTGAGACCACAGCCATCTCCTGCTTTGACCCGGCAAACTCCTTCTTGGATAAGGGATCCTCCAAGCCAGTCAGCAACCAGGCTGTCGTCCAGTCGCCCCCGGCCAGAATGCACTGCACCTTGCTCTTCAAGTTCTGGATCACCTGTGCTGATGCCGCTTGGCTCTCGCCGTTCCTCAGCATTTCGTAGACGGCCACATCCTGGTAGGCTGTGCGCTGCAGCCCCTTGAACTTGCCCCAAGGCTGTCTCCTTACCCAGTCCCGCAAAGTCCAGCTCTGCCCCTCCACGATGCCAAGCTCCCGGATCACCTCGTGCTCGAACTGTTCCACGATCCTCCGCGGCCTGCGGCGGATGTTCTCGTGGAGCTTGTGGAGGGTGGCCACGGCCTTCATCCCGGCATGCTGCGGCCCTTCGCGGTCGTCGTCCATCCCGTCGGAATCGGAAGAACCAAGCAGATCCAGATCGCGTTTGCTGTCCTGGCCTCGCTTCTTCTTTTTCTTCTGGTCCTTCTTGTCCAAGACCAAACTCATGAGGACGAGCGGCATGAGGTCGGTGGCGCTGCTGCCCTCGGCTAGCCCTTTTCGAACCAGCTTCCTCAGATCCACATCCTCGGGGTCCTTGTCGGCGCTCCCTCTGGCCTTCCCGGTGGAGGAGCGGCCACCCGGAGGCAAAAAGGTCCGACTCTGCCCTTTTCGGGAAGGGAAGTTGTCGTCCTCGTCGTCGTCGGTCTCGTCCTCCTCGTCCTCGCCGTCGTCTTCGGGGAAGAGGCCCTGAGCTTCCTTGATGTCCTGCTTCAAGCTTCGCCGGACGCGTCCGGTCGTTCGCTCGCCTCTGGGCATCTCCGCCCCACTGCTGCCAAGGTCCGCACTGGCCTTCTCTGCTTTCTTCCATCCCTGCAGGCACTGCTGAAGTCCCGGCAGATCTCGTGGGCGGGGTCCCGCCCAACCCAGGGGGGCCCGCAGCGTCAAAGACTCTTGTGGCACTCTCAAGAATCTAATCTTCTGGCCCCCAACGGTTTCCAAAATGGTTTGGGACAGGGAAGAAGCAATCTGATCAGCCGTCGCAATAACTGCGTCACTGCCGGGCAGGCCAACCACCCATCCACAAATCGACACAGTTTGCTTATCGCCCCCCTCGCACAGCACATAAACGACGTCTTCCAGAGCC
Source organism: Symbiodinium sp. CCMP2592 (assembly GCA_905221615.1). Taxonomy (NCBI): domain Eukaryota; class Dinophyceae; order Suessiales; family Symbiodiniaceae; genus Symbiodinium; species Symbiodinium sp. CCMP2592. The sequence goes on along the minus strand of CAJNDT010005223.1, from coordinate 1,034,706 downwards.
ATGGCGCTCCGGACCTAGAACTCTCCTTTAAAGCTTGAGACGAATGCACCGCACGGCCTGTCCATGAAGAACGCTTCCGACTGCTTGCTGCATGGTCACCTGAGATCCAGGAATGCAAGGCTCATTAATTAATTGGTCGTCCGGGTACAGGCCGAAGGAATGACAAAAATGACAAGCTCCGGGCTGGCCCGAAAATAAAAATAAATAATTAATTAATTGGCTCGTCTGGGTACAGACCGAAGGAATGACAAGCGGGCAGATCAATTAACTAATCGCCGTCAGAACGGACACCGCTGGGGCTCCTCGTCCCTCAGCATGAGATCGGTCACTTCGATCAGCAGGCCGCACTGGCCGCTCATCATCCAGACCTGCTTGAGCTCAGCTCGCTCCCGATTCGTCAGATCCCAGGGCTCCTCCAATGGCTGCCCTGCGCATCCCAGAGATTCCCCCGATCCAGGCAGACTTTGAGCTTGATGAAAGAATTCCCTCGCGTGGAGGTCTTGAGACTGGCTCCAGGCACAGGGGCAGTCGCCGGGCGTCCTCGCCATTGTAGGCTGACGGGTGCCACAGGATGCGAATCCAGTCCCCGAACCGCCAGACCGCCGCCCCCCCATCCTCCTGGCCAGGAGGTCTCCGAGCTTGATCGCCGTGCTTGGCTTGCCGCTCATGCTCCCTTTACCGGGAGAGTGCCTCTGCGCCGCCGTTTCTCTGGCCAAGCTCTTCCCGACCGACGAGTACACCTCAAAACAGCCACGCGACCCGATCGTTCCCCGCGTGCCGTGCACTGGGATCTTCCTCGGGCCGAGCAAATCCGGGAAGACGGTGGCCCTGATCTCAGCCATCCGCCATCCTGGACCAGTACCTGACGGCCGGCGGCGATTCGGTCTTTGAGCGGATCTACATTTTCAGCCCGAGCATCGAGATCGACGACTCCTGGAAGCCCGTGAAGGACTTCATCGAGCGCCGCATGGGCGTGAACACGGAGCGGGAGCAGGTCTACTTGGAACGAAGCAGCCCTGCGCGGCATCATCGAGCAGCAGAAGAAAATCACACGCAAAACGAAGGAGCTTGGCTTCAAAAAACTCTATGAAATCCTCGTCGTGATCGACGATTTCGCGGATCAGCCGGAACCCCACCGGCGCACCGGCGACGGGGCGCTGGACACGCTCTTCATCCGCGGGCGCCACATGCAAATCTCCACATGGGTCAGTAGCCAGAAATTGCGACTCATCAGCGCGGCCGTGCGCGTCAACATGTGCGTCTGGCGCCTTCGCAACCAGCTGAGTTGGAGGCCGTTCTCGAGGAGCTCACGGCGCTGCTGCCCAAGCAGGAGCTGCAGGCCATCTATCAGGAAGCGACGCGGGAGCCCTACAGCTTCCTCTTCATCCACTACCTGAGGCCCCGGGCGGAGATGTTCTACAAACGCTGGGAGGAACGCTTCGTCATCGAAAATGGGGAACCTGCTGAGCCAGGCGGTGGCCAAGCTGCTGGGGGGCGGCCCGCTCTTGGACAGTGAGTGCCACTGCTGCAGCAGCCAGCGCGTCGTAGATCCCCGCTGGCCCTATCCCGAGCGGGCCCGGCAAATCAGCGACAGCACGGCCTCCGAGAAGTCGACGGGGCGGAGTTTGTTCCGCAGAAGGAAAAAGCACATGACGACGATCTACGTGGACTCTCGGAAGCGGGTCGCCGGAGACGACTCCTCCTTCGAGTTCGACATCGGGGAGACCATCCACCTGCAGACGGGCGCCAGTGGGCGCCTACACGGGGGCGCGCCTGGCCGCCTGGATCAGCAGCAACTACGGCTCCGCGACCTATGTGGAGCAAACGAACGAAATCGGAGAGGCCTACGACGGCAACCGCCGCATCTTGAACGATGCCGAGATCCGGAGCCTCTTTACACCCAGCCGGCCCCTGAGCATCAATCATCTCCTCGGACCCTCATTCATCGAGGGCGCCCTCCAAATATTCGTCTTCGTGACCATGAATCCGTACAGCGAGCTGTTCCTGCGCTGCTCCACACTCGCCACACTGCCGCCGACATCAAGGGCCCTTTGGGTAACGATGTCATCTGCAAAATGATGATCGACAAACATCGGAAACATCATGCAAACCAGAACGGACGAGGGCCATTTCGTGAAACTTCATGGCCCCATTACCCTGCGCACCCTAGGCCCTACGCTTCAAATTGACAGACGTCGACGGAAAAGTAATGAATACCCGCGGCACCGTTTCCTTCGTGATTTTTTGAACTACGACCAATGAAAATCTTTATTCCACAAATGGCGGAGGAAAATGAGGCGCCGCCTCCGACGACTGAGCCTGAGCCGGCTCCGGAGCCTGCTTCGGCCCCCGTGCCGGAGACGCCAGCCGCAGCCCCGAAGCGAAGAGCGTCCGGAAGCAGAACAAGCCCAAGCCCCCGAAAACCCTCCGGGTCGAGGAGGTCCCAACACAGGCTCCCGAGCCCGCGCAGCGGCTCCCGCCCCTGCCCCCGCTCCCGAGCTCGCCCCATCACAGCCTGTAAGAATGACGCCCGCCCAGGAGAGGGCTCTCCAGCACATGGAGTGACAGGACCGCTACATGGAGCTTCTGGCGAGAAGCACACGAACTCTGATGCGTTCAGCGGCCCAGGAACGCTTGCGAGGGCGAGCTAAAATGCCTGGGACGCCGAGGGCGCCGCCATCTTCGCCCGTCGGCACATGGGCTGGATCTCGAGTGGCTCCTGGACGAGGTCGAGCGGCTCCGGTCCACCATTCCCAAGGCCGCGCGGACGGCGACCGGCAAGTCCCCTGAAAAGGATGATGCCACTCGAGCGGCGCAACAGCCCCAGTCCACAAGATGTATCCCTGCTCCAACATCAACCCTCTGCTCCGGAGAAGGCACCAGCAGCTCGTCGAGGCCCAGGCCTTTTGTTAACAACTGCGAGTGGCAGAAAGCGCTCGTTGCAAATCGCACAGTTGTCGATACCTCAAGAGAGCAGACCTACAGCGGCGACTAAGTAAGCAGAGCCTCGCCACTTGTGGCAAAGCAGGCGAGACAACTACGCAACGAGTAGCAAAGCTAGTTGCCCAACAAATGATCAAGCCTCATTGGCAGCTGCCGCTCGGTGCCATCGAGAATGCAGCCAAGCAGGAAGACAAAACACTGCACAGTTGCACGTGCTCGTGAAACGGTACCGTTCGCCATCGCCCTGCTCTGACGGGACTCACTAGTAACGTTGCGGCCACCGACGACCCCTCTTCGCAAACGGTCCAACGGGCCATCCTACAAGAGTGGCGAGAAAGGGTGGGTGCTCCTCCGCCGCCTGGAGCAACGGCCGGGGCACATGTGGATCACTTGCGCTACATACTGCCTTCACAGGTGGACTGCGATACGCTCCTGTCACTCCCGACCGGACCCGTGAGCGCAGACCCGGATGCATCTCTGAAAGACTTCGTTTCATTTTTGTAGAGTCGTTTGAGATTTTTATTTTCTGGTTGTTCCTGACCAGAGCGCAGCAACGTTCGACTGCGCGGATAGCAGCGGGCACAAACCTTCGGCACCACATGGACCTCCAGCAGTGTGGGTGATAAAGATCTCCGGAAGACCGGGTCCAAGTCCCTAGATCCATCAGAACCGCCAAGTCTCATCCTCAGAGCAGCAGCGTAATTTTCATGCTCCGCCCAAGCATCACACTTCGAACATGGAGAAACGCACCAGGGAGCATGCAAGCTGCATTGTACCCGCCACACTGACCATCGGCTGCGTGCTGGCACAGGACGGCTTAGCAGCTTGAAGGAAACTTCTCTTGGCAGGAAACACTTCCTGCAGTCATGGGAGACAGAGTCCAGAGTCGCTCTGCTTGTGTTTTTGAGGTGTTTCAAACTGGTTGTCTCGATCTTGAACTGAACTTCCAAATTTTGAAGACTGCCGGCGAGAGTTTGGACAGGAACTCCCCCAGTGGCAGCAGCACAAAGGGTTCCAAAAGGAGCGAGTTAGCACTCCAGAATTCACTCTGTTGCCAATACCCATGAATCATGGGAGACCAAGTTGAAACCTGCTACATATAATCTTGCCAATTGCAGTTGCAACTGGGGAGGCCACCCCCCGCGGACTCCAAACCATACCCATTTCTCGGACCCAAAACCAGGGGACACATTCCAGCTCAATTCAACTCATGGCAAACAGGACAATAAGGGCCCGGTCTCTTGCAGGTGCTTCCAAGGCTTTGTGCGGAACTGCGGAGCTGCGTGGCTGCCAAAGTCATTCCCCCTGCACGTACTCACACACCGTGCCGCGCTTATACTCAATCACTCAGCTGTCCGAGGTTCCGAAAATTGAACTGGAAACTGAGACGCGCAGATCGTAACGTGTTATAGACGCCTCAATGTGGAAGAAAAAAGAAAGTGCGTCCGTCAGGGCCCTCGAAAGCAAGAAGACCGACTCCAAGAAACTTCTATATAACATTCGACACATTGAACGGCCGCATGCACGTTATGTTTGCACTGCGGGCATCTGCAGAGAACTGCTTCAAATCTCACATATGTTGACAATCGCAAAGTTAGTGGCGCTCCCTGACTTGCACATTCACTCGCACGCTCACCCAACCACATCTTGACTCCCGAATTCACTCACGCGCTCACTCCAACCGCGCATCCCCCGCAGTCCCTTGCGGAATCCTTCCCATTGTGTGAAGACAACGGTCTCTTGGTACCACTTTGGGTGAAGACCGCTCAGAAACACGTCTGATGCTTTCACTTCCGGCTTCTATAAGCCTCGGAGCCCACATAAACAGTCTCTTGGTATGATTACTGGGTGAAGACCACACAACAGCACGTCTGATGATTTCACTTGCGGTTTGCAAGCTTCGCAGCCCACCAGAAAGGTCCCTTGGTCTTATTTCTTGGGTGAAGACCACACAGAAACACGTCTGATGCTTTCACTTCCGGTTTAAAAAGCTTCGGAGCTCAAAACATGGTCTCTGGGTTCCAGGTTGGGTGAAAAACCACACAAAAGCACGTCTGATGCTTTCACTTCCAGTTCGCAAGCCTCGGAGCCCACCAAACAGGTTTTCTGGCTTCATTCTTTGGGTGACGACCACACAGCAACACGTCTGACGCTTGCACTTCCGCCTTACTCACCGAGCCCACAAACAATCTGCACGGCGGTCCCACGGTTCGCTTCCCCAGTCCCAGGCATGTTTGACGGCGAAATTATGGCATTTCTTAGTGGCGCGGCGCACATCTTCCATCGAAGTTGCATTATTTTCACAGTTCCAGCCTGCTCTGAGCATCTTTCGTGGAAATCGCATTGTTTCCACAGTTCGCGCCAGAAATATTGGAGGGTCTTTTTTGGACGCACGAAGCACGTTACGATTGGCCAAGCAAATGCCAGCGAAAAATGATCACGCGCCTAAAGCACGTTACGAATGCGCGCCGCGCGACTGTGAAATGCTTAGAACCGTTTTCGTTCTGCGTCTCCTGCTGTGGCGCAATGCGCCTTTTCTATAAAAAATCACATTCCTCCCTCCTGCTTGGTTCTATTGTTTGGAGAACCTTAATTGCCCATAAGCAACACTATGTGGCAGCATTCTTGACCCTGCTGCGAAATGTCGAGAGCTCCAAAGCCGGACTGCTGGCATCTTGGCGAGCTTTTTTGACTGCTTTCAGCTGTGCTCTGCAGGCACTGCCTGGTTGGTGGCTTTCAAACTGGGCCGCCCCAGTGCCGGATTATTTTGCTTCGTTTGATCAATTGCGTAGCTGCACAACACTGTTGCTGTCGTTGTGTCTGTATCCTGCCTTCAGCAGCTACGTAGAACAAAAACGAAACTGTGAATGATTGTGGATCTTCACAGCAACAGAGGAGGCCCTTCCAAGCATCCTAGAGAACAGCTTCCGGAATTGGCTCCGTAATTCGAGCGTTCTTTTGGCCCATGTGTTGCAACGATGTCCGACGTGGAAGCACCTCCTGTTCCTCCCCCTCAAAGAGTGGAGTTGCCGCAGGAGTGTAGAACGTCCTTCGTAAATAAATGGTCCTTCCTCGTCTGCCTGTTGCTAGGAGACTTTGTCCGCCCGTCTGGCCCGCCTGCGACAGGAGCGTCAGGATGCAAAGGTGTGGTATTGTCTGCGTGTCTACAAGATGTCTTGATTGTCTTTCGTCCAAAGCAGGTAGAAGCGCGCAGAGTCGCTAAGATCCTGAAAGCAGAGCAAAAACGACTTCGCAAGGCATGGTTCTGTCTGCTGCCCCGTCGAATGTAGATGTTTGAACTTGCCCAGGCCAAAACAGTAGCACGGCAGCTTTCTGAATCGCAGTAATTAACCCTTGTCGTTTCTCACACGATGGCGCGAATGTTTTAACGCGCATTGAGCCCGGCACTGAGAGTGATCAGCGGTCAGTGAGCTTCGCTGTCGCCTCTCTGGTGTTGAACTGTTGCCCCAGCAGCGAGTATCTGTTGAGCAGTGACTAAGCTCTGCCAGCTTTTAGTACGTGAGTCAGTGAGTGTGAATGAGTGAGCTTTGCTGCGACGAACGGCTGCCTGCAGCGCGTAAATTCTTCTTCGGTGTCGGGTGAGCAGTGACCAAGCTTCGCTCTTTCTTTTCCAAGGGAATGAATGTTTACGGCTTTGAGCCCGGCGCTGAGAGTGGTCAGCGGTGCGAGCCCTGCCGAAGCAGTGGGTGAGAGAGCTTGGCTGTGACCCGAACTGTTGCGTGGCAGCTAGTAACTTCTTCGTCTTCGGTTGAGCGTGAGCGGTTCAGCAGTGTGCAAGCCTTGTCTGAGGCAGGGCACGAATGTTTTACGGGCTTTGAGCCCGGCACTAAAAGCGATGATTCTGCGGAGTGGGGTTTGCCATCTGGCAATGAGGTCTGCCATCTGAGCCAGTGAATGTATGAGCATTGCCCAAACTGTTGCCTGAGCAGCTGGTAAACTTTCCGGCTAGTCAGTGACGAAGCCTTGCTTTGACGTAATCCCAGCCTTCTTTTTCTGAAGGCCACAAAACGTGGTTGCGTTGCGGTGTAGGGTTTAGGATGAGTAAGTGAGCCTTGCTGTAGTCCATGTGGGCAGCCAAAACTCTTTGTTGACATCTAGCAGGTTTTTCCGAATGCACGAATGTGAGGCCCGTCATATCATGCTCATTCGCTTCTGAAATGTTGAGCCTGTTGCAAGGTCGAAGCTGAGCGCCGTAGTCTTTTACGTAGAGCAACGCGCAGCATGGGAAATCTGGATCCGAAATTGTCCGCTTGCAGAAAGCTAGGACAGGCAGACTCTACTGATCCGCCGCAGTTTGATTCGAGATTGTATGCTGCAGGGTGAGGATACAGACGAGGGAACCTGAACGAGCCCAGAGGTGGCGGGCAAATGATTTCACCCTTAGGACAAAGCCGGTGGTATAATACTCAGCTGCCAACTGAGTTTGATTGACTCCGGCATGTCTGGGACCTTCCACCGTTCTAATAGTGTTATACTACCCAAAGGGTGTGTAAGTGGGTTCCCTTGGTTTTTGCAGCAGATGGGGTGGGTTCCCCGTGGGTTCCCTTGTTTTTTGCAGCACTTCAGGTGGGCAACATATGGGTTCCCTTGTTTTTTTTGCAGCATTTCGGGTGGGTCTGTGTATGTTCTTCATTTAGCTTTCTTGTAGATTCCCATGGTTTTTGCAGCATGGACGGTGGGTTCCCTGTGGGTTCCCTAGTTTTTGCAGCATTTTTAAGTGGGTTCCCATGGTTTTTAACAATATCGACGGTGGATTCTCTGTGGGTTCCCTTGTTTTTTGCAACACTTCAGGTGGGCAACATATGGGTTCCCTTGTTTTTTGCAGCATTTCGGGTGGTCTGTGTATGTTCTTCACTTAGCTGTCTTGTAGATTCCCATGGTTTTTGCAGCATGGACGGTGGGTTCCCTGTGGGTTCCCTAGTTTTTGCAGCATTTTTAAGTGGGCTCCCATGGTTTTTCACCGTCGATACGGTGGGTTCTCTGTTTGGTTCCCGGGTTTTTGCAGCATTTGAAGTGGGTTCCCATGGTTTTCCAATAGGCTTTTTGGTTTTTGCAGCATGTCAGCTGGGTTCCCTGTGGGTTGCAGCATTTTTAATGGGTTCCCATGGTTTAACAGCATCGACGGTGGGTTCCGTGTGGGTTCCTTGCTTTTTGCAGCATTGCAAGTGGGTTCCCATGGTTTTCCTAGCATATATTGCGCAAAGGTCTGGGCGGGCTCCCTTGGCTCTTGCAGTGTGTCAGCTCGGTTCCGTGTGGGGTACATGTGGGTTCCCATGGTTTCTCCAGCTCGCGCATTATGTTTCAGAGAAGAGTGGAACTGAAGAAGATGTTCAGGACAGTGGCTGCAGGTGTGGCCCGGTTCCATCGCACATCTTGCGCTGCATCTGGATTTGCTGCTTTGAAGTAAGGCTGCAAAAAGCACGTCTGCTATCTGCAGTTTGGGTCGAGACCAAAGACGTTAAACAGGCTCACCTCTGATGCACATGAGGCTCGCCGCCCTCCTGTGGTAATGCTCTTGATAAGTTTGCTGCAGCTAAATGCTGGCACGCTGATGCGAGGATTTTGCGGCATCTACTGGTAGATGTTAATCTCAGCTTGTAGCTTCAACTGTTTCGATTGCTTGCTGTACGTGGGCTGTTTTTGCGCTGGGAAGCTCCACTTGCAGGAGCTCTTTTTTCCTACAGAATCGTAGGAAGCCTCGAAGGGCCTCCCCTGTGCGGGAAAGATCTTGTACGAACAAGAACAGAAGCACTTGTCTTGAAACGGCAGCCGATGGCAAGTTTGGCAAATTTTCCAAAAGTATCTCACATTTCACAGCATGTTGGCTTTCTTGGACGTTGATCCAAACAGCATGCGGAAGGAATTTTGTTTTTCCGTGCAGTTTTCCAGCTGAAACGGGTTCCAAAAAGCAGCTCTAGTCCGGGCACCGAAACGGGGCCCCCGATTTTGGCTTTCTTCGTTGGACATACAAGCTCACGCAATTCGGGGCCCCAGATTAGAGCTCAGATTTGGGAGCCATTTCTGGGGCCCAGTTATGCCGTTTTTTCGTCGAGCAGATGCCACATCTGCGTGCACAGCTGGCCGTTGCGTGCAACAGTATATAAACCTCGCCAGCTCTGTTTTGCATTTTGCCGGTGTTCCTTCAAAACTCAAAATAACAAGTGGAACGCTCGCAAACATGTGAACCTTGCAAACAGAACTTTCTCACACAGAGGAGGCCCTTCCAAGCATCCTAGAGAACAGCTTCCGGAATTGGCTCCGTAATTCGAGCGTTCTTTTGGCCCATGTGTTGCAACGATGTCCGACGTGGAAGCACCTCCTGTTCCTCCCCCTCAAAGAGTGGAGTTGCCGCAGGAGTGTAGAACGTCCTTCGTAAATAAATGGTCCTTCCTCGTCTGCCTGTTGCTAGGAGACTTTGTCCGCCCGTCTGGCCCGCCTGCGACAGGAGCGTCAGGATGCAAAGGTGTGGTATTGTCTGCGTGTCTACAAGATGTCTTGATTGTCTTTCGTCCAAAGCAGGTAGAAGCGCGCAGAGTCGCTAAGATCCTGAAAGCAGAGAAAAAACGACTTCGCAAGGCATGGTTCTGTCTGCTGCCCCGTCGAATGTAGATGTTTGAACTTGCCCAGGCCAAAACAGTAGCACGGCAGCTTTCTGAATCGCAGTAATTAACCCTTGTCGTTTCTCACACGATGGCGCGAATGTTTTAACGCGCATTGAGCCCGGCACTGAGAGTGATCAGCGGTCAGTGAGATTCGCTGTCGCCTCTCTGGTGTTGAACTGTTGCCCCAGCAGCGAGTATCTGTTGAGCAGTGACTAAGCTCTGCCGGCTTCTAGTACGTGAGTCAGTGAGTGTGAATGAGTGAGCTTTGCTGCGACGAACGGCTGCCTGCAGCGCGTAAATTCTTCTTCGGTGTCGGGTGAGCAGTGACCAAGCTTCGCTCTTTCTTTTCCCGGGAATGAATGTTTCCGGCTTTGAGCCCGGCGCTGAGAGTGGTCAGCGGTGCGAGCGAGCCCTGCCGAAGCAGTGGGTGAGAGAGCTTGGCTGTGACCCGAACTGTTGCGTGGCAGCTAGTAACTTCTTCGTCTTCGGTTGAGCGTGAGCGGTTCAGCAGTGTGCAAGCCTTGTCTGAGGCAGGGCACGAATGTTTTACGGGCTTTGAGCCCGGCACTAGAAGCGATGATTCTGCGGAGTGGGGTTTGCCATCTGGCAATGAGGTCTGCCATCTGAGCCAGTGAATGTATGAGCATTGCCCAAACTGTTGCCTGAGCAGCCGGTAAACTTTCCGGCTAGTCAGTGACGAAGCCTTGCTTTGACGTAATCCCAGCCTTCTTTTTTCTGAAGGCCACAAAACGTGGTTGCGGTGTAGGGTTTAGGATGAGTAAGTGAGCCTTGCTGTAGTCCATGTGGGCAGCCAAAACTCTGTGTTGACATCTAGCAGGTTTTTCCGAATGCACGAATGTGAGCCCGTCATATCATGCTCATTCGCTTCTGAAATGTTGAGCCTGTTGCAAGGTCGAAGCTGAGCGCCGTAGTCTTTTACGTAGAGCAACGCGCAGCATGAACATCTGGATCCGAAATTGTCCGCTTGCAGAAAGCCAGGACAGGCAGACTCTACTGATCCGCCGCAGTTTGATTCGAGATTGTATGCTGCAGGATGTGAGGATACAGACGAGGGAACTTAAACGAGCCCAGAGGTGGCGGGCAAATCATTTCACCCTTAGGACAAAGCCGGTGGTATAATACTCAGCTGCCAACTGAGTTTGATTGACTCCGGCATGTCTGGGACCTTCCACCGTTCTAATAGTGTTATACTACCCAAAGGGTGTGTAAGTGGGTTCCCTTGGTTTTTGCAGCAGATGGGGTGGGTTCCCTGTGGGTTCCCTTGTTTTTTGCAGCACTTCAGGTGGGCTACATATGGGTTCCCTTGTTTTTTGCAGCATTTCGGGTGGGTCTGTGTATGTTCTTCATTTAGCTTTCTTGTAGATTCCCATGGTTTTTGCAGCATGGACGGTGGGTTCCCTGTGGGTTCCCAAGTTTTTGCAGCATTTTTAAGTGGGTTCCCATGGTTTTTAACAATATCGACGGTGGATTCTCTGTGGGTTCCCTTGTTTTTTGCAGCACTTCAGGTGGGCAACATATGGGTTCCTTTGTTTTTTTGCAGCATTTCGGGTGGGTCTGTGTATGTTCTTCAGATAGCTTTCTTGTCAAGTCCCATGGTTTTTGCAGCATGGACGGTGGGTTCCCTGTGGGTTCCCTAGTTTTTGCAGCATTTTTAAGTGGGTTCCCATGGTTTTTCACCGTCGATACGGTGGGTTCTCTGTTTGGTTCCCGGGTTTTTGCAGCATTTGAAGTCGGTTCCCATGGTTTTCCAATAGGCTCTTTTGGCTTTTGCAGCATGTCAGCTGGGTTCCCTGTGGGTTTCCTAGTCTTTTGTAGCATTTTTAATGGGTTCCCATGGTTTAACAGCATCGACGGTGGGTTCCGTGTGGGTTCCTTGCTTGTTGCAGCATTGCAAGTGGGTTCCCATGGTTTTCCTAGCATATATTGCGCCAAGGTCTGGGCGGGCTCCCTTGGCTCTTGCAGTGTGTCAGCTCGGTTCCCTGTGGGGTACATGTGGGTTCCCATGGTTTCTCCAGCTCGCGCATTATGTTTCAGAGAAGAGTGGAACTGAAGAAGATGTTCAGGACAGTGGCTGCAGGTGTGGCCCAGTTCCATCGCACATCTTGCGCTGCATTTGGATTTGCTGCTTTGAAGTAAGGCTGCAAAAAGCACGTCTGCTATCTGCAGTTTGGGTCGAGACCAAAGACGTTAAACAGGCTCACCTCTGATGCACATGAGGCTCGCCGCCCTCCTGTGGTAATGCTCTTGATAAGTTTGCTGCGGCTAAATGCTGGCACGCTGATGCGAGGATTTTGCGGCATCTACTGGCAGATGTTAATCTCAGCTTGTAGCTTCAACTGTTTCGATTGCTTGCTGTACGTGGGCTGTTTTTGCGCTGGGAAGCTCCACTTGCAGGAGCTCTTTTTTCCTACAGAATCGTAGGAAGCCTCGAAGGGCCTCCCCTGAATACCTGCTTGCAACATTTTGTCACAAACCTGCATCCAGAAAGGGTAAAAAGCGAGGAGGCCAAAAATGACCCGGAAATTGGGCCTGTTTCTGAAGTCTGCTAGTGCTGGCACAATTACCGAAGACTCAGAAAACGGGTTCATTTTTTGGGCCCGCATTTTGATCTTCTCTACATGCAGCTGGACAAGTGAAGCCAGTTACCGCTTGTTTTGAACCACATCGGCTTTCAACAGTCAAGTTGAACTACATTTTATCTTGCCAATTGCAGTTGCAACAGTGCCGGATTATTTTGCTTCGTTTGATCAATTGCGTAGCTGCACAACCTTCACAGCAATACCTGCACATTTTGCACAAACCTGCATTCAGAAAAGGTGAAAAGCGGAGCCATATGGGCGGAAATTAGGCCTGTTTCTGGAGCCTGCTAGTACTGGCACAATTGGCTTATTTTGTCTGCATCTTTGGTGCCGAAAAAGTCTTTCTTAAGTTCGTTCTTTAGAAGTGCTTCCAAGACTTTGTGCGGAACTGCGAAGCTGTGCTTACATACCGCGCATATACTCAATCACTTCTAGCTGTCCGAGTTCCGAAAATTGAACTGGAAACTGAGACGCGCAGATCGTAGCGTGTTATAGACGCCTCAATGTGGGAAAGAAAAAAGAAAGTGCGTCCGTCAGAGCCCTCGAAAGCAAGAAGACCGACTCGAACCAACTTCTACACATTGGACGGCCGCGTGCACGTTGTGTTTGTACTGCGGGCATCTGCAGAGAACAGCTTCAAATCTCACATATGTTGACAATCACCAAGACAGTAAGGTCACTCGCACGCTCGCCCAACCACATCTTGACTCCCGAATTCACTCACGTGCTCACTGCAACTGCGCATCTTTCTGCAGTCTCTTGTGTGAAGAGAACGGTCTCTTGGTACCACTTTGGATGAAGACGGCTCAGAAACACGTCTGATGCTTTCACTTTCGGCTTCTGAAAAGCCTCAGAGCCCACATAAAAAAATCTCTTCCACACAACAGCACGTCTGATGATTTCACTTGCGGTTGCAAGCTTCGGAGTCCACCAGAAGGTCTTTTATTTCTTGGGTGAAGACCACACAGAAACACGTTTGATGTTTTCACTTCCGGTTTAAAAGCTTCGAAGCTCAAAAACGGTTTCTGGGTTCCAGATTGGGTGGAAAACTGCACCAACACGTCTGATGCTTTCACTTCCATTTCGCAAGTCTTGGAGCCCACCAGACAGGTTTCCTGGCTTCATTCTTTGGGTGATTACCTTAAGCCGAGCTCTGTACGGCGCTGCCACGGTTCTCTTTCAGTCCTAGCCATGTTCAACGGAAAAAATTATGGCATTTCTTCCGTGTGCGGCGCACATCTTCCATCGAAATGGCATTACAGTCATTGTTTTTGGCGCGTAACGGTCGATTTGGTGGTCGAAATCGTTAATGTGCTTTGTGCACCGAAAAATAAAGCCACGTTACGATTTTGGATCCAGTTCTGTAACTGTTGTAGATTCGCTCACGCCAAAAAAAAAGCAGTGTGCGGCTTAAAAGCTTTAGACATATTTCGCAGAGTTGCAAATGTGCTGTTGCACACAGTGTTGCTTGTGGGGAACTTGGTTGGCTTCTCTGAACAATACAACCAACCAGAATTGGGCATTTGGTCAATTTGAAGCAGCTTCAGTTGGTGAAGCAGCCAGAGACAAGCGGAGGAGAAGGAAGAGAAGATATAACTCCGGAACTTAGAATTGAAGCCTGGGTTCAACTCTTCAAACCCTGGGTTCGGAAACTATGTTCGAATCCGAGGTTCGGAAACTCTATGTTCGAACTCTGGGTTCGGGAACTCCATGTTCGAACCCGAGGTTTGGAGAACTCCACGTTCGAACCCCGGGTTCGGAAACTTCTCTCTCTTTCCCAGAGAGTCCGAACCCAACTTTGAGTTCGAACATGGAGTTTCCGAACCCAGAGTTCGAACTCTTGGCTTTCTTGTTCTCTCATTAATTTTATTTTTTTCGCAAAACCCCATTAGCGATTTCGTGTGTCTTCTTCTCTTTTGCTTGTGCTTGCGATTGAGTTTGTGGTTTCTGTCATTGTAGTCAACTCTCAGTAATTTTATTCGCAAAACCCCCCACAAAGCGATTCTGTGTGGCTTCTTTTCCTTTTATTTGGTGATTTTTGGTGTTCTGTTCGAACCCCGTTCGAACTCTGGTCTGGGGGGGAGTCTAGAACCCGGGGAGTTCGAACCCCGTTCGAACTCTGGGGGGGAGTCTAGAACCCGGAGTTGGGCGGTTCATTTGTTCGCGCCTTTAACATTCTCGTTGGAGACTTCATGTCCTTCTGAAGCCCCCTGAGAAGAAAGACCCTTCGTCATTGACAATCTTTTTCTTCGTTTTGTCTTTCTTTGATTTCTTCGCAAAAACCACCATAAAGCGGTTTCGTGTGGCTTCTTCTTCTTTTTTGTGGCAGGGACTGGTCATTGGTAGTCTTTTTCTTTGTTTTCGGCAAGCTTCTAAAAACAGCGGGGGGGTTGGAGGGGGCGCAGCCCCGGAAACTCAATGTTCGAAACCTGGGTCTCAACTCTTTGGGACCGCTAGAGTTCGAACTCTGGGTTCGGAAACTCTATGTTCAAACCCTGGGTTCAAACTCTTCGCCTTTCAGAGTTTAACTCCAGGTTTAACTCCAGTTCAAGAAGTTCGGAGTTGAGTTCAACTTGGAGTTCAACTCAAAGTTCGAACCCAGGGTTCGGAGGGAACTTCGATGTTCGAACCCTGGGTTCGAGGCTCCGAACTCTTAGTTCGGAGTTCCAGAACCCTGGATTCGGAACTCTAAGTTCCAAACCTTGGGTTCGAACACCCCTCCAAAAACCTATGTTGACCAGGGGCAAGCCTTCTGAAAACTGATTCGATTGAACGATCTCGACGGCTTTCTTCTCGCAGTGCAGGAAACGCTCTTGCTCAATAAGCGTTATTCAGAGGAGGTCCCTTCCAAGCATCCTAGAGAACAGCTTCCGGAATTGGCTCCGCAATTCGAGCGTTCTTTTGGCCCATGTGTAGCAGGTAGAAGCGCGCAGAGTCGCTAAGATCCTGAAAGCAGAGCAAAAACGATTTCGCAAGGCATGGTTCTGTCTGCTGCCCCTCGAACGTAGATGTTTGAACTTGCCCAGGCCAAAATAGCAGCACGGCAGCTTTCTGAATCGCAGTAATTAACCCTTTTCGTTTCTCACACGATGGCGCGAATGCTTTAACGCGCATTGAGCCCGGCACTGAGAGTGATCAGCGGTCAGTGAGCTTCGCTGTCGCCTCTTTAGTGCGGAATTGTTGCCCCAAGTATCCGTTGAGCAGTGACTAAGCTCTGCCAGCTTTTAGTACGTGAGTCACTGAGTGTGAATGAGTGAGCTTTGTTGCGACGAACGGCTGCCTGCAGCGCGTAAATTCTTCTTCGGTGTCGGGTGAGCAGTGACCAAGCTTCGCTCTTTCTTTTCCAAGGGAATGAATGTTTACGGCTTTGAGCCCGGCGCTGAGAGTGGTCAGCGGTGCGAGCCCTGGGTGAGAGAGCTTGGCTGTGACTCGAACTGTTGCGTGGCAGCTAGTAACTTGAGCGTGAGCGGTTCAGCAGTGTGCAAGTGCTTTGACGTAATCCCAGCCTTCTTTTTCTGAAGGCCACAAAACGTGGTTGCGTTGCGGTGTAGGGTTTAGGATGAGTAAGTGAGCCTTGCTGTAGTCCATGTGTGCAGCCAAAACTCTTTGTTGACATCAATCTAGCAGGTTTTTCCGAATGCACGAATGTGAGCCCGTCATATCATGCTCATTCGCTTCTGAAATGTTGAGCCTGTTGCAAGGTCGAAGCTGAGCGCCGTAGTCTTTTACGTAGAGCAACGCGCAGCATGGGAAATCTGGATCCGAAATTGTCCGCTTGCAGAAAGCTAGGACAGGCAGACTCTACTGATCCGCCGCATTTTGATTCGAGATTGTATGCTGCAGGGTGTGAGGATACAGACGAGGGAACCTGAGCGAGCCCAGAGGTGGCGGGCAAATGATTTCACCCTTAGGACAAAGCCCGTGGTATAATACTCAGCTGCCAACTGAGTTTGATTGACTCCGGCATGTCTGGGACCTTCCACCGTTCTAATAGTGTTATACTACCCAAAGGGTGTGTAAGTGGGTTCCCTTGGTTTTTGCAGCAGATGGGGTAGGTTCCCTGTGGGTTCCCTTGTTTTTTGCAGCACTTCAGGTGGGCTACATATGGGTTCCCTTGCTTTTTGCAGCATTTTGGGTGGGTTTGTGTATGTTCTTCATTTTGCTTTCTTGTAGATTCCCATGGTTTTTGCAGCATGGACGGTGGGTTCCCTGTGGGTTCCCGAGTTTTGGCTGCATTTTTAAGTGGGTTTGCGTGGTTTTTAGCATTATCGACGGTGGATTCTCTGTGGGTTCCCTTGTTTTTTGCAACACTTCAGGTGGGCAACATATGGGTTCCCTTGTTTTTTGCAGCATGCCGGGTGGTCTGTGTATGTTCTTCACTTAGCTGTCTTGTAGATTCCCATGGTTTGTGCAGCATGGACGGTGGGTTCTCTGTGGGTTCCCTAGTTTTTGCAGCATTTTTCCGTGGGCTTCCATGGTTTTTCACCGTCGATACGGTGGGTTCT
Organism: Symbiodinium sp. CCMP2592; assembly: GCA_905221615.1. Lineage (NCBI taxonomy): Eukaryota > Dinophyceae > Suessiales > Symbiodiniaceae > Symbiodinium > Symbiodinium sp. CCMP2592. The sequence goes on along the minus strand of CAJNDT010005223.1, from coordinate 1,018,035 downwards.
CTGTTTGGTTCCCGGGTTTTTGCAGCATTTGAAGTGGGTTCCCATGGTTTTCCAATAGGCTCTTTTGGCTTTTGCAGCATGTCAGCTGGGTTCCCTGTGGGTTTCCTAGTTTTTTGCAGCATTTTTAATGGGTTCCCATGCTTTAACAGCATCGACGGTGGGTTCTCTGTGGGTTCCTTGCTTTTTGCAGCATTGCAAGTGGGTTCCCATGGTTTTCCCAGCTTTTATTGCGCAAAGGTCTGGGCGGGCTCCCTTGGCTCTTGCAGTGTGTCAGCTCGGTTCCCTGTGGGGTACATGTGGGTTCCCATGGTTTCTCCAGCTCGCGCATTATGTTTCAGAGAAGAGTGGAACTGAAGAAGATGTTCAGGACAGTGGCTGCAGGTGTGGCCCAGTTCCATCGCACATCTTGCGCTGCATTTGGATTTGCTGCTTTGAAGTAAGGCTGCAAAAAGCACGTCTGCTATCTGCAGTTTGGGTCGAGACCAAAGACGTTAAACAGGCTCACCTCTGATGCACATGAGGCTCGCCGCCCTCCTGTGGTAATGCTCTTGATAAGTTTGCTGCGGCTAAATGCTGGCACGCTGATGCGAGGATTTTGCGGCATCTACTGGCAGATGTTAATCTCAGCTTGTAGCTTCAACTGTTTCGATTGCTTGCTGTACGTGGGCTGTTTTTGCGCTGGGAAGCTCCACTTGCAGGAGCTCTTTTTTCCTACAGAATCGTAGGAAGCCTCGAAGGGCCTCCCCTGTGCGGGAAAGATCTTGTACGAACAAGAACAGAAGCACTTGTCTTGAAACGGCAGCCGATGGCAAGTTTGGCAAATTTTCCAAAAGTATCTCACATTTCAAAGCATGTTGGCTTTCTTGGACGTTGATCCAAACAGCCTGCGGAAGGAATTTTGTTTTTCCGTGCAGTTTTCCAGCTGAAACGGGTTCCAAAAAGCAGCTCTAGTCCGGGCATCGAAACGGGGCTCCCGATTTTGGCTTTCTTCGTTGGACATACAAGCTCACGCAATTCGGGGCCCCAGATTAGAGCTCAGATTTGGGAGCCATTTCTGGGGCCCAGTTATGCCGTTTTTTCGTCGAGCAGATGCCACATCTGCGTGCACAGCTGGCCGTTGCGTGCAACAGTATATAAACCTCGCCAGCTCTGTTTTGCATTTTGCCGGTGTTCCTTCAAAACTCAAAATAACAAGTGGAACGCTCGCAAACATGTGAACCTTGCAAACAGAACTTTCTCACACAGTTCGCCTGTAGAAGTGGTGCTCAGAGAGGACTGGGCACGCCGGCTTTTCTTAGCGTCGGAGCCTAGCACCAGGGGCTCCCTCCTCAGGGACGTCCCGGCAGAAAGAGCTTGCGATGTAACCATAAACGGAGTCACGAGCCGTGTCCCTTATGCCGCGCTGCTCCGAGTGCAGGGCTTGCCGTGCTTTGCCTGCCCGGAGATCGCAGACAATGCTATAGCTGTCCTTGCGGCGCCGGTTGAATCGGCTGGACCCCATGGAGTCCTTACATGCATGGCAAATCTTGCTGCAATGGGGACGCGACTCAAGGCTGTTCGAAGTACTTTCCAAGCTGAGGGCATGGAAGCTGTCAATGGGGTAGTGTTCAACCTTGGCTTAGTCAGCTCGGCACGTCTGCCCACGGAAGTCTACCTGTTGATTACAGCGTGTCGCTACCCGCAGGCTGTACAGTGGCAGCTCACTCCTCAGGATTGCCTGTTATTGGTAGGCTGGCGTCCTCGAGCACTGCCAGGGAGAACGCTCTTCGCGACCCGCATGGTCAATGGCAGCCGGGACTCCAATTCCTGGAGATCCCTGAGTCGGAGGAAAGGCTTCGTGTCTGGAGACAGGACAGCCTGCGGAGCCTTCTCCTGGGTGTCCTCACTCATCTGTACATCACACAGGGGCACAGGATATGTGCCCTGGGAGGTGAGCGCATTGTGCTGGTTAACCCGGCCAAGCGTCTCCTCCACAACTTCCAGTCCTTTGTAGGGCTGAGCAATGCCGGGCTGACGGACCAACATGAGCAGCTTCATTCGAACGAGGGAGTCAAAGGGAAGTTCCTTGCGGAATGGGCCCGTGAGCTTGAGCCGTCACTCCCAGCACCGGAGCAGGTTTCCACGATCCAGCAAGCTGAAGCGGTGTGGAGGTTCTTGGACAACCGACACGCGGAGCTTGCCCCCTTTATCGACCTGTTCTCAGCAACGGCTTGTGCTGGATCCACGGGAGCCGTCAACCTCTGTATGGTCGATAGGATTGCTGACTTTACGGACTGTGGGGAAGCAGCGCATCAGCGACTCACGGCGGCGCTTACAAGGGGAACGGGGCTGCTTTTAGTAGTGATAGTAGTGTCTCCGGCCCACGCTTCATTGCTGCTGCACGCATGCATGCCAAACTCCATGGCTCGCTCATGCACTGGCATACTATGTGCGCGGATAAGGGGTTACCGCCGAGATGGCAGCGGCCCCTTCGGGGAGACCAGGACATCGTGAGGGACTTCCACCAGAAATGGAATGTCAGCGGTTTCCCGCCCATCGTGGACGCCACGGCCTTATTCGTTGTGGTATATGATGATGATACGGGACAGCACCGGGCCCAATTGCATTTACGCGGCCCCGACAAAACGCTGACCGGGCGGCGCGGACAATCCATGACGGCCAGATGCTTCTTTCCGGTCTTTGATACGATCAACCCCTTTGCAGTTACGCTCGATGACGAGGACGGCTATAAGCTTTCCTTGTATGGTTTGCGAGCATGGGAATGCGACTGAGCCCCCGGCTCGACTTTATGAAGCCTTCGAGGACATGCTCTTCCGAGGCATTAAAAGCCGCGTGGATGTTGATTGCGAGGCTACTGAAGTTCATGCGGATGGACACAACACCACGAGATGTACTTTGCGCACATTGCTACAGACCACACCATGCAGGAGCTCATGAACTTCCTCCGTTATCGCTTCAGGATGCTGGTAGGGGTTGGAGTCGACATTGCTGCTATTCGCTTCAGCGACGATGGCACCCTCTCAACGGGGCTATCGGCAGCTGGGTATGACAGGTGCGGCCATGCAACCCTTCAGCGAACAGTCAGTTCGGGAGCCGGTGTTAAGGAAGACCCCGCTTATGTGGACGAGCTGTATAGCGCGGGCTGCCCCAATATCTTCCAGACCAAGTCATGGCAGGAGGATTTCGATGAATTGCTTCACGCCCTGGACGCGCACCCCACCCGGCACTGCCCCACCCTGACAGGGCTCACTAGCAACGTGGCGCCCACGGATGATCCAGCCACATTAACCCTGCAACGGGAAATCTTACGGGAATGGCGCTCCAGGGCGGGAGCGCCTCCTCCCCGTAAGCAAGCAGTGAGAGACCACGTGGAATATTTACGCGGCATCCTCCCCTCTCGAGCGGCCTGTGACACGTTGTTGTCACTGCCGATGTCCCATCAATACGCATCAACGTTGATCAATTTGGATGCGACATCTGCAGCTTTGCCGACAGAGCTATGCGGCTCAGGTGCTGCACGGAGGACGAAGCGTGGCGCCTCTGCGTCAATCCTCTCATTGCTATCAGTGCGGCACTGGCGGAGCTTGCGGACGACCAAGCCTATGACCTCTCGTGGAGGGATTTGTCGCGACTACAGGTTTGGTGGTGGCTACTGGTGGATGAAATCGCCGCGCAATGGCAGCAGGCAGATCAGGCCACCACATCATCTCCGCTGGCCAGGGACGGTAGCTTCATAGTCATGGCCCTTGGGGGAGGGGGACGACGCCTCTCCCCACTACAGTATTGCAGTGCCCTTCTGCCGATACAGGTGCTCCTTCTGGTTTTGCGCATGCTCGTAGACCTTCCTGACAGCTACACCCGCGTGGAGGTTCTGGAGGTTTTTCGAGACAGTGATCAGCAAGCCGCCAACGGGGGGAGACACGACCATATGGGAGTGCGACTGTCGGCGTCCTCGCGCTGCGAGAAATCTGTCCCTTACAAGAGCAAGTTGGGCGGCGTATCAGGCATGCCTGGGAACGAGGAGTGGTGGCTGTAAACCATCCGCATGTGGATCCAAATAACTTCGCGTACCCGCCGGTATACCAGGGGCGGTTTCGCATCTACCTGCCGTTGTCGGAGGAGGCGCTCGGGTTGAGGCCTGCCGCGACGCTGAGTTTGCAGCCGGCTGGTCTGTTAGCCGGTGCACTGGCGCGGGTTCGCCAGTGGACCCGACAAAACGGTTGCAACCTCCAGCAGGCGTTAGCCGTCTGGCTCCCGGGGCCCAAGCGGATCAGCTGATCAGCATGTGGTATCCCGAGCGCTTCTTCTTGATGGGCCAGCATACCCTGGAGGGACGCTTCGCAGAGATTGTTCGAAGGAACTTTGCGGATGTGCCGATGCTCCCTTTCGTTGAGTATCCGCCCTATACATTGGGGGCCGGGATCAACTTCGCGGAGTGGGTGGATGCGGCCCGGCAATTCCGAGAGCAAGGAGGGCTGGCGGACGGACTGCGATATCCCTTTTTGGGCTACCGGCTCGTACCCAAATACCACAAGCCCTCAAACACGTATCTGTTTACCAGTTTACCAGGGCACAGCTGGATCGACGCCACGAACTTGGCGAGTGGGGACTTGGCGATGCACTATTGGGGATGGCATGCTGTGAGGGTGGGAACCACCTGGCGCTAATCATTAGCGGCTCGGAGGCTCCTCGCCCTTAGGCCGCTCCTCCCTTGGCTTTGCGTTGGGTCAGGTCCTCTCATCGGACTGTGCCGTCGTTGATGAGCTGTGTCTAGTAGGGAAGGTGGCAGCTCAGAGATCGTCATTGTCCTTGCGAGCTTGGCATGGCCGCAGTGTACGGCCTGCACTCTACTGCTTGGTGTGCTACCCATTTACATCCTCGCTGCCGCGTCGGTCCTAAAAGCACAGGTTAGGTGACAAGCCATGGCCACGATTCCGGAGAATCTGGTGGCACAAATCGTCACGTACGTTTCGGTGCATTCGCTGCCGGTGCTCTTTGGGGCCCCACCATCGGCTGCCACTCGGCAGTTGCTTTGCGCCATTGGTACGCAGGAGCGAAAGGCAGCGGGCCTCGCTCTTCGACAGCAGTTTGCAGAGTATCAACGCCGAGTCACGCATACTTGGCGCAACGCACTTTCGATGACTTCCGGGTCGCGACAAATTTCCAATTGATCGTACGACTTGGCTTTCAAGTGCGCGCCACCCTTGTCCAAATCGATCTTGAAGCTTTAGTGGTGCTGGCTTCGGCGTCGCGCCTTGTCTATCGGACTGTCCTCGGGCTGTACGAGGGCTCGGACTTCTTCCGCGCTGAGGCCATTCAGTCGGCACTAATTGACATGCAGCCCTGGGCTGTGGGATGGCCTGGGTTGACGAGACTGCCTTACTTTTCCATGGAGCCGTTGGACGAGCTCCCACTCACGCGCCTGCGATCTCCGCTGCCGATCTGCGTACCAATCTGCCGGGACTCTTCTTGCTCCGATTAGCCCTTGCCCTTGCGAGGCCCACCACGGTGGGAAGCTGGGCGTGGGCAATTTTGCGCAGCTCGGGGCAAACTCGCCCTTTTCATAGGGGGGGGGCTCGGTGTGCTCCCACCGTTGTTCCTTCTGCCCTTGCGAGACCCACGTGAGGGAAGCTGCGGGTACGCGTGGTGCCATGACGCGGCTGGTTGGCCGGCACGGCGTGTACCATGCTGCATTGTCTGCTGCACTGTGCCAATATCTGTGCACCTGCCCTTGCGAGGCCCACCTTGGTGGGAAGCTGGGCTTGTGTTCAAGTGCTTGTGCTTGCCGCTATGGCATGCACCGGCCTCGGCTGTGTACTGGGCGCGGCTTTCAAACCAAGCGCCTCACCGTTTTGGCATGCGAGCTCTCCTTGGGAAGCTAAGCCAAGAGCACCAAACGGACTGGAAGTGAATGTCCCGGTGCTTGCACGCTGTGCAATGCTGCCTGGCTTGCTCCATTGTAATGAAATTGTGCGTCTGCCCTTGCGAGACCCACCTTGTTGGGAAGCTGGGCCTGAATTAATTTTCTAAAGCACCTGCCACTCTGGCATGCTCTCGTTTCTCTATGGATGCTTGGACGCTATATGCTACGCCATGGCCCCTTTGTCTTGCCATTGCGTGCCTCCTCTGGGGACGGGCCGAGTACACAGTGAGCAGGAGAGCTGTCTTATGCTGCACGCCTCCATTCGATGGGGGTTTATGTGTGCCATTGCGCAACACAGTTTTTACTGGGAAGCGGGGCATCTGAGCGGTGTAGTTGCTAGCTTTGCGCATGTTTGGCCGAACGACGTCTGCCGGCTAAGTCTGCTAGTCGCGGCCTGTCTCACCTTGTTATTATCTTTCTTTGTACAGTTGATTTTGTTCTTGGCTTTCTTGTAGTTCTTGCTGGGACCGAGTGCAGCAACTTGCTGTCGTTGAGGCCCGCCCACGCCAAAAAACACAAGGAAGAAAAAGCACGAAGTCGAGAGAAGAAACAAACAAAATAGCCATGTTCGCCCTTTGTCGTTTCACGCTGTTTTCTTGTATTTTGTGTTTGTTCAACCGTAGCTTGCAGGGAGCGAGTGCTGCTGTCGCAGCGCCGACACCACAAAGAACTGTATTTTTCTATGATTTCTTGTTTTGAGATTTGCTTCTGCCAGTGTTCGCATCGCATGCCACATGCCAACCGAGCCATTCTCCTCCACTCACTCCAAATATTTGCCAACTTATAGACATTGCATTGTAAATGTCCGCAGACGCATTGCAACATTTACGTGCAAGAAGTGCTTGTATCCTGCCGAAGCACATGACATGGTCATCGGCTTGAAGCTGTATGGTTCTACGCATGCTGTTTTTTGCTGCTTCAATCGCATGTTTTCAATTCCTTGATCTTTAACGCAGCTTCTGGATGATATGTTCTGTTGAGTGCATGTAGAAACGGTCAGCGCATGAACTCAGACTTGCAACTTCGATATGGAATGGTCGGCGTCGATCGAAAAAGAGACAGTCGTTCCCTGTCGCTTCAAGCTTTGAATTACAAAGCTTCGGTGTAGTTGCTTTCAGCATCTTCCGCTGTCCATACGTGGTTATGTGGGATGCACACCTGGTTGATGTAAAACATTGAGCACAAAGTGCCGATACGCGGAGTTTGAAGCAGGGAAACGCAGATGATTCAACAAGCACGCAAGTCGAACTGTCGAACCATGAAGAATTTGGGGTTTCGGGAGCATTCATGCAAGAACAGTTGAATTTGCTGAGCAACTTGGCTTCGAGCGGTACAACCTTCATTTTTAACGTGCGATGCTCATTTAAAAGTTTAAACATGGTTTCATGGAAAAGGTCTGGCAGTTGCTTTGTCACTTACGTTACTGGCCAAGGCACTAGTTCAGTGTAATTGTGACGAGCGGTGTCCACGGACCATGGAGGCAAGTCATCGCCGAAGGGGCATTGGGAATTGGGACCAAACCTTAGTGTAGCTTAATGGGCCTGCCCCACTTTACTCCGAGACTCTACACCTTAAGCAAGAGCTCTCCGAGCATGAGACTAAAACTGCCCCGGTGGCTGGTGCCATCGGTTTGGGTTGGAATCGGGTATTACTGCCGCAGTTGTTGCCTTTGTTTGACTGGAAATTCAGCCACTACAACAAGCAAATTTCAGATTCAGCAGAGAGTCATTGTTCTCATCAGTGTTGTCTGTACTTAGCACGGTCATCATTGTGCCTTATCCGCAGCATCTAATCCATTTAATCCTACTACATATTGTCGTAATGCTGCCGCAGTGGTTGTTGCCGTTGATGGACTGGAAGTTCAGCTTTTACCACGAGCAAGTCTCAAATTCTGCAGTGAGTCATTGTTCTCAGTAGTGTTGTCTATACTGCTTTCCGTCATCATTATGTCGTATCCACAGCAACTACTCCGACTGCCCATTGTCCTTTCCAGCTGTGGAGATGGGGTTGTTGAGTTACGGGTACAGCGAAGGTTCCGGGGAACAACCTTCACATCCTTTCGTGCCATTGTCCTTGAGCTTGCTTCAAATCTTGTGATGTCAGGGTTTCAAGAGGCGGAGTTGCAACTGTCGTGCGGAAGTTCTGAAGAGCGGTACCGATCATTTGAAGCATGCAGGGGCACGCTAATCCCCTCATTGAGCAATTTGGAGTCGCGAGTTGGCATTTCAGCACAAGGTTCGGGAGTTTCAACTTACTTTTCAGGACGGTTCACGGATGCGAGATATGCAAGCCGCCCACGCAGGAATCCATATAGACAATTGCAAAGCTTTGTTTGGTTCATGCATTCGGCGAAATTCTACAAGATTTTGTGTGTACAAGCTGCTCAGCCTTCAGAACTGTCGCATCATTGCCAAGAAAAGTATAAGATGTATATGTACCTGTACATGTGCATGCAAATCTATGTGTAGGTGTATGTGTAGGTGTAGGTGTATCTGTATGTGTATATGTATATGTATACATTCGCCCTCAAGCCGTACCCCACTCTGACGCGGTTTGTACACGGCCCTTAAAGCCGTGCCAAGATCTGAGAAGTGGTCAATGCATGACGTACACCTCCTCTACAAAAAACAGCACATACTTACATGTGCGTCTGACGGTTGAGATGTAGTGAAGAAGATTGCGTATGTATGTACATAGGTGTATGTCTACGTCGGGAGCTTGTGACCATCTTTGGTCTATACATGTATGTTGATATGCATGTGCATGCATACAGGTGCTCACATGCGTAGCCTCTGAGCGCTTCGTGCAAAACTAGTTTCGGAGCGTCCTGTAGATGCAATGACCGCTATAGCTATGTGATATCTATATGGGGGTTTCCGAGAATAGTACCCTAAATAGTAGGATCCTTATTATAAAGACCCCAAAATCAGGTACCCCTAATTCTCGGAGACTCCCATATGATGCTACACAACCCTAAACCCTATATGGAACCCTTACAGATCCCTCAAAAAAACCTGCGAAGGAACCCTGGAACGTTGACAGCAACTCTCATACCTTCGGTCTGTAACCCCCAACCCTAAACCCTAAACCCTAACCCTAAACCCCAGAGGCCTGCCCCACGAAGTTCCCACGGTGAGCTTCAAGCACTGAGAAGGCGGCTCAGTCTTCCGCGGGGTTTCACAAGCTTATATATGTCTCTCTCTCTCTCTCTCTATATATACACATACATATATATGTATATGTATATACATATGTATATATATATATATATATATATATATTTTTTTTTGTTTTTCATATAAAATATGTTTTAATTTATTTGTGAGTTTTCTTTTGGGGTTGTGTAGGGTGGAAGAAACAGATATTGTAGGGTTTGCACAGAGTTTTTTTGGGGAGCCGACGTGGGGTTCTAGGCTCCTTGCTGCTGGGTGCCGATCATCCAGAGGACGGGTCTTGCAGTGTTGGCTTGCAGTAGTATAGAAGCCTATATACATTATTGCCCACATTGTTCTTAGGGTTCGAGCATAATTATAGTACTATCTACCCCATAGCCCGATTATTTTGAGTAAGGGCCCTACATTGTTGGTGGGGCCAAGGCGTTGACAGACTGGCACATCGTGCCAGCAGTTGCATTAGGATTCTATCAGAGCGCGGCCTGGAAACGTTGCCATTCAATCCCTGCAATCCTGCACCTAGCATCTACATTAGAAGCCAGAAAGTTGAAATATCATTATCGTAACCCCTCTAAGGCAAATTTTAGGGGATCCTACCATTAATCCATATTCCAACTTTCTGGAGTTCCCTATAACTCCCAATCCCTCGGTCGTTTACCGCACAGCCAAGGACTCATCAGACAACTACAATGACAAGATAAAGCCCTTGACCCTAACCCCTAAAGCCTGAAGCCCTTAGCCGTAAACCCTATTCCTTCTGGTACGTGCAGTCGGAAAAGGGCCCGCAAAAAAAGGAAAACCTAAACCCTAAAGCCGTAACCCTACACCCTAAAGCCGTAAAGCCCTTCGCCTGATGCCCTAAACCCTAAAGCCGTAAAGCCTTTAGCCCCAAACCCTAAACCCTATTCCTTCTGGTACCTGCAGTCGGAAAAGGGCCCGCAAAAAAAAAGAAAAACCCGAATCAAACCCTAAAGCCGTAAAGCCTTTAGCCCCAAACCCTAAACCCTATTCCTTCTGGTACCTGCAGTCGGAAAAGAGCCCGCACAAAAAAAAAGAAAAACGCGAATCAAACCCCAAAGCCGTAAAGCCTTTAGCCCCAAACCCTAAACCCTATTCCTTCTGGTACCTGCAGTCGGAAAAGGGCCCGCAAAAAAAAAGAAAAACCCGAATCAAACCCTAAAGCCGTAAAGCCTTTAGCCCCAAACCCTAAACCCTATTCCTTCTGGTACCTGCAGTCGGAAAAGGGCCCGCAAAAAAAAAAGAAAAACGCGAATCAAACCCCAAAGCCGTAAAGCCTTTAGCCCCAAACCCTAAACCCTATTCCTTCTGGTACCTGCAGTCGGAAAAGGGCCCGCAAAAAAAAAAGAAAAAGCCGAATCAAACCCTAAAGCCGTAAAGCCCTTAGCCCTAAACCTCAAGCCCCTCGCTGCGGGGCAGCGACTGCCAGGTCATGTTCAGTCGCTCGCACGGCCGGGCCGTGCTCAACCCGGACCTGCGTTTGGGAGTTTCCGAAGATTAGGGGTACCTTATTTTGGGGTTCTTATATAATAAGGATCCTACTATTTAGGATACTATATGAGGATCCCCTATTTTGGGAAACTCCCATTTGGGCTTGGGTGGTTGTCAAAATGAAGGTCCCTTTTTGGGTACCCTAAATATTAGGTGCCGTATTATGATATGGACCCCAAAAGCGACCCTAATATTGACAACCACCCATTTGGGCTTCGGCTGGTTTGGGGTTTGGGGTTCGTTTAAGGGGTTTTGGGTTTAGGGCTTAGGGGTATAGGGTTAAGGGTTTCGGGTTGCAGGTGCTATGCGGATCTTGCCATGGAGCTTTCTTATGTAATTTTAGCCATCTTGCGACTATTCCCTTCAATGGTGCTGCTGCTACTGCTACTACTACTACCAATACTACTACTACTACTACTACTACTACTACTACTGCTACTACTACTACTACTACTACTACTACTGCTACTACTACTACTACTGCTGCTATTACTACTACTGCTACTACTACTCCTACTACTACTACTACTACTACTACTACTACTACTACTACTACTACTACTACTACTACTACTACTACTACTACTACTACTTCTACGGCGACGACTAAAAAAATCGAACCCCAAACCCTGAACCCTGATCCCCAGACCCGAAGGCATGAACCCTAAGCAATGATACCCTACAGCCCGAAGACCCGAAATTCGAAAGCTTTACCTGAAGGGCTCAAAACCCTAAACCCTAAAGCCCTAAAGCCCTAAAGCCCCTAAAGCCCCTAAAGCCCCTAAAGCCCCTAAAGCCCCTAAAGCCCTAAAGCCCTAAAGCCCCTAAAGCCCCTAAAGCCCTAAAGCCCTAAAACCCTAAAACCTAGACCTAAACCCTATAGATCCCTAAAAGAGCCCCTACGGATCCCTTTAAAGGAACCCTAAACCCCCCTAAGCCCTAAAGCCTTAAAACCCAGCCCTTCAGGTGCCAGGCCGACCCGGCAGCGAAGCTGCCCCGCGTCTTTGTTTAGGGTTTGCTTTAAGGGTTTAGGATTTAGGATTTAGGGTTTAGGGTTTAGGGATTTAGGGTTTAGGGTTTTAGGGATTTAGGGTTTAGGGTTTAGGGTTGTTTTGTCAGGGTTCGGGTTTTCTTACGGGGTTTCGGGTTTTCTTAAGGATTTAGGGTTTTCTTAAGAGTTTAGGTTCAGCGCAGGGTTTCGGGATAAACTGTGCATGGTTCGGGTTAAGGGTTTCGGGTGTCGGGGTCAGGGTTTACGCTTCATGGTGTTGCTGTTCTGTTTAGGGTTAGGATTTAGGCTTCCTTTTGATGGTTACTAATCAGAAGGGATTGATACGTGGTCATAAGAAGGGCTCCTTCGAGGGCTCGGTTGCTTTAAGGTGTTGATGTTTAGGTTTAGGGTTGAGAGCATTTTGGGCTCTTCCACTTGTAGCATTGCAGGTCTTGATAGCTGTAACTGTGGACAGCAATGATGACAATGACAAGGGAAAGTCTGGTCATGCGGCATCACCAACCACGAATTAGTTACAAGTCGCGACACACGCAAGTGGACAATACCACCGGTCTAATTCATGGACCTACTGTTGCACGGCTTCGGCTGGAGGCGGTTCTTGGGTCCTTGGGTATAAGAACCTGCGACGTTCACCTTGAAGTGCCGAACATGCAGCGGACAGCGGTTAATTTGGAATGCAGGAACCTCATTAAGGAAGCCTGATGTTTCGTTGCTCAAGATATTGATATCCAAATGTTGCGGGCCCTAATGACAAGCAGGAGTGTTTTTCACAGTTGTGTGGTGCTGTGTCGACGGGGACGATGCCGAGGTATCCTCCAACAGGTTAAGGCAGGGCTTCAGCAGTAAGTCAAAAGCACATACGCCCAAACCTTGAAGCGTGCACCCGAAACCGCAAGCCTTGAAACTTTAAGCCCTATTAATCCTACACCCAGAATGCTCAACAACATGCTAAGCGAAGCCCCAAAGCTCTTTCATGAACCCTAAACCCTAAATCCCTAAACCCTAAACCCTAAATCCCTAAACCCTAATGCCCTAAATCCTTAAACTCTAAAACCCTAAAACCCTGAAACCCCAAAACCCCAAAGAACCTCGAAACAGCCTTCGGAGCCCCACAGCTCCTGAGGTCGAAGTGGAAGAGACCTTGGGGGCTCTGGCCAAGGGCTCGGTCTAGGGTGGTTGGGGAGGGTTTAGGGTTTTAGGGATTTAGGGGTTAGGGCTTTAGGGTGTTAGGGTTTAAGGTTTTTTGGGTTTAGGGCTTTCGGGTTTAGGGATTTAGGGAGTTAGGGTTGTTTCTGCGGGCCCCATAGGCGGATTGTTGCAGAGATCGGTGGGGATACTTGAATAGCTACCTAGTTTAAGCCTAAGCCCTAAACCCGCAGCGTCGTGAGGCAAAGGCGTTCCAGGGGCTGTACTCCAAACCATGCCTCTTGAACCTTAAGCCTTAAGATATTGAGGTTCCGGATTTGGGTTGTGGGATTCTGTAAACTTTTGGAGGGTTAGGCTTGCAGACTACATAGCTGTGGGGGCAGCATTGCGCCTGAGGCCTCAAAATGCTTCCAAGCCCTCGCGAGTAGGGCTTATGTTACCCCCTAAACCCTAAACCCTAAACCTAAACCCTAAGGGCTTTGGCTTTTAGGAAGCCCGCACACTCTGAAAGTTGAAAGGGCTTAGGGTTTAGGGAATGCTCCATCCAGCTCTAGTTCGACAAGTCGCCGCATGGCCCTTGTACTCAAAGACTTGGAGGACCGTTTTGAGGAATCGTCCGCGAGATATTTAGGAGTTCGGGCCCTTCGACTCCGAATGACCAGGTCATCGAACAGGGAAGTAAGTGAGGAGTCCAGCGTTTGAGTCGCTGCTGTTGTTGCTGCTGCTGTGGCATCAACCGTCATCTTCGCACTCCTGTCTTTGTCGTAAGCAACAGTCTACGCCGTTTTCTGGAGAAGTTCGAGATACCCTAAACCCTAAACCCCTAAACCCAACCCCGAAGCTCTTCGCCAAGGATCGAGCTCGGCGTTTTGGCTACTCCAAGCTCTCGCTGCTAACTTCTCAGCAGAGTTCTGGGTGTGTGGGCTTAGCATCTACGACTCTGAATTAATGGCATATATTAGACGGGGCCCCCACCCTGTAATAGTGGTATAATAGGACTATAATAGGGCCCTAATATAATCCTTATAGTCACCATTACAGGGTGGGGGCAGCTTCTAAGGCATATAAGCTCTGCGTTTCATTCTATCGAAGACTAGGTCGAGGTCATTCTGTCTATGCTCCTCCACGTCATGTTCAGCTAAATCCGACCACTAAGCCCTGGATTCACTTTGCAGGTTGCACGGAGCCTAGACCCCCGACCCTGAACCCCAGACCGTTCACTTCGATTCGACAAAGTCTCTGCACAGAGCGCCGACAAGGCAATTTCACACATAGCGAAAGCAACAAGACGGCACGAAGGTAGCAATCATCGTAGCGTTTTAACTCGCGCTCCGTCTGGCAGAGACCACATTCACCATCGCGATGAGAGAAGTATCATCGAGAAGAGTAGACAAATCACCGGCCATCATCGGATCTCGACGAATTTACCTGCAGCAGCAACAGTGATAGTGACGGTCATCCTGTTTCCATGTTTAACGAATGCTTCTGGCAGCAGAATCGGAGTACAAGGGTGCTGGCAACAAACCCTAAACCACAAATGTTTGGTCCGCAGCTTCGTTACGATGTCTGCATCTCAATCATAAGCTCTTCATTCACTTTTTCTTGCGGGCCACCGGGCGAGTCTTGTCATTGAGCTCGGAACTTGGTGTGATGTCTGAACATGATGTCTTTCTGTGCGATGTTGTATTGTCCTGTTAGGCAGTCTAGCCGGTAGTACACTCTGTCATGCAGTGCAGCGATGCAGTCAGATGTTACAAGGCCCCACAATCCCATGCAAGAGGGCTTGCAGAGCATCAAACATAGTGGAACGTCATAATAAGCAGCATATTGGAATGCTGAGACCCCAAGCTCCAGACGATAAAGCTTGTCCGAAGTGGCGACTTCAAAGGCAGCGGCTGGTCTTCGTGCATGAGCTCGTGGAATGTGCGCATGACGTAGGCCCCCCTTGTTGAGTCTTCGGAAGACCTGCGGAGCCCTTGCCCTGAGCCCTAAACCTTAGAAGGGGCCCCCACCCTGAAATAGTGGCTAGGATGCCCAGTAGTACCCTTATTCCCTTTTTGTAGTCCTAGGTTCCTTATAAAGTTACCCAATACCAAAAAGAGAGGCCTTTTTATTCTTAGGTTACTGGGTATCCTAGGTGGGCATAATAGGAATATAACAGTAATCCTTATCGTCATTATTACAGGGTGGGGGCAGCTTCTAACCTAAACCCCAAGCCTTCAACCCTAGGCTACCTGACAGCCCTGATCCCCTAGGTTCCAGGGTAGCCCACTTTATCACAACGGTACCCGTCTTCCTACTCTTCGGCTTACACCCCTAACACCCTGAAAGCTTTGAACCTGGAGCGCTGCTGGGACAGTCAAGCGCACCGGTGGGATAGCATCATGCAGTGATAGGAGATTATGTATGCATAAGTGAAACCCTAAACCCTAAACCCTAAACCCTAAACCCTAAACCCCTAAACTTGATACATGACTTCTTCGGAGTTTAGAGCCCAGAGTACTTTTTCTTCACAACACCCCACACAGCGAAAGAATTAGGGACCCTAAAACCTAAAACCCAGACCCCAAAGCGTGGTCTTCGGTTTCAGAGGGGTTCAGGACGGAAGGATGCCGGTTCCCAGAGAGTCCAATATCCTTTATTTAAAGTTATAGTAGGATCCTATATGATTTAAGGTATATTCCTGGATGAAGGGATACTGGAGTCTCTGAGTTTAGAGTTTGGGCATGAGCGGCTGCACTGGCTACACGCTGGTAAGGGTTTAGGGTTTATATCGTAAGAGCAGGGCTTTTGGGTTGTGTGGCAAGGTACGCTTTGCAAGTTGCACTGTCGGGCTTCAGGCTATATTTCTGCGCGAGCTGTCAAACTTATACTCTTGCCGACTGGGGGTGACGGTGCAGGGATTGTCCTCTTACTGCCCTCGAAGCATAAGCTCCAAGTCCAGTTTGGGTTTAGGGTTTAGGGCTTTACGGGTTTAGTGTTTTAAGCGTTTAGGGTTTAGGGGTAATCCTATATACTCAAAAAGAGTCTGCAAGCTATGCAGGCTATGATGCCACTGTTCAGTACCTTCTGCTGCTGGGCATGCATTGCATTCCGAAACGTTGCACAGCAGCCTAAGGCCAACAGGAAAGTTGCGACCAGGTCTTGCCAAACGTCGTTCTATGCGTAGGCCGACTCGAGAATGCTCCGGAGTCGTCTTGTGGCGTTTCCTCTATGGGGTTGTGGATGCAGCGATCCTGAAGGCCATGCGAAGCCCTCGAACCCCTAAATGTAGCTTCTTCGAAAACCAAACTCCAGGTCCCACCTGCCCAACCTTGCACTCATCATTATACTTGAGGTGTGAGGGGCTTCGGGGTTTAGGGTTTTGGCCAGGGTTTCAACCATCGCATATTCGGACAGGGGCAGCACGGCAGGCAAGTTCATTCAATTGTCCTGGGCAGGCTTATCAGGCCCTAGCAGAACCAGGTAGGACGCTATAGATCCCCATAGGAGTTATCATATCATGTCACATCGTAGCACACCCGAAGGACTGAACCCGGATTCCTGACACCCGACCCTAGACTCCAAACAAAGGCCCTTGAATGCCAGACGCTGCACTGCATTAAGGTATACTAGCGCCCTATAAACCCCTAAGAGAGACTTCTGAACAACTGGGCTGACGGAAGCCATGGCCCTCAGCTGGCGAAGATTTAAAGTAGCTCTAGGGAGCCGGTTAGTTAAGCCTTCCGTAAGCAATGAGCGGAATGAGCTTCAGCTTCCATCAAGGAATCGAAAAAACTGATGAATTGAGCTTTTTGGTATCGGCCTTAATGCAGGAGCATTGGCCGCTCTGGGCGCAGGGCCCAGAATCAGAATCCGAAGGCCCGTAACACAAAGAAGAGCTTGGAAATGCTTCAGTCACAAGATCCCGAAGAGCTTGTGCTCTTAACCCTAAGCCTTAAAGACGCGATTCTGCAAGCTATATCCTAAACCCTAAACCTAACCCCTAAACCCCAAACCCTAAACCCCAAGACCCTAAAACCCTAAACCACTTAACCCTAAGCCCCTGAATCCTAAACCCTATTCCACCCGTGTGTCACGAAGATTCCGGCTCTTTGGTTTTGGAAGGCCACACCCTGTGACTACTTGGAGGTTCAGGGGTAGTTATAAGTGGGGTTTTTAGTCCCCTAATAAGGGTTATGAGTATAGTTACCCGACTTATAACCCTCCTTATAACTACCCCTGAACCTCCAAGTAGGACAAGCAAAAGGCTTCGCAACGGAAGCTACGAATTGAAAAGGCGGAAGCCTAAGAGCCCTAAGCCCGAAGCCCTAAATCCAGAAGCCCTTAACCCTAAGCCCGCAACGTGAACACTGACTTAGTGCATCTTAGTACCCTACTATACACGCCGAAAGCCTTAAACCCTAAACCACTAAACCCCTCAACCCTAAACCCTAAACCCTAAGCCCCCAAAGCCCAAACCTACAAAACCCTAAACCCCCAAAACCCTAAACCCCCGAATCCCTAAACCCCCAAAACCCAAAGCCAAGGCCCATAAACCCTAAACACTGACAGCACCCTAAACCCCAAACCTTAAACCCTCAACCCTAAACCCTAAACACTGACAGCAAAGCCAAGGCCCATTGTGCAGAATCTCGCATCCGACCCGGAGGTCTCTCCAAGACTATGCGAGTTTCGGGGCGACTTCCTGGCTCTAGGGCTTAGGGTTTAGGGTTTAGGGTTTAGGGTCTAGGGCTTAGGGTTTAGGGTTTAGGGTTTAGGGTTGAAGCAATGGAACCGTAAACCCTGAGTCCAAAAACCCTGAAGCCTGAACCCCACACCTCAAACCTGAAGTCCTGCAGCTCTTGCTCCGGTTTGTATAAGCTACTATGACTGCAGCTGGAGTCTAGGACGTTGAGATTGAGATGTTTGATTCAAGGTTTATCTGAGTTTCTCTTGAATGCCAGCAGTCTTTGCGTTTCTTAGCATGGGGACTTTCGGTATAGAAGCCTTTCCATCGCGGTTCCTTGTATACATTCCAAGCAAATTACATTTTAATATGCTAGGTAGGCTTTGGGATGGCCTTTGGGATATTTTCTTATTGGGCTTGATTTGACTCTACTTACGAATAATTTTCAGAGGCATTAAAGGGCCAACCTAGCATAGTTTTATCCTGTCAAAGCGGGAGTTTCCGACAATTAGGGGTACCGTATTTTGGGGTCCCTATGATCAGAGATCCTACTATTTATGGTACTAGATTAGGGTGCCCTATTTTCGGAAACTCCCAAGTAGGTTTGATGGGTTGGCTGGCGGCCGTGAGCTCCGGGAGTCAAAGTGCACCTTTAGTCCCGAGGATGAGGGTACTTGGAGGAGTGTGGGATGATACGGTTGATGATATAAATCCTGCAGTACCCAGAGTAAGGAATATACCATAATTCCCATAGTTTAGGGTCCTTAAGGTGATGCAGGATTTCTATCATCAACCGGTTTTGGGGATTCAGATTTTCGGATTTTGGGGTTTCGGCTCTGGGGCTTTGGGTTTAGGGTTTAGGGTTAAGGGCAGGGTTTCAGGTTTTGGGGCTTTGGGGTTTCCGGTGTCAGGGTTTTAGGGTCAAGACTTGTTGCGACATCGAAGAAGCCAGAGACTCCAATATCCCTAAATTAAGGAATAGTCTTTAAATCATATTAGGGACCCTACTCTAATTCAAGGTGAATTCCTGAATTAAGGGATTTTGGAAGGTCTGGCTACTATACTATACTTTGGGTACGGCTCCCATACAGTAAGAGTCTATAATAGGGCTACTATTAGGGATCCTCGTATCATATAAGGTATATTCCTTAATTAAGGGATATTGGAATCCTTAAACCCTAAACCCCATAGATCCTGATAGGAGCCCCTAAAAGAACCCTTGTAGATCCCTTTAAAGAAAGGAACCCTAGGTATTCCTTACTCAAACGATCTTGGAGTCTCTGGGTTAAGCTTTGCCCCTGCAGGTGCTCGTACGTCAATCTCTGATGAAGCACTTCTGTGGGCTGGCAGGCCAGGAGCTGCAGCAAGATGCAGTTCGGTTTAGGGTTTAGGGTTTAGGGCCTTAGGGACAGGGATCTATAGAGCCTATAGGGTTTTAGGGGTTCCTTCTTAAAGGGATCCATAAGGGATCTAGAGGGTTTAGGGGTTTAGGGCCGTAGGGTTGTTTTATACGAGTGGTTGTCAAAATAAGAAACCTTTTCTGGGTCCTTATGATAATACGGCACCTAATATTTAGGGTACCCCAAAAGGGACCATAAATTTAACAACCACCCATATGGCTTGTAGGGTCCAGGATGTTTAGAGTTCATAGGGTGTATGGGGCTTGTAAGATTTACTGGGCTTTGGAGTACCGTACTTTAATACTTTTTTCTGAATGAAACCATTATGAAATATAAGTATATACTTTTTTCTCCCTGGTTACTTAAAAGCCCAGTTTATCATAAGGCCTATGTCGTACAGTCGAGTTATGACAAGTGGAGAGAGGTAGGGGTAGCTGCTCTGGATAGCCAAAGACGTACAATCAGCAGAAGCTGACCCGGCACCGTGCGCCCAGACTGTAAATCTTGAAGGCTTCTTGAACCTGGGCAGGCCCATAAACCTGTTAAGCCCTGAAACCGTCTTACCATAAACCCTAGACCCTAAACCTTAAACCCTAAACCCTAATTCTTGAGCCCTAAACCCGTCTTACCATAAACCCTAGGCCCCAAGGCCCTAAATCCACAAACCCCGAATTTGAAAGCCCACCCAGTTCTGGGCCAGGGGTCTAAAGCATTCAGATTTGGGGTTTGTGAAGCTTCAGGGTTTCTTTTGGGGGCGGGGTTTCGGGTGTGAGGGTTCCGGCTTCGGGATTCGGGTTAGTTGGTGCTGATGCTTAGGGTTTCGATTGTGCAGTTGTTGATGATTGTTATGAGTTTTAAGGGTGTTGAGTGCTGTTGTCGCGTGACAGCTAGGTGCACTACGGTAGCAGCATAGCATAGCTGCGTCCACGGGTTGGTGCTACATCCCTCTTGACGTACGGCTCTGTCGCACCCTAGCCGTTTTCTCGGCTCAATCAAAGCCGAGGCAATGAGGGCCCTGGCTACGGATAATAGCTGCGGGTGGCTTAGCTCCCCGTTTTCGAATTCGATGGACCAGACCGACAGCCGCTCTGTGTATGCACAGGCCCTGTGGCATATGGCTACAGGTGGCCGCACCGAGGAAGGTGGAGTGCTATCCATTCTCGGCTTGAAGAATTCATTTCTACACCTGAGTGCTGTCGACTCTGGGACAAAGATGAAGAGAGCTTTCTCTCACCCCCCGGACAGGAGATCGCTCGGCGCCTCGCCTCAGCTCACGAATGCCTTGGCCGTGGAGGTCGCAGAGACCTACGGACGAGATCTGGAACTGCCACGCATCTCGAAGAGCACCGAAGCGAGCCGTAGCTCTCCTCCGCGGGAAGAGGGCCCGGGCCCCCCGCAGGCTAGAACAGGACCAGGATGTGTTCAGGCAGAGACCTCTGCGGGAGAGATGATGACCTCGATGCTGCTCCGCAACCTTCCAAAGGACTTGAATCGCACGGGTCTCTGCAGCTTGCTAGACGTGCACGGGTGCTTCAAAACAGCCAACTTCATCTACCTCCCTGCACGGTTCAAGGATGGTTTCTCTCTTGGTTATGCATTCATTAATTTCCAGTCGCCAGAGGCTGCCATGGAGTTCCAACGCATCTTCCATGGCATGCACCTTTCGAGCGCAAACGGCTCTGCTAAGGCGCTGGTGGTACATCCGAATCTTCGCATGACGAGCTTGCAAGAGCTTCTGGACAGGTACAAGAACAGCCCCATCCGACACCCCGACGTGCCCGAGTGCATGAAGCCCTGCCTGCTGGAAAATGGGAAGCGCCTGCCATTCCCCCCACAGATGCTCGGTCGCAGCTAAGGGCAGCCTTTCGAAGTTGCGATGCTTGCGCTGTCAAATCAGACACTGACTCAACCACCCCAGAAGCCCTTCTCTGACCTTTATCTGGAGAAGCAACAGCAGCAGGAGCTCTAACCTTTAGAGTCTATATGCCCTAAGCCTTGTAAAGCTGTCAGAGCGGACCAGGACAGAGCGTGTGGAGCCTCCAGAGTGGCTTCGACCCCGTCATTCTTATCCGCCTGGACCACTTCGACAGGCGGGTTCCGGGAGTTGTGAACCAGTTTTGACGCACCAATTCTTGAGCCCTAAACTAAACCTAAACCCTAAACTAAACCCTATACCCTAAACCCTAAACTAAACCCGAAACCCTAAACCCTATCGAGAGCTCACGGGCACCCTAAGCAAGACCTCGGACCCCGGACTTCCTAAAGTTTTGTCCCAGCTCCTCTGCTTGGAGGGGCAGAGGACGTAGTAAGTAGGTTATAAGTAGGATGATTATTGGGGTGACTCCATTTGGGTGGTTGTCAAAATTAGGGTCCCTTTTTGGGTCCCTATTATATTACGGCACCTGATATTTAGGGTACCCAAAAAGGGACCCATATTTTGACAATCACCCATTTAGGGTACTTATAACTCTACTTATAACCTACTTACTAAGTCCCTTGCCCCTCCAAGTCAGGTGTTGCAAGCCTCGAACGGTGCTGAGCGCGGTGGGGGGGTCAGGCTGTAAACCTCTGGGGGCGGCCACATCGGGTTGTTCTTGACCTTTAGAACGGGGCCTTATCAGTGGGTTTACGCTTTCTTTAATGAACTCACGCTCATCATCATCGTGGACATGACTACACGCTTCTTAAATTTAGACTTGAGGATCTTCCGCTGTGCAAAGCGCGACGAATGTGTGCGCGTCAAGGATTCAATGTGGGGTTTCTGGTGTTGAACATAGATCCGAAACACAAACTCCCCTTGCAGGGAAGATCCTTCTGTTTAGGGGGTCTTTTGGTGTGTTGCAGCTGTGAATCTCTGCAGTCCTGAACCTCGTGCTGTGGGGTTTGGGGTTTATTGGGGTCCTCTTGGGTTTGTTCATGTGAAGCAGGGGTTTAGGGTTTAGGGGTTTAGGGTTTAGGGTTTAGGGGTTTAGGGTTTAGGGTTTAGGGTTTAGGGTTTAGGTGAGAGTGTATGCACATCTGCAAGTGGGTCCGCCACCTCAGGTCTTTCGTTTCATAAGGGTGTGAAGCTCTCTTTTGACCAGGGCTGAAGCAAGGCGAGGAGTCCCGAGCAGCCACGAAGAAACCAAGCAGAGGCAGTAGGTTGCATTCAGGGCATCCTTGCGATTGTTGATTGGTATCATCCGTTGCATACTCTATGGTTTTCAATAAACACGTTTTTCATAAATCATATACCCATAGCAGATTGGATATACTGATATAGCTATGCACATGTACACAGAAGTATACATCTGTGGTCACTCCCCTAAGATCCACCAAACCCTTCTTGTCAACTGTTTCTCGACAGTTGTCTGTGTCTACAGGCTTGCTGCTAGGTTTGCAACATACCGACAATCATGCCTTTTTCGTCCATGTTGCCTCTACTTCTTGTAGGTCGTCGTAACATGTGAAAGATTGTGCAAGCCACTTGGAAGCCAAAACGGATGATCATTTTAGTTCCGCATTGTGGGTCTCCCCATGGTGGCTCACCAGTGGGACGAGACAAGAGACCTCCTGTCAACCGAAGACGAAACCAACAAGCTCGTTTGGAGCAGAATTATGAGAATTTTCTTCATGTTTGAGGCTTGGGGACTTACTTAACGTATCTTCGAGCTTTGCAGATGTGTTCACATCTCAAGTTGCAAGGGACATCTATGGGGTCATGAGGGTTTAGGGTTTAGTGGTGTGGGGTTGTGGTAGTCTCAACAACGCCCAGGGGAATTCTAAGTCTTCCTGACGAGGCAATACCTCGAGTTATGTACTCCTGAGGACAGAAGATCGGGTGGAGGGGGGGTAGAGCGCTTTAGGACATAATCAGGCTTTTTTAAGGAAATATAGTCCCCCACCCCCCTCCCCACTACCCCCATAAGGCTCCCCATGAGAAGATTGGCGTGGACTATGGCCGGTGGGAAGGGTGGGGTAGGAAAACTGTAGACGGATATACATGCACCATTATGGAATATACACGCAGATGTACTTGTGGATGCGTGTGCGTACACTTTCATGTGCTGCCTGATCTTTTCGATTCCCGCAACCTTCTGTGCTGCGGCAGTTGTGCCATCCTCAGGTGCTCGTTATAGCAAGCATTCTATAGCCTACCACAAAACCTTTGTCTAATCATTAAGGCTTGGGGTCAGATGGTTTAGGACACGTGCCTCAGGGTTTAGGGCTTTATACCTAGACCAGTGGACTGCCGATAGACTCTTCGCCTGCAGAAGACTTCCCGACGCTTCCGTCCTTTCATGCGAAAGAGCTATGGGAGTTTCGGAAACTGTCGAGTGCCCTTTTCAAGGGCCTTCCTTGGGTTGAGGGTTTCACAGGGCTTAGGGATCTGTCTATTTCTGGGCTGTACTGGCTTCTGCTTTCTGAAACTCCCATGTCTACTTAAAGCCTCATGGGACTTAGTAAGTAAGGTTATAAGTAGGTTATAATTAGGATAACCCCACTTAGGGGACTTATAACCCCAATTATAACCTACTTACTAAGTCCCATGATCCTTCAAGTATGTCGGATCCAGCTTCATATCACTCCTTCCCGGCTTAGTGAAAGCTGTGTCCCTACGAGCAAGTATTGTGATGCGCTTCTTTCTTGATGGTCTGCAGTTATTCCCAAAGCGAGTTTAATTACAACGGCCCCCGGAACGAAACGGTACAGCCGCGGCAATCTCGAGTCTATCTAGAGCCGCAGTAGGGGTTAAGGCATCGTTTCGAACCCTACCGCGAACCTTAAGGCTTTGGATGCTAAGTTCAACGAATCCAGTGCCTAGAGACGCTAATAACAGCACAGCCCTAAAGGCCTTTCGGCCCTTAGCCCTCAAAAGGGAAGCCCAAAGAGGGTTTAGGCTTCAGGGTCTACTCTACCTTTGCATCATTGACGTAGAGGGCCCCATCCGGGGGGGGGATGTAGAGGTCTGAATATCGGGGATGAATAAAATCTCCCCATGTAATCCCGTAGAAGTGCGCAATAGGATACTCCTGGACCCTCGACGCAGCAGCAAGCCAATGCTTAACAGGATAGGGTGATGGCTGCAGTCAGGAAACCCTGCAGCCCCAGTGTGCGCGGCCCGCCAGCTAGAGCCCTGCACTGAAACTGGAGATCGACACTGCCCTACACCGTGGACCGTCAAGGGAGGCCGCAGCTCTCTAATTCGGCTGGCTTCCTTTTGGGAGAGCCGGTGTATACTGCAGGATCCTGTTCGCTAGCAGTCCCATTCACTCAAGGGTCAACCCTGTACCGAGAACATGCCACCCAGTTGGAATGCTAAACCCTACATGGGTGGTTGTCAAAATTGTGGTCCCTTTTTGGGTCCTTAATATTTTACGGCACCTAATATCTAAGGTATCCAAAAAGGGACCCTAACTTTGACAACTACCCACATCTACGCCCTAAGCCCTCGGAGAAAGATGAAGGTTTGAGGAAAAATGGGACATCTTCGTGACAGAGATCCTGCCGATGCTCCTCCCCCAAAGCCAGACCTTTTCTCTTTGGCTCTGAGTAGGGAATGGGGGAACCGGTTCTAGGGACCCTAAACCCTAAACCTTAAACCCTGTCAACTTAAAAAAAAACTTACATCCTTAAACCCTAAACCTTACGTCCTTAAACCCTAAACCCTAAACCCTAAACCTTAAACCCTCAACCCTAAGCCCTGAACCTCAAACCTTAATCCCTGAACCTTAAACCCTAAACCCTAAACCTCAAACCGTAAACCCTAAGCCCGACTAAGAGCCAGGGAGCCTTTTGGTTGTCTCTGCATCTCTACCAGGAAGCCTCGTGATACCCTTTCAGCCCTTCCCCGTTTTCGGTTTCACCCTAGAGCCCAGCCGGAAGAAAAAGGGTACCACGGGCTACCTAGTCTAGCACTTCTGCGTGCATTTCGACTTCAAGCAGGAGTGCACACATTGTTGTTGGTTCAACGATCAAGTTCCTAAACTTCGAGTCCACGGCCCTCATTACTCCACTCAGCCATCCTTACATACTCATGGTTGTCAATGCTATTCGTTGCACGGACGAGAGAAGTATGCCACGGAAAATCGCGAGCGTCGTTACAAGGGTCTTGATAAGGGTTCTACCCGGCTTTTGCATTCCCTTGTAAGTTCTTAACTCCAGGATTGGGGCTTAGGGTTTAGGGTTTAGGGGTTGAGGATTTTCGGGTTAAGGGTTTAGGGCTTAGGGCCTCTTTCTACATCATGAGTTGTAGCCGGGCTTCCAGCTTAAACTCTGAGATCGACTCCGAACCCGGTACCCAGAGCCTCCAAAACCCCTTAATTAAGGAATATACCTTAATTTATAATGGGACCCCTAATATTAGTTAAGGTATATTCCTTATTTTAGGGGGTTTTGGAGGCTCTGGGTAGCCCCAGACGCCAGACCAGACCCTGAAACCCCAAACCCTAAACCGCAAAAGCTTAAACCATAGACTCTAAACCCTCAACCCTGAACCCCGAACCTTAAACATACCCCAAACCCAGAACCCTAACCGTCGTAGCTCCTAAATGGGATCCCTTTGAATCGGAGGCTTTCTGATCCAGTCGGACCCGGAGAAGGGCTACGAGAAGGCGAAGAGAGATTCGCATCGGAGGTTTTGGGGTTCAGGGCTTAGGGGCTCTGGGTTCAGGCTTTCAGAGATTTACAGTTTACCGTGCAGGAGTTTAGATTGGGACGTTTCGTTTTGGAGGTTTAAGGGTGATTATGGTGTATTTGGGTTTAAGGAGCAATGGTTTCGAGCTGAGTAGGAAGGATATTCATAGAGCTTCAATTCCACAACTAGTGTATACCTCGGTTTAGGGTATAGGGTAGGCCCCAGCTTGCCCGGTCTCCCCTCGCGATGTTCGAAGAATGAAGGGCTCTAATATGGAAGCCTACATAGCAAGATCGTATCAAAGTAAGGAGCCCTAGATAAGGCACCGTGGTTCTGCGAAACCCTCAATTGGTTCGGCTGGATGCACTTGATTGCCTCTGGCTCTCCTGAAGGCAGCTGTCGGCCGCATCCTTCTTGAAAGTGCTGAGAGCTTTCATTCACTGTTCAGGGCTTAGGGTTTAGGGTTCAGGGTGTTCTTCTTTCCCCAACGACAAGAGCTGCGGGATCTTCAGCCGAAGCAAGGACTGGTGCAGATCTGGGAGGGTGCGGGCTTTTGAAAAGTATCCAAGGGCAAAAGGAGGGACCCTTAACAAGGACCCCTAGGTGTATACCCTTAATGTAGCTATTATATACCCACTATAATAGCCCATTATGGGGTAGGGGTCCCTATTAAGGGTCCCTCCTTTTCCCCTTTGAGAAGTAGGACCCCGCAAAGCCGCGGGCTCCTACTTTCCGAAGCCTCAAACCGACGGGGCTGCCCTATGCCCTAAACTTGGGGGTACTTGCAGATGAGGGTTGATCAAAATTATGGGCCCCTTTTGGTCCCCTAAACCATAAAGAATACCTTTATAGAGACCCCCCAAAGGGCCCATAATTTTGATCAACCCCCAGATATTGATAAGAAAAGCTTTCAGATTGCCATACAGCAGAGTCACAGCAGCCGCGAGTTCATGGATCTGGTGGGGACAACCAGTGCCCGGGAAGTCAGCTCTTTGGCTGAGGCCAGGCAAGCTATGGTCGAGAAATTGAAGGTGTAATGTAGGAGCCTGATTAAGAAACCTTGAGCCTTTGTTACGGTTCCCTATATGAATCCTACTATTTTGGGGTTGTAGGCCCAGGGTTTCTTGATCAGGTTCCTCCATTACGCCGCAACTTTCATGGAGCTTGTGTTGGCGATCGCTTTCGAGCACAGCCAGAACGATGCAAAGGGAGGCCCCTAGACCCTAAACTCTAAACTCTAAACCCTCAACCATGAACCCTAAACCCTAAACCCGAGGCGAGCAGAGGATCTGTCTCAAAACCTCCACGTGTGCAGGCCGCTACACCGGGCCTTCCACGGCCGTAGCCCTAAAACCCTATACCCGGAACCCTAACCTACGGTTGATGCTATAAATGCTGCATTACGTTAAGGAATCTAGACTATGGGAATTATTGCATATTCCTTATTATGGGTAATGCAGGATTTCTATCATCAACCGTAGTAGTAGTAGTAGTAGTAGTAGTAGTAGTAGTAGTAGTAGTAGTAGTAGTAGTAGTAGTAGTAGTAGTAGTAGTAGTAGTAGTAGTAGTAGAGTAGGTAACCTTTAACCTTCTTTGGGTAGCATAGTTCCTATATGATCCCTATAGAACCAAAATGGTTAACCTTTAGTTCCCCATGACACCCGACAAGTAGGCTAAGTTCATAGGAGGCCCAGAGGGTTTTTAGCCTATGCGGGTTTAGTAGGGATTAGGATTCCCATAATAGGGTTCATATTAATGAATCCCACCCCAAGAATCTTAAACCCCCCTTTTGGCCTCCCATCACAAATCCGAAAGCTGCTTCGTACGAGTGTTGACAGGCATTGTTCTATATCGTTTCGCAAAGGGCTTGGGCTTTGGGGTTCAGGGTTTCAGGGTAGGGATTCAGGGGTATATTGGGTTTCCTGATTTATGGATTTCAAGTCTCGGCTTGCGTTTTCGGGGTTTGAGTTTAGGGTTTGGGAGTTCTGGCGTTTGCGCCTGGGGGTCTGGAATCTAGGATGTATATAGGATGTGAGGCATGAGTACATATCACGCCACTATGAAGAGCCTTATCAAGTGTTTGCGGAGCCCCTGCTGAACCCGGGAAAACCCTTGCAGAGCCATTGTGAGCCTGTCAGGATTAGACTCCTGCTCTGCAAATATAAGGTTGTCGGGCATTTGGGGTTACGGGTTTGGGCTTTAGGCTTGAGGTTTCGGGGTTTCATGCGGGTTTAGGGTTGTGTTTAGGGCTCTTAGCCCGAAAACCTGACCTCTTAGTTTAGGGTTTAGGGGTTTAGGGTTTAGGGGTTTAGGGGTTTAGGGTTTAGGGTTTAGGGTGGGTCGCTGAAGCTCCTCAAAAGGTTGCGCGGACACTGCTGCCCACGGTCCGGGCTTCCCAGTCGGAGGGAGAGCTGTAAAACCTTAAGTCGCAAAACCTAAACCTAAACGTAAACCCTAACCCCTAAACCCTAAACCCTGGACCGTTTCAGCCTTGCTTGAGCCTGGGTCTGGGCTCTTCGTGTTTGGGGTTTGGGACTTCGGGTTTGGTGTTTCAACTTATCTTTGGTTAGTAGGGAATGGAAGAATGGTGGTAATAGTAGTTATAATTGTACCCCATTCCTCCATTCCCTACTAACCAAAGGTAAGAGGCTTGGTCAACTTGTGGCGTTGGAAGTCTTCATGTTTAGGGTAATTTAGGGCTCTTGGGTCAGGGACAGGGAGTTCAGGCTGCTATGAGTGTGGCCTTCGAGTCGTTTCAACAAGAAGCCGTAAATTCCATACAGCAGCCGTCTTTGGGAAAGCGGAGCTTTAAAGATAGACGCTGCGTCCTTGGCCCAATCCCGAAATCTGCCTCCTGAATCGGTTGTTCTTGCAGTGGTGGTAGCAGTAGCAGTAGCAGCAACACTAGCTGCCCTCCGGTTGTTGCCGGTAGCAGTAGCAGTCATTTAAATTAAATAGGAAGCAGTTCGAGTGGGTATGGACGTCGTACACTGTTTTGGATGGCAGACGTCGCGGTCCTAAACTCTGACTGACCTTAAATCCCAAAGTCTTAACCCTAAATTCCCCAAGCCCTAAACCTGGGACCTGGTCCCTAAACCCGAAACCCTTAACCCTAAACTCTTGAATCTCTTGAATTCTTACCCTAAATCCCAAGTTCTTAATCCTAAACTCCCGAAGCCCTGAGCCCTCAAGCCTAAACCCTTTACCAAAGCCCTAAAGCCCGAAACTCTCAACCCCAAACTCTTGAATGCCTTGAAGTCGTATTTGCCCAGACTCCGACCCGTCTGAAGCTCCTACCCAGAGGCTCCAATATCCCTTAATTACGGAATATTCCTTAAATCATAGTAGGATCCCTACTATGATTTAAGGAATATTCCTTAATTAAGGGATATTCGACCCCCCTAAACCCTAAACCCTACAGATCCCTTGAAGGATCCCTTTAAAGGAACCCTTTAGGGCATATTCCTTAATTAAGGGATATTGGAGTCTCCGGGTACACCCAAACCAAGGGGTCGAACTCCGAAGATCCGAACCCTGGTGTGGGTTTTAGGGTTTAGGGGTTTAGGGGTTCCTTTAAAGGGATCCATAAGGGCTCTATGAGGGATCTATAGGGTTTAGGTTTTAGGGTTTGGGGGTCAGGGTTTTAGGGTTTTAGGGGTTAGGGTTTTAGGGTTTTAGGGTTTTAGGGGTTTAGGGGTTCCTTTAAAGGGATCCATAAGGGCTCTATGAGGGATCTATAGGGTTTAGGTTTTAGGGTTTGGGGGTCAGGGTTTTAGGGTTTTAGGGGTTAGGGTTTTAGGGTTTGGGGGTTTTAGGGGTTTAGGGGTTCCTTTAAAGGGATCCATAAGGGCTCTATGAGGGATCTATAGGGTTTAGGTTTTAGGGTTTGGGGGTCAGGGTTTTAGGGTTTTAGGGGTTAGGGTTTTAGGGTTTGGGGTTTTAGGGGTTTAGGGGTTCCTTTAAAGGGATCCATAAGGGCTCTATGAGGGATCTATAGGGTTTAGGTTTTAGGGTTTGGGGGTCAGGGTTTTAGGGTTTTAGGGGTTAGGGTTTTAGGGTTTGGGGGTTTTAGGGGTTTAGGGGTTCCTTTAAAGGGATCCATAAGGGCTCTATGAGGGATCTATAGGGTTTAGGTTTTAGGGTTTGGGGGTCAGGGTTTTAGGGTTTTAGGGGTTAGGGTTTTAGGGTTTGGGGGTTTTAGGGGTTTAGGGGTTCCTTTAAAGGGATCCATAAGGGCTCTATGAGGGATCTATAGGGTTTAGGTTTTAGGGTTTGGGGGTCAGGGTTTTAGGGTTTTAGGGGTTAGGGTTTTAGGGTTTGGGGGTTTAGGGTTGAGGGTTCTAAATGACTACTGATATAGTTTCTTTGGGGTTCCTTCTTATGGTTATACTGTACAGGAGCCCGAAGCCCTGTTCTGTACACTCTAGTGGTGAATGTTTGATGGTGCCGCTCAAGATGTTGGCTCAGGCCTCGACCCTAGCTAACTTCATCATCACTGGGTCTTCGTCCAATTGGTGGGGTTTGGGGTGCCCTTCTCACTGTTCGGGATCCCTTCTGACTTTGGCCTTGGCCTTCCTTGCTGGATCTCTGTCCGGGGTTCTCCTTGCCCTTTTCCTCTTCCGGGCCATCCTTTTCACTCCTTCGGCTCGCCAGGTCGTTGAACAACCTGAGGCGGTCCTCCCCCGTCCTCGTTCCTTGAGGCTCCGGCCTTATTTGCATGAGTGAGCTTCGCCGGGATCTGGCTGACGCTGCCCGTTCTCTTGCCTCTGCTCTTGCTCGTCTCAGCCTGGACGATAACGACGGTGAGTGGGAGGTTGTGGTTGACCCGGCTGTGCCTAGTTCCTCAACCCCTTCGGTTCCCCTAAGCTCCTCAACCGAGGCCCGAACCCTTAGTGAACCCGTGCGGCACGCCGTCCCTCCTCCTTTGCCTGCAGACATCCTCTTTCTTGCTCGTAGCCTGCCTCTTGCTTCCCGAGAAGCAAGGGCTACCCGCGCTTGGAAAGCTGGCTTTTGGGCCGGTGAGGTTCTTGCTGGCCGCTTGGATTTTCCTGAGGCCTCTGATCGCATCGCTGTTCGATCCACCATCTACGTGGTCCTTCGTTGTGACGCCCTGCCTGGGCCGGCCTCCTTCAGGGGCTTCCGTGCGTTCAAGAACGCGGTGGGTGCTCTTGAGCATTCCAATACTGTGTGCCACGGCTTCCCTACCGAGGGAGAAGCCCGTATCTTCTGTGCTGGGGCCAACGTGCCTTTCCCCTCTTTCTGCTAGCCATGGATTTGGTACGCGAATTCTTGGGGGACCCCCTGGACTTGGGTGCTTTGATCTTCTCTCCCCCTATTGGGGAGACCGAGGAGCCTTCCGATTTCCTGGCCCTGCCTGTGTTGTGCCATTCTGCGGGTTTCCTCCTGGCCTTGCCTCCTGGAACTTTCTCGGAAGGGCTCTTGACTTTGGGCAATCAAGGCGACTCGGAAGTTCAGGTCGGCCCTTCTTTCACGACTTCCGTCGCCGGCCTCGAGGAAGACGAGGCAGGCATCATGCAAGAGGTGTCGTTACAGGTCCCGTGTCTTGTGGTGGACCTGAAGGAGGAGCTGGCCAGCTATCTTCGCAAGATGGATCCTGTGACCGATCCGGTCGAGAGCCGGGCCTTCTTGCCGGAGCACGCCATGGTGGTGCCACGGCACAGTGCTTTGATCGAGGCCTCTCGGGCCTGGCTTGCCACAGAGACGGGAGAGAGATTAGCCTTCTACAGTGCCTCGGAGGAGCCCATTCCTCGCCGCCCTCAGCCTTCTCGGCCGAAGCGGGTGACCACTACGCAACTGGCCTCCCAAATCTTGGGAATATGCGTCTGCTTGCCCCTCCCGATGTGCCTCCGAAGGCTCACCAGCAAAGGTTCGTTCCCCCGCAGTCCAAGGGGCCCATGCCAGAACAGATGATGCGTGCTTTGGGGGCATCGTTGGGCCCGCCTCCTCGACTCCGCGAGCCTCAGCCTGCACAGGCCTCCGTCACTCAGGCTTCTCCAGACCTTGGTGCTCCAGCCGAGGAGGGCCCTGTCGGGCCTCGCAACAGGACCGTCTGGCCGATGCCATCCTGCAGCAAAGTCAGGCCCTCACGCTGTTGGTGGGTCATCTAGCCGAAGGCGGGGTCGACTCAACTGCTTTGGGTCAGGGGCCTGCTCTTGGTAAGGGTGGCGCCGTGAAGCGCGAACGGCTCCAAGCCGATCTGGCTTCCCGATCCTTCAAGTGTCGCAGGCCGCCTTCAAGCGAATGCAGCCTACAAGCCCGATGCCGCGGACTTTGGACTCCATGAAGGACGCGGGACCCTTGTTTACCAGATACGTGGAGAGGTACGGCGGTTTGCCGGCCAGCGCGAGGCAGGGATGATGATGTGGGTTTTGGCTCACATCGGGGACTGCATGTTGGCAGGAGACCAAGAAGGGGCCCAGGAACTGCTAGCCCTTGCCCTGGTGGCCCAGGAGCAAGCAGCCATGGACTCAGGCAACTGGAGCGTTGCCTACCTCGAGGAGCCGCCGCCACAGCTCTTCACCGGGAGAGCCTCTTCGAGCACGAGTGCGAGACTCAAAGCTTTTGCGCCACTGTGCCCCCCAGCCTGGGGAACCACAACCCTGGCATTTATCAAAGAAATAGATGCCTTGCAAACCAGAAGGAGGGAGCTTGCCCAGAGTGCTTCGAAGGCACCGCCTGCGGGTCAGCAAGAGGAGCCAGCTCCTCCCAAGAGGAAGCCACGGTTCCCCCGTCGTCCCAAGCAATCGCCGGAGGCCTAGGTTTTCCTCAAGGGCCGTGTCTGCACTCTCCCCCGGGTTTGGGGCCCTCTGTGTCTGTCCGGCCTCACTTCGAGAATGGTTCCGGTGATCTTCCTTTGGGTCCCTTGCCTGGTGACTCCTGCTGCCGACCTGCTTGCTGCAATGGTGCTGGCCCCATAAGGTTTAGTTCCCAGCCTCACTTCAAGGATGGTTCTGGTGATCTTCCTCCGGGTTCTTACTTAGATAGTTCCCTTCGCCAGCCGTCATGTTCTTTTGGGGTCCCACCTTCCACTGCGACAGTTTCTCGGCCGTGTGGAAGAAGCAGCCTGCTTCCGCCTGCTAAAAGCAATGTGCCCGCCCTTGGTTCGGTGGCGTCGCCTCCGACGGCCTCTTTAAAACGGCCCGGGCCTGCAGCCAACGTCAATTCACCGCATGCTTTTGCCGAGGCTCCCCTTTTCGGGTCTGAGACTCTTGCTCTTGCTGCCAATGCCAGCCCTGTTACCCCAGATGCTGAAGGGACCGTTTCCTTTCGTGCTTGGGCTATGAAGTTAGCCCCCCTTATCTTGAGGGCGCGGGCTCCTTTTTCAAAGTTCCTTTGTAACACTTTGCACCTACTGTTGGGCAGCCGTTCTGCCCCTGCACATGCCCTGTTCCCTCTGCCGGTTCCCTTTCCAGGCGTTTTCCGGCATTGTGACCCGCAGATGGGGTCGAGAGCCAGAGGTAAAGTTGCCATAAAGCGGGCGACGCACGTTGCCGTGATGGCCCTTAACTACCTGCACAACAACCTCTTGCCCCCAAGCCTAGGCCTGCTGCGGAGGAGACCCAATCCCTCACAGGGTCGGGCTCTGGATCTGATTCGTCGGCTCCTCCGGGGGTGCGGTGCTGTTGAAGACTTTTCCATACCTTCAACTGGGCGCCGTCATCCTGAATTACTTGCACGATTGGGGGATCTCTCTGATTTCCTCACCGCCATGGGCCCCAATGCGGACCCCTACAGCCAGAGCTTCCCGGGCATGCAAGCGCCTCCTCCTGGAGAGGGCCCCCTGCGGCCTTACTACTCGCTCAACCTGAGGAGCTGAAGCTTACAGGAAAGGGTAATTTCGACCCTCTGCCCTTCCTTAGCGATGATCTGGCTTTGCCATTCCTTGAGCCTGACTGCATATGCCACGGTGCGTCAGCTCCACCTGGCGAGTACCCTGATGTCGCCAGAGAGGACTACTCTTCCTCTGTTGATCTTGCCTGGTTGTGGGATAGGCAGGACCTCTTGCGGCTCCATGCGGGCCCCGCTCCTGTTGGTGATGAAAAGGAGTTTGTTCGTGTCTTCAACTGCTTCAAGTCCCCGGGCGTTGCCCGGATGATCGGTGACCGAAGAGGCCGGAACTACAGTGAGCTGCCCCTTCGGGGCCCTTCTTCAGGGCTGCCAACAGGAGTGCACCTGCTAGGGCTTATTGCAAAGCCCTCGCAGTACCTTGCAGTCAGTGTGACGGATCGCAAGGATTTTTATACTCAACTTAGAGTTGGGGCCCGGAAAGCTATGAAGAACTGCCTCTACCCTCCCCTTCGCACTGCAGACCTGGTGGGTACACAGGCCCTGTGCAAGTTGCTTCGGGAAGGACCAAATCGGGTAAGGGCCAGGGACTGTGATCGCCGGTCTCTCCTGGTGCCACCTGTTGATGCTGAAGGCCCGCGGGTCTTTGCCCTTTTTGAGGCAATCTTCCAGGGTGATCACTCACGTGTTGAGGTCGCCACGTGCTGCCACCGCCGATTTCTCGCCTCCTTTGGGTTGCTTCAGGATTCTAGGGAGCTTCGGGCCGACGCCCCCTTCCCTATGTTCGCCGATTGCATTGAAGGCTTGACAATCGACGACTACTTCAAGCATCTCTTTTGAGGAGCGGGGCCCTCCTCCTGCCGGCGGGTCTCGCTCAGGCAAGTGTC
Source organism: Symbiodinium sp. CCMP2592 (assembly GCA_905221615.1). NCBI lineage: Eukaryota > Dinophyceae > Suessiales > Symbiodiniaceae > Symbiodinium > Symbiodinium sp. CCMP2592. The sequence continues at coordinate 983,894 of CAJNDT010005223.1, read as the reverse complement.
TCGACTCGGCTCGGTCAGCCTATGCAGAGTCAGGCCTGCTGGGGTCTACGGAGAAGGACCTGCAGGAGGTTTGTCTTGGGAAGGTCGGCGGAGCTGAACTCGATTCTTCTCCTTGGCGCGATCGCTCGGCCTTATCCTTGCTGGGGCGCCGCGGGCCAAAAAGGCTTTCACTTGCTGCTGTGTCTCTCGTGCTCGCCGCCTCGCCGTGCACAACCGACTGCCTCCACCTGTGCCTGATGGGGGGCTGGACTTCTATCCTCCTTTACCGTCGGCCGCTCATGGCTGTTTTGGTTAAAGGGGCTGAGGTTAGGTCAGGGTCGCCTAATGTCATTCCGCTCCCACGCTCCGTCGCTGATGAACTGGTCGTCGTCAGTGCTCTTGCCCCGTTGGCTGTCAGTGATCTCTCGGCCCAGCTCCTCCCCGAAGTGTTTGCCACGGACTCCTCTGAGGATGCCGCTGCCTCTGTCCAGGCTCCTTGTGATCCTGACGTGCTCCGTGCTTTGTGGCTGTCTGCTGACCGGAGGGGAGGGTACTCAAGGATGCTCTCGAAGGCCGAGGCCCTTCTTAAGAGCCATGATCCTGACTTTGAGGAGCTCGGGGACCGTTTCGGAAACGAGGCTTCTGGGCTTGCTGTCAGGTCCCATGCTGAGCGCCCTCGCTCCCTCCGCTTCCATTGCTTGGAGGTTGGCGTTCGTGTCGGTGCCATTTCTGATGATCTCAGGTCCCTTGGCTGGGTTCCGGGCCCGGCTTTGGGCTTTGAAGCTTCGCCTGAGTACGACTTGAAGTCTTGCCACCTTGTCGGTTGGATTTCGCACCTTTTGGAACGTGGCCTCCTTGACTCCCTCGTTATCAGGCCTCCTGTTTCCGATTTTTCTGTGCATCGGCGGCCTGCCACCCGGACCTTTGCGCGTCCTCAAGGAAGAGAGCGGGAGGGTGAGAGGGCCCTTGACCACCGGCGGGCCGAGTCCTCTCTTTTCCTTTTCCGTCACGCTGTGTTGGTCGGTGTCCCGGCCGTCCTTCTTCAGCCGGGCTCTTCAGTCATGCCGCGGCTGCCTGCCTGGCGGACTACTATGAGTCGTGACGGTGTTGTCCAGCAGGTTTGGGGCAAAAGGCATTGGGTTGCCCTCCTTTGCAACCTTGCTTTGAGCGATGGCCCTAACAGCTTTGATCCTGAGTGCCCCGAGCAGGCCGCCTACTCCCATCTCGCGCGTTGCCTTGACTCCTCTCTCCGGAAGCGCTTTGCTGCCCTTGCCTGTTCTGACCTCTGCGTTGAAGGCTTGGAGACCCCTCTCGCAAATCACATTGCCCTGTCGAGCAAATGGAGTGTTCGTGATGTTTGGGCTTGGCCTCGGCCCGTTCACATCAACATACTGGAGTCAAGTACAGTGTACCGGCTACTGCGGAGCATTGCGCTTGAGACAATTTCGGCACGCATTGTGTCCCTGCTGGATTCGAATGTTTCGCGATGCGCCCTGTCAAAGGGCAGGTCCTCTGCAAAGGGGCTCTTCCAGGTTCTGTGGCGCACCGCTGCCCTTGAGGTTGGATTTGGGCTCTACCCGGCATATCCCTTCTGCCCTACCAGGTGGATGCCTGCTGATGGGCCCTCTCGTGACGGCTCGCCTCCCCTTGCTGTTCCTGGCCTGGACTGTGCATGGACTTCTGGTGAGCGTCTCATAGACTTACAACGTCTGCCTCGCCTGAGGCGTTGGGCTTCGAACTGGGTGAGGCTCGTCCTCCGCCTCTCCTCTCCTGCGTCGCCCGTCTTACGCCATGATCGCCGGTTTGCCTCCTTCGCTGCTCGTACCTTCTTTGGGAGCGGCATGGATTTTGATGCTACCCTTGGATACCCTGGTGAAGGCCCTGCCCTCTTTTCTTTCAGGGTTTTTAGGGTTTGGGTTTTCATCTCCTTCATCCTTCTCAGCCATGGTATGCTGCAGCCTCGGAACTTAGCTGACAGACTGCGGAAAACTGCTAGGCAGGACCTACCGCTGCCGTTGGGAAGGCCAGTTGAGAAGCATACTCAGCGTGTGCGAGACCGGCTATGGGACGAGTTTGCTGCCTGGCTCCGGGGCAATGGCTTGGACCTTGAAGCGGTTTTTGGAGAAGGTGCCATCGACATTGATTTCGTCAACATTGTGCTGGGAAAATACGGGAGGGAACTTTACCAAGCAGGCCGCCCGTACAGCCATTGCAGCGAAACTATAAATGCGGCCTCCTCCCTGCATCCAAAAATTAGACGATTGCTTCAGCCGGCCTGGGACGTCGCTTTTTCTTGGATGCGGAACGAAACTCATCACCATCATGTTGCAATGCCCTGGCAGGTCCTTTTGGCTATGATTTCTATTGCTTTATATTGGGGATGGCCCCTCTTTGCAGGCTGTATGGCCCTCACATGGGGCGGGCTTGCTAGAGCGGGAGAGGTTTTCCAGGCTTATCGCCATTGCCTCTTCCTTCCGTCGGATGTACGGCTCACTACGCAATGGGTCATCTTGGCGATTCCTGAACCAAAGACACGGTATAAAGCTGCTAGGCATCAGAGTCTGAAGGTTGACCATCCGGACCTCATCGAGGTCATCGAGTTTGCTTTTTCTGGGCTGTCTCCGGGGCAGAAGCTTTGGCCCATGTCAGACCAGAGTTTTCGCAACAGGTTTCAGCGCATCCTTGCTGCGCTCCACCTGCAGTCGCTGCCGAGGCCTTTTACCAAGACTTTGGATTTGGGCAGCATGCGTGCTGGTGGCGCGACGTGGCTCATGATGGTTTCGGAGGACAGCGAATTAGTTAGGAGGAGAGGTAGATGGCTCACCTCCAAGATCATGGAAATCTACATTCAGGAAGTCAGTGCTCTTCAATTCCTGCCTGCACTACCCAAAGCAGACCGGGACTATCTGCTAGACTGGGCTGGGATGTATTCTTACATCTTTGCGAGAGTCAGGTCCTTGAAAGGCACTCCTCCTCACATGTGGCAAATTTTCCTTGGCCGTGGTGCTTGAGACTGCACAATGGGGGTGGAATCAATGGGCGGAGGCTCTGCGGACTTTAGCGATGTACAGTATCGCAACGTGTGCACCCTGCAAGCTGGTGCAAAAAGTGGCTACCGGAGAGCATGAGCCACTGTACACTCTAGTGGTGAATGTTTGATGGTGCCGCTCAAGATGTCCCTCCCTCCGCACCCGCCACCACGGCTCTGCGGACTTTAGCGATGTACAGTATCGCAACGTGTGCACCCTGCAAGCTGGTGCAAAAAGTGGCTACCGGAGAGCATGAGCCACTAATTATTGAGGCCTCTATGTTAATCGAGCGCCGAATCCTAATTTTAAAGCCTAATCCTAGACCCTGAACACTCAAACCCCGAAGCCGAAATCCTGTATCCTCAAGTCCCATCACCCCTGAACCATGAATTAGGGCCATGGTGCCTGTCTATTCAGGGCGGTGGCATAAGGATTCCTACTATACTCGCAGAAATGGAGTACATGAACAGTGACGACTACCACTTTGGAACCACGCCTACCTCGCTCCAGGCGAAGTTGCTGCTGTCGGAGAAAGCTGCAGATGCGAAGACCTAAGGGTGAGGTTCGTGTTAACGGACTTAGTCTAAGCGCACATAGTCGTGAACGTATTCTATCTACTGTACATCCACTATTGCAGTTCAGCTAGATTATGTTTTGTACTGTGGCAGTTATTTTTATTTTATTTTTTTGTTTTTTTTTGCGGGGGGGGGGGGGGGTTCAGGGGTTCAGTGTTTTGGGGTTTTCGTATAAGCTGTTAAGAGGCTAAGAGGTTTATAAAATCTTATGAAGCAGGATGTGCGGGTGTTGGTGAGTGCTTACACGCGGAAATTGCGCCGCGGTTTCCTTTAGGCATGCTGGTGTCGAACGCCTTGCTTCTTTTGGGCGGAGGGGTTGTCTTCATAGGGGTTCTGTGAGTGGCTTCTTGTTTGAGGAGGTGGTAAGGGCTTTTGAAGCAGAAAGGTCTTTCCTCTGCAGGTTTCAGGGCCTAAGAATTGCATTTCAAAGCCCCGAGCCCAACTCCAGGACCCAAACCTTCGCAACCCCGGAGCTGAAAAGGACCCATGCGCTCGAAACGCTAGGTTAGGGTTTAGGGCTCCGTCAACTCAAAATCCATCAACATCTCTCTTTCCAAACCCTGAACCTTTGCCCCGCCTCAATACCCCATCAAAACACATTCTTAAAGAACCCTTATAGAAGCCCTATAGATCCCTTTAAAGGAACCCTTAAAGGAAACCTTATATCTACCCATGAACCTCCAAGTAAAGATCGTCAAGAAAGAGATCCTGTTGATGGTATACATCCTGCATTACCCATAATAAGGAATATACCATAATTCCCATACTTTAGGGGCCTTAAGGTAATGCAGGATTTATATCATCAGCTGTCTGAGGTGCGGCAGAGCGCGATCGAGGCCTTCACGGCCTTGGCCTCACACCTCCGCGCCGGCGACTGTGGGGACCAGGCCGGGACAGGTTCATAGGGGTTCCCTTTAAAGGGTTCCTATAAGGACTACTATAAGGGTACTATAAGGGATCTATAAGGGTATACTATAAGAGGTTCTATAATGTAGGAGGCCGAAAGGGGTTTTAGCCTAGGGGGGTTTAGTAGGGATTAGGGTGCCCATAATAGGGTTCATATTTAGGAATCCCGACCCCAAGAATCTTAAACCCCCCTGTTGGTCTCCCATCACAGTTCCTAGGCTTATAGATTCTAGGGTTTGTAGGGTTTATAGGGTTCCTGGGGTTCATAGGGTTCATAGGGTTTGTAGGGTACACAGGGTTGACAGGGTTTATAGGGTTTGTAGGGTTTAGGGTTTAGCGTTTATAGGGTTTCTTGGGTTTATCGGGTTTGGGGTTTAGGCTTATAGACTGGGTTCCTGAGTAGTACCCTTTTGCCCTGTTTCTGTTAGGGCCCCCTTATCAAAACCGAGCGGTAGGAAAAAGGGCACCCTTGTGATCCAAGAGGCTGCTCAGGAACCTAGCTCAAAGGGGAAAAGGAGGGACCCTTAATGGGGACCCTTACCCTATAATGGGGCTATATAATGGGTATATAATGGCTATATTAAGGGTATTTACCTAGGGGTCCTTATTAAGGGTCCCTCCTTTTACCCTAGGACTAGCAGATTCTACAGTTTTGTGGGAGGTTCGGGTAAGGTTTTGGGTTACCGGTTCGGGTCCGACCTATGGGGTTTAGGAGAACCAGGAGCGTGGTGTTCATTGTTGGGGGCTCATAGGTCAGGGTTGAGGCGTTGGAGGGTCGGGGGACTTAGTAACTGGCTATTTTAGGGACTCATAAGTACCATAACCCCAATTAAGGTCCGTTTTAGGGTACTTATAAGTCTACTTACTACCTACTTACTAAGTCCCCCGACCCTCCAAGGCTTCAGACAAGTCAAGAGACGAGAAACCCTAAACCCCAACTAAAGCCTTAAATGGGAGTTTCCGAAAATTAGTGGTACCTCATTTTGGGGCCCTGGTAATAGGGATCCTACTATTTAGGGTGCTATATGAGGGTCCCTTATTTTCGGAAACTCTAAACCTTAAACCCTTTATAGAACCCTTGTAGATCCCTTAAAGGAACCCTTAGGTTACTATATGAGGGTCCCCTATTTTCGGAAACTCCCAAATGGTGGCCCCGAAATTTTGCTGGCTCGAAGCTTGATTTTCTGGAGGAGGGCGGGTCCTGAGAGTAGAAGCGAAACCGCTTGTAGAGGCTCTTTGGGTTTAGGGTTTAGGGTTTACGGGTTTAGGGTTTTGGGGGTTTAGGGGTTTAGGGGTTTAGGGTTTAGGGTTTAGGGGTTTAGGGGTTTAGGGTTTAGGGGTTTAGGGGTTTAGGGGTTTAGGGTTCCTATGTAGATTTCCCTTTGCATAGTACCCTAAACCCTAAACTCCAATCTTATTTCGAAGCCAGTACTTGGAGGGTCGGGGGACTTAGTAAGTAGGTAGTAAGTAGACTTATAAGTACCCTAAACGAGACCCTAATTGGGGTTATGGTACTTATAAGTCCCTTAAATCACCAGTTACTAAGTCCCCCGACCCTCCAAGTAAGGAACCCAGGCATGTCCGACGGAGCGGCAAGGACAGGCAATCTGCACCCAAGGCCTGCAATGTGAAACTCGTAAGCCCCGACCCAGTGTTAAACCCGAAACCCTCAACCGGCGACACCCAAAACCCCCTGACACCAAAGTTTAGCCAAGCCGTACTGGTTTTGCATGTAGCCGAAAGCGTGAATCTCATTCCGAACGCAGCAGGAGTTGCTGCAGTTGTAGTAAGCCCTCAACCCTGAGCTTTCCTAAACCCGCACCGTAAAAATCAGTGCGCTTTAGTCTCCTGGAAGCAGGTGCTTATGCCAGTCATCGCGCTTTCTCAGAGCAACGACGACGAGGAGCTTGGTGACGGGTCGTCGCCTGCACGTGCCTTCGGGTTTGGCGCTTGCGGTATATCAGGGTACACAGCTTGCAGTTTCCAATTCAGCACCTTGAGTGCAGAAGAACGTCAGAAAGAATCCCAAACCGTAAAGCCTAAGCCGTAAACTCAAACCTGAAAGCCCACGCCATATGTAAACTCTGGACCCTACATCTTGAGCGCACCATACTGTCTGGTTCTTAGTAGGGAATGGGGGAATGAAGCATCACCTGCGCGGGACTGTAATACCTCTTACAGATCCCACGTGCCATTGCCACGCCCTTTCTGATCCCTAAACCCTAAACCCTAAACCCTAAACCCTAAACCTTAAACCCTAAACCGTCACATCACAGCATAGGCCCATGAAGGCTCGCGTAGCTGGCACAATGAAGGCTTCGCCTTCGATTCTTAACTAGGGTTTAGGGTTTAAGGTTTGAGGTTTCCGGAGAACCCGACAGGGCTTAATTAGGGACGGAAAATACAAGATTGCATCATTATACCATACGCGTACACTGCATATGCCATTCGGTTTAGGGTTCCAGGTTTAGTTTTGGGGGATTTGGGCACCTCGAACTCATCCCGCGGAGGGATCCTTGCCATGGTGTTTAGTTTTGGGTGAAGTCTGAAGTCATGTCCCCTTCTCAGAGGCTTTTGACGTCACCGGGAACCCTGAACGCTAGATCCTGAAGGGTTGATGGTGTAGGCCTTAAGGGCTCAGGGTCCTGCGGGCGGAGGCTGAGGGTTCATGATCGTATATCGGGCCTTACAGCAACCCATTTAGTAACTGTGCAGGACCCTGTAAAGGAAGCCGGCAAACCCCGTGAACGGCTGAAGTCTGGGGACCCTAAAAACGCCAGCAGCCTAGAGCCTTTATATATGGGGTATTCATGTGTATATAGGGTGAGGGCAGGAGCCACACAACGAAACTGCTGGCCAAGACCTTGCGCAGCGATACACGGCGACTAGCACCATCCTTCCAAACACCTGGTGAGTTTAGTCCTCAACCCTGCTAAACCCGAAGACAAAACCTAAGCCCTGAACCCTAGGACCTAAACCAAACCTTAATCCCAAATAACCTACCTTTTTGACTTATATAAAGAACTCATATTAGGGAACCCTAAAAAGGTAGGTTCCTTAGAGTCCAGGTAAGCCCTAAACCCTAAGCCCCAGACGCAGGAAGCGAGGAGCACGGCAGTGCAGCTTCTAGGAGGACTCGCTGAGGCGGCTTTTGTCATAATTGGGTAACAGTTTCCTTTTGTATGGGTACTTCGGTTGATGATATAAATCCTGCATTACCTGAAGGACTCTAGACTATGGGAATGATGATATCTTCCTTATTATGGGTAATGCAGGATTTATATCATCAACCGTTGAACCCAATAAGGAATGAAAATGTACATGTTTAACCCTACCCCAACAATGAACTAGAAGTCTGGGAGGGGTCCGAAGCCCGAAGTGTCACCGGGACTCCGATAGCGAGTCCCCCTTTAAGGTATTTCTGGAGGGGATAATAGGAAGAGCGAGCGTGAGAGAGAGAGAGAGAGATAAATACATACAAACATCCCCGCATGCGAAAGCCACAGCACAAACGGAATTTGATGCCACGAATAGGGTTTAGGCTCAAGGTCTTCAGGTTTAGGCGGTATTTAATTATGCAAGAGTGCCACAAGTAAGTCGCCAGTTGCAACTGCTTACCACGGTCAACAGTACCATCCCCCAAACCTCTCGAGTTCATATCTCCAAGGGTAAAGGAGGGACCCTTAATCAGGATCCCTAGGTATATACCCTTAATTCTAGCTAGTATATACCCATTCTATAGCCCATTATATCCTAAACCCTAAACCCTCAATATAGCCCCTTATGGTAGTCCTTCTAGACCCCTTTAAAGGAACCCCCTCATCCCTAGGGGGTAGGGGTCCCCATTAAGGGTCCCTTCTTTTCCCCTTTGAATGTCTGAACTATGAAGTCGAAGACACCGGGAGTGAGGGATGGGACACACCCCGTTGCAGCCCCGAGTTTAGGGTTTTAGGGTTTAGGGTTTTAGGTTTTTTAGGGTTTTAGGGTTTAGGGTTTTAGGGTTTAGGGTTTTAGGTTTTTTAGGGTTTTAGGGTTTAGGGTTTTAGGGTTTAGGGTTTAGGGTTTTTTTGTAATCGAGTAGGCAACTTTTAACCTTTTTTGGGTAGTATAGCGCCTTTTTATCCCTATATAACCAAAAAGGTTAACGTTTAGTTCCTCATGATACCCGACAAGTAGGTTTATATGCCGCTACATCGTGGTCTTATTATTCTGGCCATCTCTATATGATACACTAACCCCCAAAAAACAGAAACGCCTTGTACAAGCAGGTTCGGTAAGCCCTCCGCCCTGAGAGAGTGAACGCGCACTGCACCCTCAAAACGAAGCCCAAACCCCAAAACCTGAATCCCAAACCCTAAACCCTGAACCCCTAAATTGAGGACTTGAGGCCATTGACCTTATGATTTCAGGGTTGGCGATGGTGGCTTCAGGGGCAGGGGCTCACGTAGGTATTGGGGCATATGAAGCCAAGATCTGTATAGGGTCTATAGCGGGATGTTATTACGAAATGTATTCCGGCCCCTACATCGTTGTAACTTTTTGTTTCTGAGGGCTTAGGGCTCGGGATGTAGGCGTCGAGATTTCTAGGCATCCCGAAATGTCTTGCACCCAGGCCCACAAGGCCTGCAACCAGAGATCCTAAACCACCCCTAAACCTTAGCCCTGAACTGCACAGAAGCCTTCTGTATGGGAACCCTAACATTCCAAACCAGAGTAATTAGAGTCTGTAGGGTTTAGGGTCGTGTAGAACCCTCACCGGTATGGACACCATCAATGCGCCCCTGAACAACAAACCAAGCACCCTTCACCCTGCAACCCCCAACCCTAAACCCTAAACCCAGAACCCTAAACCCTAAAACCCTAAACCCTCGGAAGCCCTTGCGTTTTTTATCCTGAACACCAAAACCCTCAGCCCTATAAACCCTCAACCCCTAAACCCTAACCCTAAACTTTGTCCTTATCAGACCACCTAGAGACTCCAGTATCCCTTAATTGAGGAATAGGCCTAATCGGGATCCTTCTATAATTTAGGGAAAAATTCCTTAATTAAGGGATAGACCTTAATTCATATTGAGGATCCCACTCTAATTTAACGCAATATTCCTTAGTTAAGGGATGTTGGACCAGGCCCCAACCCCTAAACCAGTAAACCCTAAACCCTAAGCCCTAAACCCTAAGCCCTAAGCCCTGAACCCTAAGCCCTAAGCCCTAAACCCTAAACCCTATAGATCCCTTATAGAGCCCTTATGGATCCCTTTAAAGGCCCCTAAATGAAGGGAGTCTTGGACCCTAAACCCTCAACCCTAGACCCTTCCTAGGCCCGCCCTGAGCCCTAGGGCCCTGGGCCCTTAACCCTAAACCCTAGGGCCTTAAACCCTGCACCCTAGGGCCCTAAACCCTAAAACCTTGGCGAGGCCCTAGGTCCGGATCTCTGTCAGCAGTTTGTGGGCGTCCAGCTGGAGGCCTTCTGCGAGGACGCCTCCGCCAGGGGCGTTGCGACGGGGGTGTTTCAGTTAGCGTTTAGGGTTTAGGGTTTTAGGGTTTAGGGTTTAGGGTTTAGAGGTGATGTTCGTTGCTTCTTTGGGTTCATGGGTGCTTGATTGTGCTTTTGGTGTTTTGGGTTGTCTTTGTTTGGCTTTGGCTATCTTGGCTAGAGCTTGTTGCGTTCGACAGAGCTGTCTGTGTTTGTCAAATTTTTGGGTGTTGTCGCAGCCTCTTAATTTGCCTTCACGTGTACTTGGGCTCCCTCTGTCTACAGACCAAGGAATCGAGGAGCATGGGACAGGGTACTTGGAGGGTCGGGGGACTTAGTATCTGGTTATTTTGGGACTTATAAGTACCGTAACCCCAATTAGGGTCCCTTTTAGGGTACTTATAAGTCTGCTTACGACCTCCTTACTAAGTCCCTGAACCCTAAACCCTATACTACCCTTATAGAGCCTTTTAAAGGAACCCATTATGGTACTTATAATCCCTAAAATAACCAATTACTAAGTCCCCTAAAGACCCTCCAAGTAGTAGCTTGCGAAACGCCTTGAGCTCTTCAGGCCCTGCAGGTGCAGACCTACGCCGCTGCCCCGAACTGCCCTGAATCTTTAAGCTCTAGCTGAATCCCTCTACCGTAAACCCTGGCCGGCCGAAGTCCTATACCCTAAAGCTGAAACTCTAAACCCTTAACCTAGGTTCCGGTATGGCAGGTGCTGTTGCCTTAGATTACATACTTGGAGGGTCGGGGGACTTAGTAAGTAGGTAGTAAGTAGACTTATAAGTACCCTAAAAGGGACCCTGATTGGGGTTATGGTACTTATAAGTCCCCAAAATAACCAGTTACTAAGTCCCCCGACCCTCCAAGTAATATGTATTTATGGTGGGGGTTTAGGGTCCTTTACGCCCTTCTGTGAAGTATGTCCGGTTTCAGGATGGTAGGGTCTTCGTTGAGGTGTCGTCTCAGCTAAACCCAAGCTGGCTCAGCCATGTAAGACCTATACAACCTTGCAAGTAGCACCTGGCAGCACTGTGTACAGAATTCCGGGCTTTCGGTTTCGGGTTCAGAAGTGAACCGATCACTGTCTGCTTATCCGCAGCAGCTGCACAAGCCATGCAGCAATGGGGAAGTCACCCACACCAGCACAACCCCTCAACCCACTCCCCAAATCGTATGCTCGACACCCCCAAGACCCTAAACCCTAAGCTCCAAAGCCCAACCCCTTTCAGTCTCCAAAACAGATCAGCAGAACCCCCTACAGGGGTTCTCTAAGCCCTCAACCCTAAATCCCGAAACGCTAAAGCCATGAACCCCTAGATGCAAGTCTCTTGCACTTGAGCCCGAACCTAGAACTCCAACCCGCAGCCCAGACTTTTAAACTAGATAGGCCTTAACACGTAAAGCCTTTAGTAGCCCTAAACCCTAAACCCCTAAACCCTAAACCCTAAACCCTAAAGCCCGGACAGCCCTAAAACCCTAAACCCTAGCAACTAATGGCCTGGCGCCCCATACCGCTGTCCGCGCGGGCGGCTTGATTTTCCGGCGAAGATGGGGCGGCCCAAGAAGCCGGTGTTTTAGCGTGAAATTCCGAGGTTTTTGGGGCTTTGTGGGTGTGGGATTTTCGGGGTTTTGGGGGGTTTCAGAGTCTGGGGCTGAGACTTTAGGGTCTATGGCTTCGAGATCCAGTTGTCAGTGTAGATGGGATCCAAGAGGTTTGAACCACGGATTGAAGGGATCGACGGTTTGCACGGCTTTGAGATTCGAGCCGAAGCACTGCAGGTGCTGGTGCAAGCGAGTGGTCGTTGAATACAGCAACAATCTAGAGTTATCTCGACAGACCTTCCCTCCTCCTCCTCCTCCTCCTCCTCCTCCTCCTCCTCCTCCTCCGTCATCAACATCTCGGTCATGATGATGATGATCATCATCATCACCATCATCAGGAAAAGTGCCCTGTCCGTCATCATGTCAGCCTGAACAGTCGCCCTATGCACTCCCCTTACTGTTTATGTGCTAATGTCGACTGGAGGAACGAGAGCATGTCTGAATGAGTTCGAGATGAACAGGAGAAGGATTTGCAGGCGTTGCGGAGTATTGAGGCCACTCTATGACCTTCGTTCTTTTAGAGTCTGGCTTGTCTGCAAGCCGCCATCTATAGCGGTGTATGCAAGGGCTTCGGATAAACGGTTGAGTTGTTTAGGGTTTCGGGTTCAAGAAGCGGGAGCCTAACGAAGTTATAGTGCTAGATGCCCTTCTCCGTGGTCGTCGGCCATGGCACAACTGACTTCGATGGCAATGTAGATGGCATTCATGAATTGGTTTTCTTTCAGTGTGAGTGCTGAAATTTATTTCACATCCCTTTTGTAATGCCTTGTGCAGGTACGCAAAATATGTTCGAAAGAAGAATCTTGCCCATCATTCGGATGCAAAACCAGCAAACGACCATCTATCTGGCTGCCAGAACCGACTTAAGCCTTTGTCATAGTTGGGCAACATTTTACATTTTTATGAGTATTTGAACCCAACAAGGAATAAAGGGTAAACTTTTAATCCTATCCCAGCAATGAACTAGAAGCCCTAAGACCCACTTAGAAGCTGCCCCCACCCTGTAAAAGTGACTATAAGGATTATATTAGGGCCCTATTATATTCCTATGTATACCACTATTACAGGGTGGGGGCCCCTTCTAACCAACACCCCTTAATTAAGGAATATACCGTAAAATTACAGTAGGATCCCTCGAATATCGTTGGGGCTTTAGGGGTCAAGGGGCAAGCTTCCAGGCCTCTATTACAGGGTGGGGGCCCCTTCTAACACTTAACTCCGAACCCAAAGCCTTCCGACCCAGTGGATGTGAAAGTCTTACACCCTTGACCAGCGCGGACGCGGAAGGAGCCGGTTTCATGAGGAACCTTAGGGGGGGAAGTGCCGGAGGGGAGGGTGGGGGGTAGGGGGCCTTAATACCTAAAATAAGCACTGATAAGGCCTATTCAAGGAAGTCTAGTCCCCTACCCCAATCCCCCCTGCCCCCCTAACGGTCCCTATAACGGTTGAACCAAGGAGTACGACTTGGACTTCCTGAGAAATCCTGGCTTGCCACGGGAGCAGGCCTTGCAACGATCCGATTTTTTAGAGGTTTAGGGTTCCGGGAATGTTAACATAGGAACCTGATTCAAGAAATCCTGAGTCTTTATTGGGACTCTTTCTGTGAAGGCTAATATCGTGGGGTTTATCGGGAGGGTTTCTTAATCAGGCGGCTTTCATGAGGTTTTGGGGGTCTTTGTCTCAGCCCAAAGGCTTCTACACGAAGCTTTGATCTACGGTTTAGGGTTCAGGGTTTCGTGTTTGGGGTTTAGGGTTAAGGGTAGCCTGCGGCCTCAGACGCAACATGGTTCAGCGTTTAAGTTGAGGGTTGGGGCTGGGGTGTCTCAGGGACGTAGGGCATCGAGGGCCACGGGCCCTGGCACACCGAACTGTACCAAGGCCCTACTCAGCTTGCTGTCATTGCTGTTATTGCTATTCTTCCTTTTCTTGCTACTACAACCTTTCTTATTGTCATTCTCTCTTGATAGTGTTATCGTTTTTCTGCTTTTTTTGCAATGAGCCATCAACGCTTTGACCCTAATTCCAATGCACGGTAAACCAGCGCTCCTCAAGCTTGCGCCGAAATACCAGCTTTCGTAGATCAGGCCATCTCTTTCTGTCGCGGCATGCACTCATGCTATCCAAACCCTACTTGGAGGGTCGGGGGACTTAGTAAGTAGGTAGTAAGTAGACTTATAAGTACCCTAAAAGGGACCCTAATTGGGGTTATGGTACTTATAAGTCCCTAAAAGAACCAGTTACTAAGTCCCCCGACCCTCCAAGTAAACCCCATGAACCCAGAGCCCGAATTGCCCTAAGCCCCTGAAGCCGAAAAACCGCAACTGCCCCAACCCTGAACCCGAGAACCCTAATCCTACACGCTCTGAATCTCCAAGCCCAAAAACTCTAGACCTTTAAACATGAAATCCTGAAGCTTTAAAACCCTAAACCGTAAGACCCTGAATCTGAAACCGTAAAACACCTCAAGCACAAAAGCCTGAACCTCAAAGCCGTGAATATCCCTACTTGGAGGTTCAGGGGTAGTTATAAGTGGGGTTCTAAGTCCCCTAATATGGGCTATAAGTATAGTTAGCCTACTTATGACCCTACTTATAACTACCCCTGAACCTCCAAGTAAGCCCTAAACCCTATACCCTTATAGAATCCCTACAGATCCGTTTAAAGGGACCCTGAAAACCCTATACCCTTATAGAATCCCTATAGATCCCTTTAAAGGGACCCTGAAAACCCTATACCCTTATGGAATCCCTATAGATCCCTTCAAAGGGACCCTGAAAACTACCCCTAAGCCCTAAACCCTAAAACCCTAAAACCCTAAACCCTAAACCCTAAAACCCTAAACCCTAAAACCCTAAACCCTAAAACCCTAAAGCCCTAAAACCCTAAAACCCTAAACCCTAAACCCTAAACCCTAAACCCTAAAACCCTAAAGCCCTAAAACCCTAAACCTCCAGGTATTGGGGTTCTTTAAAAGCTACCCCTGAACCTCCAAGTAGGCCCTAAACCCCAGACCCCAAAAGAATCCCTATAGACCCCTTTAAAGGGACTATAGAATCCCTATAGATCCCTTTAAAGGGACCCTTCAAAGCTACCCCGAAACCTCCAAGTCGTCTCGCGTTTTCGGCCTGTTAGGTCGCCTCTGAGCTGGGCCATGCGCTGCGCTTGAAAGGAGCGGCAAGCGGTTTAGGGTTCCTTAAGGGCCCCTTTAAAGGGATCTATAGGGATTCTATAAGGGTATAGGGTTTAGGGTTTAGGGTATACTTGGAGGGTCGGGGGACTTGGTAACTGGTTATTTTTAGGGACTTATAAGTACCATAACCCCAATTAGCGTCCCTCTTAGGGTACTTATAAGTCTACTTGCTACCTACTTACTAAGTCCCCCGACCCTCCAAGTTGGGGCCTGTAAGGGAAGGTTGGGTCCAGGATTTTGTGGAGGGCGTCGGGTTTGAGGTCCAAGGTTTAGAGTTCAGGGTTTTGGGTATTGCAGCTCTTGTGGGTTTTTTGTTTGCCGCTGGTGTGATCCTGTCTGTGATTCAAGTCTTACTGATAGGGTTGTGGAGAGCTTAGGTCGAGAACTGGAACTCAGTCCACACCACATCATCATTATCGCAAAGACCTACACCCGAAGCGCTCATAGAACCCTAAACCCTAAACCTTAAACCCTAAGCCCTAAAAACTAACCCTAAACCTTAAACCCTAAACCTTAAACCCTAAACCTTAAACCCTAAACCCTAAACCCTAAACCCTAAACCTTAAACCCTAAGCCCTAAACCCTAAACCCTAAACCCTAAACCCTAAACCTTAAACCCTAAGCCCTAAAAATTAACCCTAAACCTTAAACCCTAAACCTTAAACCCTAAACCTTAAACCCTAAACCCTAAACCCTAAACCTTAAACCCTAAGCCCTGAAACCCTAAAACCCTTGACTCCCGGCCTCGATGTCATGTCATCAGTCTGACACTCCTGTTTGGTCCTTGCTTAGGGAATGAGGGGGGGATTATATGGGTCTTTAGGGTTTAGGGTTTAGGGTTTAGGGTTTCTGCCACAGGGATCCATTCCCCCAGTCCCTACTAAAAGCACCAGGGGGTCGTGCCATTTCAATTTGAAGCTTCTTTGGTTTCGATCTGGGGGTTTCCGAAAATAGGGGACCCTAATATAGTACCCTAAATAGTAGGATCCTTTATGAAAAGGACCCCGAAATAAGGTACCCCTATTTTCGGAAACTCCCATCTAGAGCCTATGGTTTGGGGCGCTGAAGGTCCTCGGCCCTCACGCCGTAACCTTGCGGCCCTGAAGCCTAAACTGCCCTACCACCCGAGACGAAACCACCCTTTTCATTTTTTCGTTCGTACCCTTACACCCTCTTTTGTTGTGTGGGGTTTAGGGTTTCGTGTCCTTATTGACACAAAATTTTATGAAACAGGGTGCCCTTCCTATTCGGGGGAATCTAGGGAACGTAGCGATGGAACCTGAAACCACTAAAGAGGACCAAAGAAACAACCTACGGAGTTCAAGGTTTGATCATTTCTTACATAAGCCGCCTTAAAACCTGACCCAAAGCGCAAATAAAGCCAAAAGCCCCTTTTGAACCCTGTAGAACTCTGCAAAGCCCTATGTAGTTCCTGTAAGGCACTGTGCATACCTTGCAAAAACCACCATGCAAACCGGGAGCTGTCAGCTGTCACCAAGCCCAATTCTGTAAACCCTAAACCCTAAGTGCGAAACCTGAAACTTTCAGCCTTAAGCACACGCGCACGTATACTCCATGTATGGGTACATATACACCTACACAGATACGCACACATACATCCATACATGCACAAGTAACATACATACATAGATCCATCCATTCATCCATACATGCATGCGTACATGCATCGCCCCTGTAGGCTACTGCACGATCAAGCTCGCGACGCCCAAGGAATGCCGGAGAGTTTATATGGGTTTCTTTGCAGGGTTGTTATAGGGTTCCATAAGCCATAAGGGGTGGCAAACGTGTTTTGTAGGGTTTGGGGTTGAGGATGTAGGGTTTTGGGGACAAGCTGTGCCTTGTTGGAGAACTTGAGAGAATGGGCCTTTGCTTCGCTTTCGCTGTCTTTCTCTAAAGGTTTTTCTTCACATTTTCGCCAGGCCAGGCGGGTAATTAAGCATTCCGAAAAGAGGTTGTTATTACTTTACTACTAAACCTTAAGCCCTACAACCTACCCTGAACCCTAAACCCCAAATCGTCAACCTTCAGCCTTCCTGAACGCCTACAGGTCATCTGGTTTTTGTTAAGGAGCTTAACTTAAGTTGTCATGACAGGGGTCTACAGTAAATACCTGTAAGAAACGCGAGGATCTCTCTCATTTTGGCAACTTAAACTAAGCTCCTTTTATAGTAAAAACTGGGTATCTATAATAAATAGTTGGGTTTCCCTTATCATGGTCGCGTAAATTGAGCTCTTTAGCTAATTAGCGGTCTATAGTAAATAATAGGTGTCTGTAGGGAATTCCGCGGTCTCCCTTATTATGACAACTTAAATTGAGTTCCCTTTATAGTATATGCTAGGTATCTATGATAAATAGTTGAACCCTAAACCCTAAACCCCTAAACCGTAAACCTTCCCTAAACCTAAACCCTAAAGCCGAAACGCTAAACCCCTAAACCCAAACACAAGAATTTAGTCCAAAATCCTTGAAGGAGACGCAAGCTTCGGCCACGTCCGAAGCGCAGGCGAGCGGGCACTGGGGTTCTCAGCGAGGATTCTCTGTGTCTGGGGGTTAGGGGTTTAGGGGTTTAGGGTTTAGGGGTTTAGGGTTTTGGGGTTTAGGGTTTTGGGTTGTGAGGGTTGAGGGGTTAGGGTTTAGGGGTTTTTGGGTTTTGGGTTTGGGGCCGGGGTTTAGTTCTGTTTTGGGGAGTTTGGGGTTTAGGGTCTCGGGTCCTCAGGATGGGTCCTCGTTCTTTTCCGGGGGCTGGGACAGCGGTTTGAGGGAGGGATGAGCGTTTGGGTGTTTGGGCGGGCAGGGGACTTAGTAAGTAGGTTATAAGTACTTCAATTTAAGTGGAGTTACCCCAATTATAGCCCTACTTATAACCTACTTACTAAGTCCCCTGCCCCTCCAAGTGTTGGGTTGCTGATACGGATCCCGTTTGTTAGGTCCAAGCCCTTAAACCCCTGAGCCCGAGACCTAATATCCAAAACCCTACAACTTACCTTTGGTTAGTAGGGAATGGAAGAATGGTAGTAATAGTAGTTATGATTGTACCCCATTCCTCCATTCCCTACTAACCAAAGGTAAGACAAGCACCAAACCCTCCCTAAAATCCAACACTCTTTGTCCCAGACATAGCACAAGTACGCCACATGTGGCGAGCATCTGCCTGCACCATCTGGGCTTTTCGTAGCATAGACTCTTATGCAGACGGAAAATCGCCTCTTAGAAAAAAATTTCCGGACCAAAAAGCACCGAAATCCTAAACCCCAAACCGTACAGTCTACCAAAAACGCGAGGCGGCCGGGAAGGGTGGACTCCTCGAGCCCCCGCCAGAGCAGCTCTGGGACCGGGGTCCGTTGGGGGGAAGGGCAGGGGACTTAGTAAGTAGGTTAACTGGGGTAACTCCATTTAGGGTACTTATAACTCTACTTATAACCTACTTACTAAGTCCCCTGCCCCTCCAAGTAGGGGATCGAATTTCTGTCCTGGTCGGTTTAGGAGGGTTGGAGTTTGGGCTTTAGGGGTTCCTGGGGTTACGGGTTTAAGGGGTTTGCAGGGGTTTGGGCTTTTGGAGTTTGGGGTTTTGGAGGTTGGACGTGGCTCGAACATGGCCTTTCAAATGCTCTTTTCGACATTCTGCTTGAGACCCTTGCTTATCATAGTGTACTTACATCCTTTTAGATGCTCTTTTTGGCATTCTGCTTGAGACCCTTGCTTATCATAGTGTATTTACGTCACCAGACTCTACATCCACATTTTGCTTGAAAGCCTACAGTAGCTTATCATACGGTTGATAATATATATCCTGCATTACCTTAAGGACCCTAAACTATGGGAATTATGGCATATTCCTTACTATGGGTAATGCAGGATTTATATCATCAACCGTAGTGTATTTTACAGCCACGACACCCGAGATCTCTAGAACCCTTAGGTTCCAGGTGCGAGAGTCTCTGGGTGTCCGATGTATTTTGATGTGGGATGTGTCGAGTCGAGGGTTTAGGGTGGCGGGTTTAGGGTTTTAGGATTTGGGGTTTAGGATTTACGGCTTAGGGTTTGGATTAGGGTTTAGGGTTGAGGGTTTTGGAGAGCTGCGAGAATATGAACACAATTTCACTCTAAGAATGTTTCCTGTCAGCACAACGAATTGGATTGCAAGGCTTGACAAACCGCGCAAAACGAGGTCTGAGAAAGCAGTGTACAAGCGTCATGATCAGCATCCAACTTTGGGTTATCCTGATTTGCGAAGTTCGCTGATCCCCCAAACCCTGAGCCCCAACCCCTTAAAGGGGAACCTTCTTAACCCTACTTTTGGCTCTCTTAAAAGGAGCCTGATTGAGTGGGTCTATATCCCCAAGGGCCCCCTCTAAATCCAAACTCCTACGACACGAAATCGAGCACGCGAGGATTCCCTACTTGGGCCGGAAGGCTCCGGTGCCATTGGCCGCCTGCAGGTGGGCATCAACAAGAACAGCAAGTTCAACCCTAAACCCTAAACCGTGGTTGGAGGGGCAGGGGACTTAGTAAGTAGGTTATAAGTAGAGTTATAAGTACCCTAAATGGGGTTACCCCAATTATAACCCTACTTATAACCTACTTACTAAGTCCCCTGCCCTTCCAAGTAGACCCTAGCCTTTCCGGTCTTTTTGCTTTTGTATCTTTTGCGGTTTCCAGACGAGAAGTCCTTTGAGGCTATGTTGTTCCTTGCGTGTTCTTGGTTTTGCCATGGTTTTTGACGGTTTAGGGTTTAGGGTTTAGGTTTCTGTGCTGCTCTTGACTGCTCTTGTTGGTGTTTCTGGGTTCCCAGGCGGTCTTTACCCTGGAGCTTGGATTCTAGACCCTGAACCTTGAACTCTAATCCTTTAACCCTGACTCCTTCGCGTGCGGTTTCCTAGGGGATTCTTAGGTAGTATAAGGGAGACCCCTTAAAGGGGACCCTTCTTAACCCAACTTATGGCTCTCTTGAAAGGGACCTTTCTGAGACTGTCTGTATTCCCAAGGGTTCCCCTGAGTCTAACTCCTAGGATCCTGGGATGAAGCGAGGGTGCTTTCGGGTCGTTTGGGCTGCAAGGGGTTCAGGCTTTGCGGTTTTTTTGGGGGGATTGTGGGTCGGTTCAGGGTAGCATCGAGGCTTTTGGGCGTGGTGGGGGGTCCTAGGTTCATGAGACGGGCTCTGCCCGAAAAGGCTTCGAGAGCAGCAAGGCTTGGAATGCAGGAGCTCGAGATGTGGAGTTTCAGGATTAGCGTTGTAGGCTTCAGGGCGATGAGGGATTGAGGGTGTAGGGGGTTCAAAGGCATACTAAAGGGATTTAGGGCTTTGGTGCTGTAGCTGAACAACATCGGCCACCCAGGTGTATTTCTGGGAGGTGGCGGAAAGTTTGTTGTGTGCTGACCTCTGCAGAGCATAGAAGCTAAACACAGAACTTCGCCGAAATCTCACTATATCATAGGTGACTTGGTATGCACTAGTCGCCAGACCTCTCAACCCTAAATAGACCAGGAAGCATAGAAGCCCGAACCCCAACATCTAAGCCCAAAACCCCTAAACTGCTAGACCCAAACCCCAGCAAAAAGTCCAGCCAACCCACAAAACCATGGCCGCATTTTGCGAGGACATACCAGGCGAGGCCGTGGCATCTCTTCGAGCCAGGCGCGCTTGAACGACTGGGCTCTTCTTGAGGAATCTGGGAGTTTCCGAAAATAGGGGACCCTAATACAGTGCCCCAAATAACAGGATCCTTATTATAAGCACCCCAAAGTAAGGTAGCCTAATTTTCGGAAACCCCCATCTAATGTGCGTTACCATTAGGGCTCTATAGTAGACAATATGGTTCCCTTTATATGGTACGTACTGGTTACTAGCAACCCAGTAAAGACTCGTTTAGAAGCCCTACCGTTCCCTTCCAACACGCACTTCTAGATTCTTAGTCTCCTCATAATTCTAGACTTAGTAGGGTTCCTTTGAGGATCTATTAAGGGTTCCTTTGAGGGTTGGCTTTAAGGCTTCTACAAGGGTAGTATACCCTGAAAACCCCAGGTTCGCAGTATTTTTAAATCACTTTAGTAGCTGAGTGGATGCACTTTATCAGAGAGGAAAAGGAGGGACCCTTAATGGGGACCCCTACCCTACAATGGGCTATATAATGGGTATATAATAGCTATATTAAGGGTATATACCTAGGGGTCCTTATTAAGGGTCCCTCCTTTTACCCTTGGACTTTACACTTTTTGGGATAATACTACGCACTATAAACTTGAAAGTGTACACCTTTTGGGCCTTATGAACTCAGCAACTAAGTAGAACCCCTATAGTCCACTTCTGCAAACTTTGCAGAACCGCGTTGTCCCCTTGTACAAACCCTTGGAAGCACCCTGATCGTCTGCGGGTAATGCCACTATTGTCTTAAACTCCGTCTGAACCCTGAAATCGGAACACCCCTTACTCAGGGGTCCCAATAAACGGACTAGGGCTTTAGGCACATCATGCCAGAAGGTATATTGTGACTATATCGGGATGTCAACGACTCAAACCCGAAGCCAGAAAAAAACTCGCATGTCCACAGCCCTGAGCTCTAGAAGCCCGTGGCCTGAGAATCCCAAAACCCAAAAGGCCCTTGAAGCTTTTCCAAATTCCTCAAAGTCTAAGTCCCTAAGGGTGGTTGTCAAAATTCTGGTACCTGTTTGGGTCCTTATTATAATACGGCACCTAATATTTAACGTACCCAAAAAGGGACCATAGTTTTGACAGCCCACCAAAAAAAAGCGGGTCCGAGGTCGGAGACCTCTTAGGGTTTTAGGGTGTAGGGTTTTAGGGTTTAGGGTTTTAGGGTTTCAGGGTGTAGGGTTTTAGGGTTGAGGGTTTTAGGGTTTAGGGTTACCAGAAAACTTTGGAAACCCCCATGCCCTGAGGCCCTCAAAGCGAGAGGACCGCAGTAGACGGCGAGTGTAGTCCGGACTGCAGGAGCACGGAACTGCGGCGTACCTAGGGTTTAGGGCTTAGGGTTTTAGGGTTCAGGGTTTAGGGCCTTACAAAGATCTTTCGGAAGCATGGGCGATCGAAGAGGACACAGAGGCAGAGGCTCCGGCTAGTTGTGATCTGTACCCTTACCTTTGGTTAGTAGGGAATGGGGCTCCTTTAAAGGGATCTATAGGGTTCCTTTAAAGGGATCTATAGGGGTTTAGGGTTCCTTTAGAGGGATCTTTACCTTTGGTTAGTAGGGAATGGAGGAATGGGGTACCATTATAACTACTATTACTACCATTCTTCCATTCCCTACTAAAACAAAGGTAAGTACCCGGAACCCGCGAGAGACGCCGCCGCAACGTGCGGCAGTTCTGCAGCTGAGCACCACAGCAACTGCTGGCCTTGTACCACTTGTACCTCCTGCCTGGGAAGACGGACGGAGGGCCTTCTCTGCACTCCTCTTGTGAGGTAGAGCAGCTGGTGCAAGGACTGATTCCATCACCAGCAGCAGATGCCAGGGAACCGAAGCGCCAAAGTGCACGAATGGCTTAACTGACTTAAAGCCCTCCTTTCAAGTCTTCTTCAAAGCCCCCGTGAAGGATTCCCGAAGCCCGCAAACTCCAAACTTTCAAGCCCGGACGCAGCCCCTTATAAAAGCCCCAAAGCCTCCACAAGCCCTAAGCCGGCAGCCCGCTGACAACAAACATCCTGGGCAGGGTGGAGGAGTTTGCCACCATGGCAGCTGCATCTGCGGCTGGAGCCACACTGCCCACAGCGAGAGAGGACCGGGTAGCTGTTTTTGAGCCTTTCAAGATTTTGTGTTAACTGCGCGAGTCTCTGCAATGAATTGGAGAAACCCTAAACCCTAAAACCCTAACCCCTAAACCCTAAACCGTTAAACCGTTAACCCCGAAACCCTAAACCGGAGTCTCTCCGTTCACTCGAAAGCTTCCCCACAAAACCCCTTGAGGCCGGAAAGGTCCACTTTCTTGAAGGATTGCAGACATGCTCAGATGCTGGGGGACTTAGTAAGAAGTAGGTTATCGGTTTAGGGTTTAGGGTTTAGGATTTAGGCCTTGGGTTTAAGTAGGGTTTTGCTTGGGATTGTCTTGTTCTCAACTCCACTTTTTAGGTTCCCTGAGCCTCTCTGTAGGGTTTCGGTTATTCCGAAGTTACCCTCAACCCTACACCCTGACCC
Source organism: Symbiodinium sp. CCMP2592 (assembly GCA_905221615.1). Taxonomy (NCBI): domain Eukaryota; class Dinophyceae; order Suessiales; family Symbiodiniaceae; genus Symbiodinium; species Symbiodinium sp. CCMP2592. The sequence continues at coordinate 960,959 of CAJNDT010005223.1, read as the reverse complement.
TAAATTCCGGATTCGATGTCAACCGAACCATCGTAATCCTTGATTTCTATGCCCCGGCAGCCCCTGATGAATGGCATCGTGGTTTAAGGTTCATTACTTCATTAAACGCATATGGGTTCTCGAGGTAGCCTAGATCATCCCAGTCCTCGATAATGTTGAAGCCGAACCAGCCCCAAAACAGGACTACCTGATACAGGGTGGCGACTCCTCCGACGTGCTCCTTTGCCCGTCTTACGCTTTTCTTTTCCATGCTCCTCTACACCTAAGCCCCAAAGCCTAGACCCCAACCCCCAAACCCTATACACCCCCTAAACCCTAAACCTTCCTCCTAAAAGCCCCGCCGAACCCTAGTCATGACCAACAAGGTTCCGAGGTTTTCAACCTATTTCAATGTTCTAAACAGAGGAACCCGATAGTTCAAGCAGGGCTTCGAGATGTACTACAGTGATGCAGGGGCTTTTTAGCGAGTACCATTGCTAAGATGTCAGACCCTCTATCACCCATATTCCTTTTCTATGCTTCGGGGTGCCATGAGAATCCTGAATCCTAAACCCAAAACCCAATTTCACTCACGGTCTGGGGAGTGGCGGCTCGGCATTTACAGGTTTAGGGTTTAGGGGTTTTGGGTTTATTTATTACAACAGACCGACAGGTTGTAGGCAAAGTTGGTTGCGCTCTGTTGCTAAGGCCAGTCAAGTCCGAGACTAGGACCCAGAGTAGGCCCTTATTCCCTTTTATAGGGTTTAGGTTACCTTATAACCCCCTTTAGACCAAAAAGGGCACCCGTTGTATTCCTAGGTTACTCTTAGGTCTAGGAGAGAGACCCGACCAAGCCGCATTTTGCAAACGCTTCAATCCGGAACCTCCACACCCGAGCCCCAAACCCGATCCTTTGAGCTGCTGCCTTATGTAGTTGATCCACAAGAACTAGGTTGGATTTTGTGATTTTTTTTTACTTTCCTTATTTGGGTTTATAAGGGGCCCTATATATAAATATTTTTCAGGGTGTTTAAAGGCCAACCCAGAACTAGGTTGGATTTTGGGAAATTTTTTATTTTCCTTATTTGGGTTTATAAGGGGCCCTATATATAAATATTTTTCAGGGTGTTCAAAGGCCAACCCAGAGAAATTCGCTTCTGGATTGTCCCAAGACTGCCTGCATAAACCCTAAACCCCAAACCCTAAACCCTAAACCTCCAAACTCCAAAGCCTAAACCCCAAACCCTAAACCCTAAACCTCCAAACTCCAAACCCTAAGCCCCAAACCCTAACCCTAAGCCTCCAAACTCCAAAGCCTAAACCCCAAAGCCTAAAAGCCCCAAGCCTTGGTGTTGAAAGTTCTCAGTGAGGAAGAAGATGCCAGGGATCGGAGAGCCGGTGGTAGACGTGCAGGTGTTGGTGACAACTGAATGGAGTTTGATGCTGTGCACGAGGGTGGCTAGATGTGGGAGTTTCCGAAAATTAGGGGGTAGCCTTATTTGGGGGTCCTGATAATAAGGATCCTACTACGTAGGGTACTAGATTAGCCCTATTGTTGGAAACAACCATGTGAGTGGGGAGGCTGATTCGTTTCGTGGCCATGGTGTTGAGACACGGCTTAAGAGGACCCTAAACCCTAAACCCTAAGCTGCCTGCCCCATGTGAGCTTTTCGTAGCATAGACCCTTATGCAGACGGAAAATAGGCCCTTAAAACAAACCCTAAACCCTAAACCCTAGACCCTAAACCCTAAACCCTAAACCCTAAACCCTAGACCCTAAACCCTAAACCCTAAACCCTAGACCCTAAACCCTAAACCCTAAACCCCAAACCCTAAACCGCTGGAGGCCTGTGGTCCCAGGATGGTTCTCTAGTAGCCTGAGGTTGTCAGGACCGCTCTTCTCCTTGGAGGGATTCTGTCTGTACTTGGAGGGTCGGGGGATTTAGTAAGTAGGTAGTAAGTAGACTTATAAGTACCTTAAAACGGACCCTAATTGGGGTTATGGTATTTATAAGTCCCTAAAATAACCAGTTACTAAGTCCCCCGACCCTCCCAGTACCTGCAGACGGAAAAAGGCGTGAGCCCTTAAACCCCCAGTAAACCCACCCAAAAAACCAAACCCCAAACCCGAAACCCATCTTGTATGTTCTACTCGAGGGTCCTTAAATAGAAAACTCGGGGCCCTAAACCCTAAACTCCTAAACCCCTAAACCCCAAGCCCCTAAAGCCCTAAACCCTAAACCCCTAAACCCCTAAAGCCCTAAATCCTAAAACCTAAAATGTATAGATTTGCCCTTATGGATCCTTTGCAAGGAACCCCTAAAGCCCTAAACCCTAGCCCGTCCCGAGGGATGCGCAGCTCACCGAAGATGACTGCACCAACTGGATCGACACGCTGTCGAGAGCCAGGCGCTAGTTAGGGTTTTTTTTGGGTTTAGGGTTTAGGGGTTTAGGGGTTTAGGGTGTGGGGTTTAGGGTTTAGGGGTTTAGGGGTTTAGGGGTTTAGGGGTTAGGGGTTTAGGGTTTAGGGGTTAGGGTTCTGGGTTCTTGCTTGAGTTCTCTAACGGTGCTGCAGAGGTTCTGCAGGGGGTTCTAGAAGGGTTTCTCTGGAGTTTTTCGAAGTCGTTTAGGGTTGGGAGTGCCGGGGGTTTCGCAGACTGGGCCTCCCTCTTCGGGAAGTGTCAGTGTTGGGGTTTGTTATCGTAATCTGAGACAGCTTTCAACGTAAGAAAAGGGTTTAGGGTCTAGGCTGCAAGACGTAAGAGCCGAAGGCGCGATCCTGCGAACGGGGCTTCATGGACTCGACACTATCTCCGTATGGTGTCCATATATTCGTTCTAGTATGGTCAGCTTCAGCTTAAGCCCTACATCCTCTACCCCAAGCCCTAAACCCTAACGCCTAAACCCTAAACCCTACGGTTGATGGACAAAATCCTGCATTACCCATAAGAAGGAATATACCATAATTCCCATAGTTTGGGGTCCTTGGGGTAATGCAGGATTTTGTCCATCAGCCGTATACTACATCCTAAACCCTAAACCCTAAACCCTAAACTCATGGCCTAGGCCGCCCACCTTCGATGGTGGGCGGCGCTTAAGCCCCTCGACATCGATGGCGCAGGTCGATCCAGGACGCTCGCCCGCCGTCCCACAGGCAGGGGTACTGTAGCACCCACGTTAGGCCCGGTACCGGGACACGTTCTCCGCGGGACAAGTACTGGTCCCTATTAAAGTCATTACCCTAAACCTGGAGCCCGAAATCCTGGGCGCCGCTGGGCTGGTTTGGGGGGGGGGCTTGGAAGCTCCAGCCAGCAGAGTTCCAGGGCCTAGGCGCCTCCTGGCTGGTCCTAGAAAGGACTTGCCCCCCTGGCCCCCTTTCCTGGCTCTCACTCCCTTTCCCCCGACCCTTTCCGTATCGGCCTTCCCTGACCCTCCCCCCGGCCCCCTGGCCTTTCCCTGGCCCTTACCTCCTGCCGTACTCTGCTTTGCTCTGCCCTGCTTTTTCGGACCAGAAGCTTGGCTGCAGAATGGTGTGGTTGTTGTTAACCAAAATGGACCTAACAGAGTTTAGGTCCTAAACCCTAAAAGGTATAGGTTTGGGTGGTTTGCCGCCTCAGACGGCGTGGGGTGGGTGAGTTATGTGATGGCCCGCCATAGTCGGGCCATGGCTGCGATTCGCAGGCAACAAAACCGCGAATAAACCTACAATCCCTATTGCACTACCGCTACGCAATCTTGCAGCAAACCCTAAACCCTAAACCCTAAACCTTAAACCCTAAACCCTAAACCCTAAACCCTTCTACCGATTTGGATCCTGAACCCCGGGCCCCATCTCCACCTGCCGGGTCGCCCAGGCGTGGGGCTTTCTTTGTCACTGTGGGAGTGTCCAAAAATAGGGTTTATAGAAATTGTTAAGGGTTTGGGTCCCAGTAACGTTTTGGGCGAAACGTTTTGAACGAAATGTTTTGAACGAAAGTTTTTTTTTGCGAACCATGTTTTCAAATTCGTTGGGGGGCTGCGAAACGTTTCGACCGAAACTTTCGCGAAGTTGATGTAGGATGCCCGGGATCAATATGTTCGTACTGACAGGTATGCCCTACCGGTGCACCGAGCAAACCCTGCGAATTCAGTACTGTTGCTCAAGGCATGGCGTTACCTGTGCTACAGCATCACAGACTTGCAACTCTATGAAGCTGTGGTGCCTCCTCGCTTTGTTGCTGTGGCTGACAACGCCATCACGTACAGCAACAAAGGAGAAGTAAACACTCTCATGGCAGGCGCGGCATTTAACCTATACGACCTGTGAAAATTGAAGTCTGCTCCGCTCCACAATTGCCGAACTACTGCTCCAGTTGTTGTAGGTGGGGATGTCGACGGAGATCTCGTTTTCATCTGCTTCTGGGAGAAATTGGTGTACCTGATGAAGCTGACCCAGCCCAGTGTGTCACGCCTGGAACCCGTGCTGAAACTCCTGGACCGGGAAGTCCTGGAATTGGTGACTGGCGATGCAACTGCTTGGGAAGATGGAGAAGAACGAGGCCAGACTGAAAGTCTGTACTCTTGCTGACGTTCACGTAGTCGCAATGCTTTGAGGTGCACAGCTGATGGCGCATGCAGCTCGGGCCAGTTCCTACAATGTCAGAGGACACACCTGCGGGCTGCACGAGCGCTTTGTCGACAAGGCGGTGACAGCAGGCATCTCGACTTGGCTGGCATCGTTACAGCGCATGTTTGTCTCTGAGAACACGTTCCGCCTGATGCTGTTTTGACCCGTTTCAGGAGAGCCTGGTCCGGATGTGCTCCATGCATTGAGCTTCTCGTGCGTGGGCCATCACGTGCCGTGCTCAGAATGTGTCTGAACTCATTGCTCTGCCTGCTGATTCCCTCATAGAATAGCTGCTTCGTTGTCCGATGCCCGTCGGTTCGGCTGTATAACTAGGCTCAGGGCTTAGGGTATGTCCAGCAATCTAACGAAAGCCGAACTTCGTCTACGGTTCTCAGGTCTACGTGGATGGTCCTAACGCTTGTCGTGGCGGCTCGCTGCTCAGTTCACTGCTCTCATCCGCAACTCGTTCCCCACCCAAGGTCGCCGTGGCTTCCGTCTCGGTGCGTGCAAGTCCGGCTCTCATCCAAAATTCGCCCTCGATCAAATTGGAACCCGAATCCTATAACAGTGCTACGCAGCTTCGTATCCTTTCTCCTGGACCGCTTCACCGCCGCCCGGTGCTCGACGACCGATCTTACTATGTCTGCATTCGTCGACAAACTTGCACGACCCAGGTCTAGCGATGCATCCTCGACTTCTTTGCCGTCCCTAGCTCGTTAGCCGTGTTTCAGCTGTTGGTGTCCACTTTAGTGCTTGACTTTCGACTGGTGCACCATGGACGACTAAGTCATGGAGGAGCAGAGCTACACGTGAGAAGCCGGGCCCGTTTCGACCTATATGTTGCACTGCTTGTTATGACTACATGGATCGAGGCTGGGACGTTCTCGCCGAGCCTGGGAGTTCTGGACATGGGGCCTGGATTTCGGTGGAGCCAAATTCAATGTCTAGTGAGACTTGCAACGGGGTCCAAACATTCGGAGGTGTGGCGACGTGGGTTCCCGGGCACCGCGAGCCTCGACTCGTGGTGAGTACCGGCATCGTCACCGCAACTTTGACGTCGGATGAACAAGATAATGCGAGATTGTTGTGTTTGGTTTAGAGCAGACGCTAAGACCTTGTTCGTTCGGTTTTTACAAAATTTGACACAAAGCCCGGCGGGAGAGGGAAAAGGGGGGGGGGCAGGACTGACGGGGCTTTTGAGAGCGGTGTGGGCAGTGTCGGTGCAGTTCTTTACAACGAGAGCGGTGTGCCACAAGGAGTCTTTGGAGCTAAGGTCCCCGACTGCTTCATGGCTCAAGTCACTGCGTATTCTCAGAATCCGATATATGAGCTGGAGATTCTTCCGGTGCTTCTAGCTCTGAGAGTGTGGGGCAAGTTGATCCTTCATGGGCAGGTTGTCGCTTACGTAGACAACGAAGCTGCAAAGGCTGCACTGATCAAGTCCTCTGCGGCGACTTCTGTCGGTGCGCGACTTGTATCGGCGATCATGAGGGTCGAAGAAGAACTGCAGCTCAGATGTTGGTACTCGCGCGTCCCATCGGCGAGTAATCCAGCAGATGCGCCTAGCAGGCTGTCTTTTGAGCGCTTTCCTCCTGCGATAATCCTTGACTCGGCAACGCTCCCGTGGGATGTGCCTGCCAGTGCGTTTTGACTTGGGGTGCCGAGCAGCACACTGGACCTTTCCCCACTTTGGAGCAAAACAGTTCGAGTGATTGCGTGAGCTTCTTTTATACATATTCTGAGCTTTATATTTGCTGCTCACTCATATATGTTGGATTATTTTATATGCTATGATTGAATGCAAGCGATTTCTTGGATAGAATAAAAATTCATCATCGGGAAAGCCTGGTACCTCCCAGCTATATCAACGCCCCCAATCGCGAGGCAGTTATTGGGAACCCGCCGCGCCAAACGCCGCTGCCGAGCACTGCTCAATGGACCTTGACGGCAGGCGGACAAAAGTAAAAGCATTGCAACATACGGTGTCTCACCTCATGTGGTCAGCAAGCTCATCCGACGATATTGCCCCGCTAATCAACGTCATCGCGAAGTTGATATGGGAAGAACGGGATCACGTTAGACGCAGCTTCAAGCAGCATTTGCTAAGCTTCACCCACAAGTCTAAGTGAGGAGGCTCGGCCCAGGCTGATTTGACTTACAGCTTGTTTGCATAGCTTGGTCAATTCGCGAAGCTCGTGGATGATGTGCGATGACAGGAGCTTTTGAAGTGTGAAGTGTGGCACACACACACACACCTACACATACATACCACACACGTGGGAGCACATTGCCTACTTTTGTTAAGGGTTTCGGTGCCAATAACGTTTTGACCGAAACGTTCTGACCGAAACGTTTTTTTTTGGATAATGTTTTGGGGGTGGGGGGGGGGCTGGCTGGCTGGGAGCGAAGCCGGGCTGGGATGAACAGGCTGGGCTGGGCTGGGCTGGGGCTGGGCTCAGCTGGGCTGGGTGGGCTGGGCTCGCTGGGCCTGGGCTGGGCTGGAGGGGGGCTGGGGCTGGGGCTGGCTGGGCTGGACTGGACTGGGTTGGACTGGGCTGGGCTGCGGTGCTAGGGTGCTGAGGCTGGGGGGCTGCTGGGGCGGGCTGGACTGGACTGGCTGGGCTGTGCACACTTTGTTTGCGGCTTGAACGTGCAGAGTACCTCGACATTGCCGGCATTTGCTCTGGAAAATGCCAACCACGACATTGGCTCAGTGCACTGATAACGCAAAGGCAACGCTCGCTTGATTGTTACAAAAAATTAGATTTTGGGTCTGGGGTGCTGGGCCGCGAGAGAGGCTGGGGTTGGGGGTGGGCGCAGCTCGAGATACAGTTCTGATCTGAACGGGCATCAAGGCTGCTGGGTTGCTGGGCTGCTGGGCTGCTGGGTGCTGGCTGCTGGGGGCAGGGGTAGGGGCAGGGCAGGGCAGGGCAGGGAAAGCTTGCCACCCACTCGCTGAAGGGTTTAAGTAAATTGAGTTGAGCCCCCGAGGCGGGTTGAGGAGTGTAAGTAAATCGAGGTGATGAACCGAAGGAGGGGTCGAGTCAATTGAAGTAATAAACCACCGAGACTTGAGCTGGCTGGGTTGAAGGTTTTAGAGAAATTGGTTTATCTAGAAAATTCGATTTTGGGTTTGGGGTGCTGGGCCGCAGCTGTGGCTACAAACAAAGACAAGCAATTTCTATTTATCACTTTCTTGAGGGTTTAGGGTTTAGGGTTTGGGGTTTAGGGTTTAGGGTTTAGGGTTTAGGGTTTAGGGGATCGCAATATAGCACCCGAACTAGTAGGATCCTCATTATGGGGACACCAAAATAGGGTACCTCCCATTTTCGGACATCCCATGTCCTCAGGAAGTTTCATTTTTGAGGGGTGGCCTCTGCCATGAGAGTTGCTGAGGATTTAACGTGTGCTACACCGACAGAGCATGACAGACGAAACGTTAAGAGCCCACTCAGCCGAACACCCAAGCCAAAGACAGCAGAGTTTAAACACTAAACCCCCTCCCCCGTTAAATTCCCTAAACCCTAAGCCCTAAGCCTTAAATCACTAGCAGAGTAGCAGGTTTCAGCAGCAACGAGGTCTTGCTTGGGCCTTTGAGCTCTCAATACGACTCCTTTGCGACTTCCCCAGAGCTTCCCAAGCCCCTTACCATAGTCTCCGTAGGAATGATTTTCAGATTTTTGTTGAAGTCGCATGAAGACGAAACTCTGTCAACCTGACCGACGGTATGAATGCGCTAGACGGGCTTTTTCCCAAGGATGATGCTCATCTACTTTTTCGGCAAGGCTGGTGCGAGACCGAGGGGTCGGGAAAATGAGAAGTAGTGTCCCTCTAAAGTCGTTACATGCTTATAGTATCGTCTGCCCCAACACCCTACTTGGAGGGTCGGGGGACTGAGTTCGTAGGTAGTAAGTAGACTTACAAGTACCCTAAAACGGACCCTACTTAGGGTTATGGTACTTATAGGTCCCTAAAATAACCAGTTACTAAGTCTCCCTACCCTCCAAGTATTGTAAATATGAAGGCGAAAGCATTCAAGCCCTGGACAATCCTATCAAGAAAGGCCCATGGATCCCTCGAAAATCCCTCCAAATATCGGATCCGTAAGCCCGGAACCCTAAACCCTATTCCCTAACCCTGAACCGGAAACCCTAAACTGCAAAACCCCAAACCCGAACCCTGAACCCTAGACTCTAAGACCCGAAGGATACGAACATGCCTAAGCTTTAGGATAGAGGGTGGTTTTGGTTTTCGGGTGTTTATAGTTGAAGGGTTTGTAGGGTACCTAGAGCGTTCAAAACCACTGAATCAAGCTTGAAACATGTCAGGGATCCGTAGGGGATCTCGATTATCGGGGACCAGTTGATCACCAAAATTATTCTTTAGGGTTCCTGATTGTAAATATGGTATAATATACCCCAGAGCTCAATTCTAGTTATCAATGCCGCTGCATCAGGTTCCAGGTGTTAAACCCCAAACCCTAAACCCTAAACCCCTATACCCTAAACCCTAAACCCCTAAACCCCAAACCCTAAACCCTAAACCCCTAAACCCCTATACCCTAAACCCCTAAACCTTAAACCCCAACCCCTAAACCTTAAACCCTAAACCCCAAACCCTAAACCATAAACCCCAACCCCTAAACCCTTAAACCCTAAACCCCAAACCCTAAACCCTAAACCCCTAAACCCTAAACCCTTAAACCTCGAACTGAAACTCAACGGCGCCGCAGGGACAGGGGACCTTGGAGATCAAGCCTCACGAGGACGAGGACTTCATCACTGGGGTTCGTGGGCTGGGAGGGTTCGGGTTTTCGGTTTTGGGTTTAGGGTTTTCGGTCTAGGGTTTGGGAACTTTCCACACGTATACCATGGCGAGTGAACGGGAGTGAGTTTGCGGCTTAGGGTTTAGGGCCTTTTGGCAGCGAAGGTGCACTCGCCACACATCAGAATTCGCGAGGAGGTGCAGTGGACCTGAGCCAACCCAGCACGAAAAGCTCAACCCTAAACCCTAAACCTTGAACCGATAGAAGTTCGGTCCCAGAAGACACCCAGCGCGAAACCTCAGCTCATGGTAAACAAGCACTACCCGAAGCGCAATACGTCCAGACCCTAAGAGCATCCATGTGCTGGTTTCTTGTTCAGGATGTTCTGTGCATTCCCATTATCAGGGAGTTTACTGTAAATTCCCATAACAAGGAAGCTGTATCAGCTACTACAGATCAGACCCCTATTGTGGTAGGTGAAATTCAGCTCTGCAACGAGAAACCACAGAAGTCTTGCGGCTTGGCCAGCTCTGTTCTGCTTCGCTGCGCTTTCCAGAGGGCGACCATGCAGGCAAACCCGAAGCCCTAAACCCTAAATCCGTAGGGTAAAAGGGGCGTTTAAAAACAAAAAACCCTAAATCCGAAACCCTAAACCCTAAGCCAGAAAGCCAAAACCCGCAACCCTACTAAACCTTTGTCATAGTTGGGTAAAATTTTACATCTTTATGGGACTTGAACCCAGTAAGGAATCAAAATGTACATGTTCAATCCTATCCCAACAATGAACTAGAAACCCTAAACCCTAAACCCTAAACCCGAAACCCTAACCTAAACCCAAAACCCAAGCTTACAGTCCGGAGGCCTTGCAGCCGTGAGCGCCCCAAACCCAAAGCCTAAAGCGCTCCTCTCTGGTTTACTTGGAGGCCCTTTTGACTTAGTAAGTAGGGTTAGTAATGTAAGTTATGGGGATTATAATAGGGTTTCTAGGGGATACTAAGTAGACTTACTAAGTCAAAAGGGCCTCCAAGTAGGGAGTGGGTTTTAGGGTTTTAGGGTTTTAGGGTTTTAGGGTTTAGGGTTTTAGGGTTTTAGGGTTTAGGGTTTAGGGTTTCTCTGCAATCCGAAAGCCCGACACGAGCACAGCCCATCTTGAGATCCCCTTTAAAACCTGTTGCAAGACTTTCTACGGTTGTTGATGATATAAGGACCCTAAACTGTGGGAATTATGGTATATTCCTTATTATGGGTAAGGCAGGACTTATATCATAAACCGTAGAACCCACCTGTAAGCCGAAAGCCCAGAACCTGAAGCCCGAGCATCCAAAAGACTAAGCCCGAAGCTGGAGGCCCATCCCCCTAAGCCCTAAACCCTAAACCCTAAACCCTAAGCCCTAAACCCTAACCCCTAAACCCTAACCCTAAACCCTAAACCCTAAACCCTAAACCCTAAACCCGAAGCCCTACACCGAGCGATATGCCGGCAAGCCCGCCAGGAGATGGACTCTGTAGAGTTTGTGACGGAGCCAGATGCGCTCATCGTCCTGCAGGCTGGACCAGACTCCTAAGCCAACACGGAAAAGATCAAAGGCCCCAACTCTGAACCCCCGGGCATCCAGCTATGAAACCCCGTATCACTCGCACCGGGATTGCTTCCAGGGCGCCCATTTTGCGGTTGTCTTCCTTCAGTGGGGATTGTTCTTCTTTGAACTCGTTTCCGTAGTTCCAATCCAAGATATAGAGGGCTTGGGTAAGCAGATAATCAGGTTCATCGGGTTTTGGGCTCGGTAGGTTGGGGTTTCCGGGATGGTAATTATGCATTACAGGACTTTAACCCTAAAGCTTATAATCCATGAAAATCCCAGACCTTCAAGCCCTAAAGCCTCACACCCTAAAGCAGAAAATTCCAAACCCTACAACAATAAAGCTCTGAAACCCCCAAACCCCCAGCCAAGGCCGTAGATTAGAGTGTTGAGCGTGTAAGGTTTAGGGTAGAGGGTTCAGGGTAATTGTTTTATACTGTTCTCATTGACATGATGAGTATTATTGTTGTTATGATTATTGTTATTGTTATTCCTACTATCATTCTTCTTCTTCTGCTTATTATTCATATTATTGTTCTTCTTCTTTTTGACATTATAGATGCCTTAGGTTGAACCTTCAGGTTTTGAATTCAGCCCGAAGGTTTTTTGCGGACAGCTCCCGCAGGCGGGGGCATTGCGGAAGACCACCGGGAAGGCCAGCAACGTCCTACCGAAGCTCTCAAGCCCTAAGAGCTCAAGGAAACCCGAAACTCTTAACGTCTTGAGCCTTAAACCCGAAACCATTAAAGGAAAGGGCCGAAAAAAGTCTTGAACGCATCAGCACGTAGCTGCAGCCCCCATACTGAAGCCAGACCTTCCCCCGACGTCAGGCTGAGATCACGTACCACAAGCATGCCACCCGACCGCACCGAAGTCGTTTGTGGGTAAAGGGGCGAAGTTCGTTTCTATTGTGGGGTGTGGCGGGGGGATGGGGTGGGGTAGCTGCTATCATGTGCGTGATGTTGGTAATTATGGCAGGAATTGCCATAGCCGGCGATTTCAGGCTTCAACTCCTAGCCAAAAGGCTTTAATGCATGCTTCACCATGCCCAGTGAGAGGCACACACCTGGACCTCCTGTTGTGGTTCTTTGAAGGTGCTCATTTTAGGCAAGCACCGCCAGGAATGCGACGATGCAAACCCCCGAGCCAACAAGTTTGAAGCTTTCAATACAACGGTAAAGACTACAAATCTGGCACTTTCTCGTATCCATCTACCGGATTTCGTACAGACTAGAGAGGTGTGACTAGCTGACCATATGGATTCCTCTATAGATTAGGGTTTCTTGGAGAATGGCTTTGGGATTTTCCAGTGTATGGGTTTCAGTTTCAATAAGAATACGGAATAGCATCCGTTTAGAATCACTGTACTGCCGAAGTCCCAGTTTAAAAGTCCTTGGACACAAACCTAAGCATTCAAGCTTGGCGGTCTTTCATCTATCTTGGGTTCCTTGGAGCCGCAGCCCTAAAGCCTAAACCCGAAGCCTTAAATCGAATCCCAAAACCCAAAGCCGCAAAACCCTAAACCTTAAACCCTAAACCTGAAACCCTAAACCATCTTAAACCTAAACTCGAAACTCTAAGCCCTAAGCTCGAAGCTCTAGGCCCACGGTGCTAAGCCCGAAACTTTAGAGCCCTAAAGCCACTAGAACCCACTTCCCAGGTCTTCAAAACCACGCCGCCCCCAAGAACCCTCACCGGAGAGGCACCCTAAACCCTAAACCCTACACCCTAAACCCTAAACCCTAAACCCTAAAAAAAAGCCCTAAAGCCCCTGACTGAGGTCTCCACTCGTTCCCTGTTCTCCATCGTCAACTTCGTGCTAGACGAAGGGCAGCTCCTAGTGGATATGGGAGATTCCGAGAATTAGGGGTACCTTAAAAGGGATCCGATAAGGGCTGCTTGAAGGGATCTCTTTAAGGGTTCTATAAAGGGTTTAGGGTTTAGGGTTTTCCGAAAATTAGGGGTACCTTATCTTGGGGTCCTTATAAGAAGGATCCTGCTATTTAGGGTGGACCCAACTTTCGGAAACTCCCATATTGGTTTGTAGGTCTCATCTGTCATGTATTGTATGACATGATATGAATCAACAGATCACAGTGTGTAGCAGACGTTCTATATATACACCCAGCTACACAGGCAGAAACATAGCACACAGAATACATTCGGCAATACATTCTTACATAGATTTTACTGTACATTCGGGTTGTATATAATGTAAAAGACTGAATCCCACATTCTCCGCTTTGCACCCGAACCCCGAGCCCTTCGAGCTGGGGCCGTAGATTTCCAAGCACCTCATGATGAACGTCCTTAAGACGAAGCTAAATAGCCAGTGCCTCAAACGAGGCACCGGTCCGAAGCGCTAGGCCCCAACCTCTCAACCCTCGCTCCCCAACCACCGGTGTCTGCGAACGGCACTGGCTGTGACATGCGAGGTATAGGTAAAGACGCACAAACATACATACATGCTTGCTTACTGCCGGAACCATTGGTGACCCAAAGCCTCTGTCCTTCAACTCCCCCAGCTTCGGATCCGGGCAAGGCCATAGCACCTCATGGGGTTTAAGTTTAGGGGTTTAGGGTTTCGGGAAAAACATAGGGTGTGTGTTAGCTTGGCGGTCTCCTTTTCAGGATTCATGCTCGCCTCTACACTTGGCGATTCCTTTTTATTCCGAGACTTCACATCAAATCCGATCGGGCCGGCCCTAATGGACCCTCGACCATAAGCCCTCAAAGCTCAATCGAAGCCCGATGAAATCCTGTATGACTGTATGAGTCCTTTCAAGATGAAATGCCCCAGGGTTTGTGTGCGGGTTTGTCTGCTTTTGTGCTCTGCTTTTGGTTTTGCAGTGCTTCGTTTTCCTCACGGCACTCTTGAGCCCGTATGTTACTTTTTGGACGAGGGGTCCTGATTCTTACTACATTGCGGTCTCTTCATATGTTGAGACTCCCAATGTCAGTTCTTTTACCTTAACCCCAAATAACCTACCTTTTTCAGGACTTATATAAAGAAGAAGTCATATTAGGGAACCCTAAAAAGGTAGGTTCCTTAGGGTCCAGGTAAGTCTTAACCCCTCAACGCTGAAAGCCAGTCTCAAGCTCTACAACGTTCTGACACTGGCCCCACGAAGTGGAAGAACAGAAACTACATGGAAGTTTCCGAAAATAGGGGACCCTAGTATAGTACCCTAAATAGTAGGATCCTTATTATAAGGACCCCTAAATGAGGTACCCCTAATTTTCGAAAAACCCTAAACCCTAAACCCTTTATAGAACCCTTAGAGATCCCTTCAAGGAGCCCTTATAGGACCCCTAAATAAGGTACCCCTAATTTTCGGAAACTCCACATTCCTGAGGCCGCATAGCTTCATCCCAGAAGCCCCATCCCTCAACTGCCTAAACCCACTTGGAGGCCCTTTTGACTTAGTAAGTAGGGTTGGTAAGGTAAGTTATGGGGATTATAATAGGGTTTCTAGGGGATACTAAGTAGACTTGCTAAGTCAAAAGGGCCTCCAAGCAAGCCCATGCACCCATAAACCGGACCTTCCGACCGTGAACTCTAAACCTAAACTCAGACTCTGCAGACGGAGGGCCCTTAAAATAAAAAAACTAAACTCTACAACCCTCTAAACACATGACCCTGAGTCCTCAGAAACTCGTCTGAAAAGCGATTTTTTGCCGTTTGAAACCGATCGAGGCAGTCGAGTACTCGGGGCTGGACTGGAGGCATCACCAAGACCTTTGGGCTCGTTAGCCCGGCTGTGAAGGAGCTTTCCAACGGTGCGAGTAGATGCTGCGTATTGTCCAGCCGCACTGAAAGATCAAGCATTTTTTCGTGTTCTTGTCGTGAGCAGTTGGTCAAAAAGCGAATGGAGTACGGACTACAACGTCGTCTGTGTTCCATTGGCTGTTCCATTTGTTGTGCTTTTTGGACTTTGAGTTAGGTTCGAGTCTGAGGGCCTAGGGTCTCGGGCTCGACTACTTGGAGGGTCAGGGGGCTTAGTAACTGGTAATTTTAGGGACTTATAAGTACCAGAACCCCAATTAGGGTCCCTTTTAGGGTACTTGTAAGTCTACTTACTACCAACTTACTAAGTCCCTGAACCCTAAACCCTATACTACCCTTATAGAGCCTTTTAAAGGAACCCATTATGGTACTTATAATCCCTAAAATAACCAATTACTAAGTCCCCTAAAGACCCTCCAAGTAAGCCCCGGGATCGAAAGGAGCCCTTCGCTCCCAGGTGCTTCGTAGGGACTTGGTTTAGGGTTTAGGGTTTAGGGTTTAGGGTTTAGGGTTCGTAGGGACTTGGGGAATGGATCCCTACTAGGATGCCCAGTAGTACCCAGGGTTTAGGGTTTAGGGGCCTTTAAAAGGGGGTCCTTGAAGGTCCCTAAAAAGGGTTCCATTAAGGGTTCCGTTGTCTAGGATGCCCAGTAGTACCTTTATTCCCTTTTTGTAGTCCTAGGCTCCTTATAAAGTTACCAAAAAGAGAGGCCTTTTTATTCTTAGGTTACTGGGTATCCTAGCCTGTAGTAGTCCCTAGAGATTCCCGAATAAGAGTCCCCATAACCCATTCCCCCATTCCCTACTAGGAACCAGAGAGTTATGGGGTGCTATATTTATTCTAGTACCCTTATGGATCCCTTGTAGTAACCGATTTAACGGAACTCCGAAAGGAACCCTTAAGGGGGCCCTTTGGAGGAACTGAGAAGAAAGCCTTCAAAGGGAACCCCAAGCCCCACGAGGAGCTTCAGAACTGGTCGCAAGATCGCGTGGAGGAGCTCGTAGCGCTTAAAGCGGAGGACAAGCTCGAGGCAACCTGCGGGTTTCCGAAAATTAGGGGTACCTTCTTTTGGGGTCCTTATAGCAAGGATCCTACTCTTCAGGGTACTATATTAGGGTCCCTTCTTTTCGGAAACTCCCACCTGGAATCTACTGGTTCTATTGAGGGCTCTTTGAGGATGGATACAGCCCTCATAGATAAACTGTATACACTGTAATAGAGTTTTAATGTCGAGGCCTTGATAAGGGGATCATGCTATTGCGGCATCATGATGGAACTTTAAGGGAATGAGATTTCTCGTTTATTCGCGCTCTTGTAGTACGGTTCAGGGGTCCAGCAGGCGTCGCAGGATTAGTTGCAGGCTTCCTCGTGATTGGCTTGTGATAGTTAGCAGCCGGTGTAGATGATAGCAACTAGGAAGCTTGTGATAGTTAGCAGCCGGTGTAGATGACAACTAGGAAGACATTGGACCACTGCACCCGAAAGCCATAAACCCAGAATTCCAAACTCCCCAACCCCAATTCAAAACCAAACCCGCACCCTAACCCTAAACCCTAAACCCTAAACCCTAAACCCTAAACCCTAAACCTTCAAGCCCTAGATCCGAAGCCTTAAAAAATCTGAAATATCTAGACTCCGGAGCCTCTGGGTGCTCCACCGGTCTTTATCCAGATGGTTGGCAATAAAGAAGGGTTTAGGGTTTAGGGGTTTAGGGTTTAGGGGTTTAGGGTTTAGGGTTTAGGGTTTAGGGGTTTAGGGTTTAGGGGTTTAGGGTTTAGGGTTTAGGGTTTAGGGTTAACTACTTGTATCTCTGGCTTTCTGTAATATCAGTATGCTATATTACGCCCCCCAAAAGCCTATTCTAGACCTTTTAAACCCCCAAGGCCCGTAGAGAACCCCCGTAAGAACCTGTAGAACCCCGGTAGACCTCTAGTGGAACTTGCTGCCTGTAAGAGGTGTATGACAGTTTCTATTATGTTGTTTTTTTGGTTTCGGTTCGTCTTCTTAAACCCAAGCCGTAATCCCGAGTGGCACCCTTAACCTGCACCCAGCACCCTGAACTCCTGTGGAACATCTGGTGAGTCCTTCAAGGAACCCTTATGAAACCCTAAGCCGTAAACCCTAGACAATAACCCTAAACCCTAAACCCTAAACCCTAAACCCTAAACCCTAAACCCTAAACCCTAAACCCTAAACCCTAAACCCTAAACCTAAGCCGTAAACCCTAAGACTTCATTCTAGAGGCTCCCCTTCCACGAGAATGGGAGCGGATGATCCACCACAGCTTCTTCAAGACCGTCCCCTGGCTTCCTCAAAGGAGAGTCCTTGGTTCAGGGGTTGAGTTAAGTTTTCGGGTTACCTGGAGGTTCCGGCGTAGTTATAAGTGGGGTTCTAAGTCCCTTAATATGGGTCATAAGTATAGTTACCCTAGTTACAACCCTACCTATAACTACCCATGATCCTCCAAGTAGGGGTTAGGATTTAGGGCTTGGGCCGTCATCAAAACACACAGCCGCCTCAGGCCTAAACTAATTCCTAAACCCAGAACCCACATCCCGAACGCGCGAAGCTCAAACTCCAAACCTGAATCTTGACCCTCAAGATCGAATCCCCCTTCAACGCAAAGCCCCACGCCCAAGACGGAAAAGGGTTCGGCGTTTAGGGTTTGAAGACTGTAAACTCTAACCAGTAGAGAAGCCTCATAGATCCCTCATCGAGCTCCCAAAGGACTCTTCCCAGAGCCTCCAAAACCCCTTAATCAAGGAATATACCTTAAATTATAATAGGGTCCCGAGTATGATTTAAGGTATATTCCTTAATTAAGGGGTTTTGGAGGCTCTGGGTTATATCGAACGTTTATGGAGGTCAAAACCCAATCAGAAGACCCCATGTTTTCAGGGTCGCCACCTGAACTTCACTGGCCCGTGCTTGCTCAATTCGGAAGGAAGGCCGTAGAGGGTTTGATTGGGGTTGCAAAGGGTTTGCAGATAGGGTATTAGAGGCTTCTTTTCCGGAGCTGAGGTTGAGCTATCATACTGCGGAAGGCATGTTAGTTGCTATATGGGTGGCTGTCAATACTAGGGTCCCCTTTTGGGTCCTTATTATACTACGGCACGTAATATTTAGGGTACCCAAAAAGGGACCATAATTTTGACAACCACCCATATGGCAACTTTCGACAAAATTAGGTCCCGTCGTTCTCGGGCCAAACGCCTTCACCAAAACGCTGGGCTCTCTCTGGGGTGGAGCCCATGTGCTAAATCCTTGATAGCCGGAACCTTGATTTATGTCAATCAGGATACAAGCTTTGGGGAGGGGCTTGGATTTCGGGTGTAGGAAAGTCGAAGCGCAAGTTTCAATGATCCAAGGATCAAATCCCGATCGCAGTGCGGTCCATTGCAGCACACCAGGCGCCTTTGTTTCGTGACGGACTGGCTCAGGATCAAGAGGGTGTAGCGCTTTCAGTTTCTAATTGTGTTTGGGGAGGAGACCGACTGGGTCGGAAGCCTCCGCGCTTCAAGGGGCTGAGGGTGCACCAATAGCAGTGACGGCGGCAGTTATCGGCATCTTGCAGGCAGTAGAATTAGAAAACCCCAGTGAGACTGAACGGTTTCAGTAGTGGTCATGTCAGTAAATAGCTGCAACAGAAGCAACTTGTGGCGAAAAGGCGAAGCATTGGTAACGGCACTCATATTGTTCAAGAGTAAAAGTAGCAGCGCAGAGGACCTCGAACACACGGTGCACCCCACAACCTAAAGCCTCAACACCCTTTAGCCTTCAACCATGAACCTCCTCGCCCCTGAGGTTCCTACATTAACCCAATCCCGACTCGTTGGTCGTGTAGCTTCGTCAGACTGCAGTGAACAGAGAAAGGTGCTTCACAAAAACTGTTCCCTAAACCCGAACCCCCGAAACCCTAAACCCTAAACCCTAAACCCTAGACCCTAAACCCTAAACCCTAAACCCTAAACCCTAAACCCTAGACCCTAAACCCTAAACCCTAAACCCTAGAGCGCGCGACTTCGCCTGCCACACCCTAAACCCTAAACCCTAAACCCTAAACCCTAAACCGAAACCTAGCCCTGAACTACAAGACCGAGCATCGTAAGTTTTAAGTGGAAATCTCCTTTCCAGGCCCAACCAACCCGGCCACTAAAGCCTATACTAAACCCCTAAGCGCTGGACCCCTAAACCCTTAATCCTGAATCCCAAATCCTAAACCTCTAAGCCCACCAACTTTGCAAGTCTTGTGTACTCCTTTGAGGCATGTAGCAGCGTCCCTCAAAGCTGGTGGGGTGCCGCTTCGACGGCATTTTTTGGGACAGGAAAGGCTCAAGGCTTTCAGGTTTAGGCAGAGGCAGGCTCAGGGTTTGGGGGCTTTAGGTTTTCGGGTTTAGGTTTAGGAGTTTAGGGCTTTAGGAGTTTAGGGGTTTAGGAGTTTAGGGGTTTAGGGGTTAGGGGTTTAGAAGTTTAGGGTTGGGTTTTTGGGGCTAAGGGTTCAGGGTTCACGTTTTGGGGTTTGCGGGGATTTGGAGTTCAAGAAATAGCAGAGGTTGAGGGTCTTTCAGGGTTTCCCCTGGAGATAAGGCTTCGGGCCTGGAGGGGGGATTTTTTCGTGACGGAGGGTTCAGAGTGGCTTGTGCCGCGAGTTTTACGGTTGATGACATAAATCCTGCATTACCCATAGTAAGGACTCTACCAGAATTCATCATACTTTAGGGTCATTAAGGTAATGCAGGATCTATGTCATCAACCGTCGTATTTACGTAAAGGTTTCGGGAGCCTCGGCTGGCTTCAGCTTGTCGAGTTGCGGGTGAGCCATGTTTGAAACGCCGGGGCCGCGTACCGATCCTGACGGAAAGCCCTAAACCTTAGAAGGGGCCAGTGGTATAATCGGAATATAATAGTGCCCGAATATAATCCTTATAGTCACTATTACAGGGTGGGGGCCTCTTCCAACCTGGACCCTTATTGGGAGTCGGGCCAGGGTTCCTTTTGGGCATTTGGCTCTGGCTTCTTGGAGGTTCAGGGGTAGTTATAAGTGGGGTTATAAGTCCCCTAATCTGGGGTATAAGTATAGTTAACCTACTTATAACCCTACTTATAAGTACCCATGAACCCTTAAGTTGGGCATCAGGGATTGACATAGACCAGATGGCCGATACATTTCGAGCTTCGGGTTTGGGCACTGACTATGGGGGCCTTAATAATTTGAATAGGTGTTCGGGGCCCATTATATTGTAAATATAAGAAGGAACCCACAAAATAGTATGGGTAATTATTAAGGCCCCTTTAGTATATAAGCCCCAACACCGGGCTCGCTCGGTTTATGTTGTGCTTCGGTACTGGTGGAGCTTTCCTTCTGGCAGATCATCCAGGGGGTAGGGTTGGGTTTAGGGTTCAAGGTTTTAAGGTTTAGGGCTTAACGATCAAGGCTTTAGGGCTTAGGGCACAGGATAGTGTGCAGGGCCAGCGAAGGCGTGTTTGAAGATCCCAGAAGATGCGCAGGAACTCCGACAGTGCAAACTCGTGCAGATCGAGGTTGCCATGTACGCAGGCAGAGAGCGTTGGGGCTTATCTAGGGTTTGTACACTGTAAACGGTGTTAAGTAAGGCTTTAGAGGCCTGATCGTGGGCTTCGCATAGAGGGGGATTTGTCTAGACCCCGTCGAAGAATAAAAGCAACATAAGATTCGTAATGCTAAACCCTAAGCCCCAACCCTTAAACTTCAAACCCCCAAAGCCCTAGCAATGCCAAGGGCGCGACGTGCGGGGCAGACATGGTGCTCGAGGTACCGTTCACGCGCTCCTGGGTTGCACTTGCCGTCTTGTCTTGCTTAGGCAGGGTGTTAGGGTTCGCGATAGTTAGGGCATGAGATGGAGAGTGTTGGATGTGTTTGTTCTTGTGTACAACTTTTTCTTGTGTGCCAAATACAGGTACTGTAGTTGACCCGAATCATCCATCCATCATCTCATCAGAAGTACATGTTATAGAATCATCGCACGTACATGTATAGTATATGTTACAGTCTATATTCTAGCACATCATGGTATGCCAGCTTCACCACACAAGAACTCAGGCATGAAATCCAAAGGGCCCCAGAAGCCGCAGCTTTTGAGCCTGAGCCGACGCCTTCTTGGGTTTCTATCCGCTCTTTCCGAAAGCCCGAAACTCCAACCCACAACCCAAAACTTTCAGAATTCAGTACTGATATGCCAGATGTCTTGTTGCACGCACCCTAAACCCTAAAGCGTCCTAAAGCCTAATTCGTTTGATGGGGGACCGGCTTATGGAGCCTGGTAGTTCTGTCTGTATGGTCCTTTCTTGCGCACCGGCTCCCTGGGGTCGTACTGTTGATGGACAAAATCCTGCATTACCCATTATAAGGAATATACCATAATTCCCATAGTTTCGAGTCCTTAGGGTCATGCAGGATTTTGTCCATCAACAGTAGGACTTGGGGTTCAGGGATTCTTCAAACCCTACCCTCCGGTCTCCTCAGGAATTATGTAGTATTTTTGTTCACATAAAACCCAAGAGAATATTAAACATCGTTTTTTTCTCAGGGTTCTAAGGGGAGTAGAGCGGGGTTCGGGTTAGGACGTCGAATCGCGGAGTCCTAGAAATTGGGTGGTTGTCAAAATTATGGTCCCTTTTTGGGTCCTTATTATAATACGGCACCTAATATTCAGGGTACCCAAAACGGGGCCCTAAACCCTAAACCCTAAACCCTAAACCCTAAACCCTAAACCCTAAACGGGGCCATAGTTTTGACAACCACCCAATTGGGGCTTTCTGCCCTTCCTGAGCCCATCGGCCCGGCTCTGATTCGAAAGGCCCTGGGCCCATCATCATCCTCTCGAAGCAAAGGGGAAGAAGGAGGGACCCTTAATGGGGACCCCTACCCCACAGGGATGAGGGTTCCTTTAAAGGGGTCTATAAGGACTACCATAAGGGGTTATATTGAGGGTTTAGGGTTTAGGATATAATGGGCTATATAATGGGTATATAATCTATATTAAGGGTATATACCTAGGGGTCCTTATTAAGGGTCCCTCCTTTTACCCTTGGACCGAAGCCATACGGCTATATGGGGAGTTGGCCAAATTAGGGTCCCTGATTGGGTACCCTAAATATGAGGTGCCGTATTATATTAAGGACCCAAAAAGGGTCCATAATTTTGACAACCACCCATATGTAACCCATATTAGGGGACTTGTAACCCCACTTATAACTACCCCTGAACCTCCAAGTAGAAGCGGTACCACCCTAAAGCCCATAGCGTAAACACGGCAATCCTTGAACCTTAGCCCTCTAAGCCATTCCGTTTCTCTGCCCCTGACCCGAAGCCATGAGCCCTAAACCCCTAACCCAGAGCCTCCAAAACCCCTTAATTAAGGAATATACCTTAAATTATAATAGGATCCCTAATATGATTTTAAGGTATATTCCTTAATTAAGGGGTTTTGGAGTCTCTGGGAAGCCGTCATTTCTTTTTTCGCAGGCTGGAACCATGATGAGTTCTACGATACCACGCCGGATGCATGGATGGAAAGCCAGATGTACCCAGGTCGGCTTCACATGTCGGAGTTTGGGAGTTTACGGTTTAGGGTTTAGGATTTAGGGTTTAGGGTTTAGGGTGTAGGGTTGTTAGGATTTAGGGTTGGGCTTGACTCAAAGCTTGGTAAAGCAGAGGGGCCTGAAAAATGAGCAGCGCTAGTCCTCGGAGTAGCCCTAACATACATAGAGTAGGACGCCTCCGTCGAATTACTCAGTCTACTCCACCTTCGGGTTGGGGCACCGCGGTTGCTGAAGGACTTCTGGGGTTTCCAAACACAAGTGCTGGAGGGCCTACCACGGGTTTCTGCATGTGGCGGGGCTGAGGGGCTCAACCCGATAGGATGCGGGCTGTGTGTTGAGAATGATGTGGAAACCTCCGCGGATAGAAGCGCCCTAGAAATCGGTTTATGGTCATGCCCACCACTTTTCTTATCAGAGTTTCGGACCCCATACACTGAGAGAGACGCCCCATGGGCTGATACATATTTGACAACTCCAAGAGGAACCCTTTCATCAGAGCCCTGAAAAGGGACCCTAAACTTTGTCATAGTTGGGTAGCATTTTACATTTTTGTGGGTACTTAAACCCAATAAGGAATAAAGATGTACATTTTTAATCCTATCCCAACAATGATCTAGTAATCATACAGCACTTTAAGAAAACTTTTGCCTGAAGTTAACGGTCCCTAAACCCTAGACCCTAAACCCTAAACCCTAAATCCCTAAACCCTAAAGCCTGGTCCCGGAATCTGAAAACTG
The DNA here is from genome assembly GCA_905221615.1 of Symbiodinium sp. CCMP2592. Taxonomy (NCBI): domain Eukaryota; class Dinophyceae; order Suessiales; family Symbiodiniaceae; genus Symbiodinium; species Symbiodinium sp. CCMP2592. The sequence goes on along the minus strand of CAJNDT010005223.1, from coordinate 937,923 downwards.
AATCCTAAATCCTAGAGCCTAGATCCTACACCCTAAACCCCTACCCCTCTAGCCCCCAACCAAACCCTACCTCTATAAGGAACCATACATACACAGATAGATGGACAGATAGACAAGCCATAAGAAAGGACACCTTTTCACAGCCTCCCAAAGCCTCAAAGGCCTAAACCCTAAACCCTAGCCCCTAAACCCTGAACCCAAAACCCTAAACCCCGAAGCCAAACCCTGAACCCTAAACCATGAACCCAAAATCCTAACACCCTCGTCCCCTCCCCCCTAGCGCTTCACAGAGGCGGCTTCCTGAAGACCTGCGTAAGGCACGTGCAGTTCATCGAAGGCGCCCCCTGGGACTTCAAAGGTTCCTTTAAGGGTTCCTTCTAAAGGGACCATAGATAGGGTTTCTTTAGGGGCTCCTTTAAAGGGACAAGTAAGGATTTTTGAAAAAAGGGTTTAGGCTCCCTATTGTAAGGGTTCTTGAAAGGTCTCCTGAGAAAAGGGTTTACGTAGGGTTGAGGGTTTTAGGGTTTAGGGTTTAGGGTTCCCTATTTTAAGGGTTCCTTAAAGGTTGCCTTTAGGTTTCGGCTTCAAGGGTTCCTGCTCGTTTCAGGGGTAGCATAGGGTTCCATGGTGCAGTCCCCCTCAAAGGGTACTGGAAGATGCTATAACAGGGTTCCTTTGAAGGATTCCTTCAATTTTCACGGGCACCAGCAAATCTAGGGGCTTCTTTAATTGAAGGTGGGCTTGAACAATGTAACAAAGGACTTAGGGTTTAGGGTTCCCTTAGAGGGTTCTTTTGACAAAGGCGTTGAGGTTTTTTTTTCAAGACGGTGCCAGCGGACGCGGCATCCTGGAACCGAAAGTCTTCCGAACTCTGCAGGTCATGTTGTGGTGGTCGGGGATGCTCCGGAATTGAGTGTTCCCCCGAGAGAGACTGGAGCTTTACGTACCGATTCAGTCTGAATCGCCCCATCTAGTCCTCTAAATTAGGGTTCCCTCTTCTGGAACCCGAAAGACGGCGGCACCCTTATAAAGAGCACCATGAAAGGGACCCTAATTTCGATAACTGCCCTGGTGCAGGTGTTGAACTATTTGACAACAAGTTCTTTGGCCTCTCCAATATGGAGGAGCGATTCCGTTGGTGGGACCATAAAGAAGCTTCCCTTGGCGAAAACTCCCAAACCTGAAGATCTGCAATGCCGGCCTTCATAATTTGAGTAGGGTTTCGTCGATTATAGTACAACTATTATTGGGGGACATCATTCCTACATACGCCGGCCGCTCTAGCAGGTAGATATGCGATTATCGTGTAAGTATCCTCCAAGAGAGAGAGTAACTTGATCATCTCTCCCTAAACCCTGAGCCCTAAACCCTAAACCATCCTAAACCCTAAACCTTAAATCTCGGGCATTTGGTTGGGTCGCTGAGGATCCTACTCTGTGTTTCAGGGTCCCGAGACCCCCCGAAACAAGAAGCCACCAAGCCCCAAACCTGCTAAATCCTATACCAGAAAGCCCCAAACCCCACAACCCCTTCTAGTACCCTTACGGATCCCTTTATAGTAATCCTTACAGGAACCCTTAAAGCAACCCCAAAACCCCGAAACCCCTACACCCCAAGCCCCAAATCCTAAACCTCAAGCCGTTAAGCTTCATGGTTGGGGGTTGGGACTGAGCTGCTTCTGCTTTCTGTGCTTTTTTGCTGTGATGCCAACTTCCGGTTGCTGACGTGGGAAGCATTTTGGGTGACGAGGACGGAGGACCATGGAACTAGTGAGTTGGACCCCTTCCAAGAAGCACATTGCTTGGGATGGTGAGTGCTGATGATGACGCAGAAGACAGGCTGTATGCCGATGAGGATAGTTGTGGTGGTGGTAGTGGTGCTGCTGCTGCTGCTGCTGACGATGATGGTGGTGGTGGCGATGACGGTCGTGTTGTTGTTGTGGTGGTGGTGGTGCCGGAGCGAGGAGTTTGATCACTACCGATAATGCTAGTTACCACTTCATCAATCCTTTGTCATAGTTGGGTAACATTTTACATCTTTGTGGTACTTAAACTCCAGCAGAACTAACCATGTACGTTGTTAATCCTCTCCCAACAATGAAGTAGAATCTTGTTGCAACCCATTTGCCTGCTTGTGGCTGTGCGAGGCCGGCGGCATGGACCCTATGCAGCGGCACATCATGGAGTGTAGCTACGAGTCCCTCTTCAATGCAGGCCCATCGTGTAGCTTCGTATATGAAACAATAGTATAGTATGTTATAGTATAGTACAGAATATTACAGTATATGTCATATATTGCAGGCCCATCATGTAGCTTTGCATTTTATAGCATAGTGTAGTATGTGACAGTATAGTACAGAATATCACAGTGTATTACAGTATGTTGTAGTTTACCGCAGTAAACAGCATGCAGTTTTTGACGTTGTGGGGGCTATAGGGTTTCAATCTCGACGCCATTGGACTTTGCTGGGGAGCCTGAGCCTTCGTGAGCCCTAATTGAACTTCGGGCACAGTAACAGTGGCAGCTGCGATGGGAAGCCCCGCTAGCACCCTAACTCCCTAAACCCTAAACCTTGATACCCTAACGCTCTCACGCCCTAAACCCGCGGGTCAGGCTACCGGAAGGCCAACTTGATGCGAGCCTACATCGCCGTCTTTGTGGGCTGCACGAACCCCGAGTTCATGTGAGCCCTGCTTCTTTGGTATCTCTAGGGTTTCGGGTTTGGGGTTTAGGGGCCCTGTTCAAGGCGGGACAGATGCTGGAGACTGCGGTGGTGGCTGCGTATGTACTGTGCATGCTAGGGATCATTCCCATCACTGTTTCGAACTACTGTTGTTTCAACGACACAGTGTAAATGTTAGTGCACAGTGGGTTAGGGGACTTAGAGCCTAGATCCTGGAAAACAGGATTTAGCCAGGACGGTCAGGGTTTACCAGGCTTTTCGCAAGTAAGGCGTGGTCGGGTTAGTATGACTCGGGAAAAATGGCGTTTAAAAGGATTGCAGTAGCCCCAGTCCTAGTATCTTGCAACATATGTTCTTTCAAAGCAGCTCTTGACTCAATGTATAGTACTTAATGTATGGTGTCATCCCAAGAAATCCATTGTTGTACTGCCAAGAAGTCATCAGCCGGGAATGTGCGAAGATAACCTAAACCCGTAAATCCTGGACCCAAACCCACCACATCCCCTGAACCCCCTAAACATCCCAAACCCTAAACTCCCAAACCCTAAACCCCAAACCCTGAACCCTAAACCCCTAAACCCTAAACCCCAAACCCTAAACCCTAAACTCCAAACCCTAAACTCCCAAACCCGAAACCCCAAACCCTAAACCCTAAACCCTAAACCCCTAAGCGGAGACAGGTACGTACCCCACGAGGCGACTGCTCTCTCCGGTGCTGGGGCATCACAGGCTCCGGTGGTGGCAGTGGCCACCTCCGTGGTGTTCAGGGTTTCTTAGGGTGCTTAGAAATAGTTCTTAATTTTGGGTTATTATAATTCCTAAGAAACAGCTAAAATTGTAATTTTTGCTAGGGTTCTAAGTTCAGTACAGGTTTGGGGTTCAGGGTTTAGGGTTCAGGGGTTTAGGGGCTACCTCTCCACGATAATCGCAGAATATTTGCAACTCGATTCCTTCTGGCTTGCAACAACTCAGTGGAGTAGGACCTACACCCCAAAGTCTTTCCGAATCATATGGGCACCTGTATCCGACGGTCTTATGGGCCCAGAGTTCAGGTTAGTGGCCTAGTGTAGGTTAATGTAGACACGTCTGCCACTTAGGGTCTTGGGGTTCTGAGATCCTCAACTTGGATTTGGGGTGCAGGGTGTCGGTGTGGTGATGGGTCCACGGTGGTAGCATTGATGATGCTGATGATGATGCTGATGATGATGATGTTGCTGTTGATGATGACACAGCTTCTGATGCTGACAGTATTTATTTGTGTTGACGGTGGTGGCCATGCCACCGTCACTGGCGCTTGTAGCGGTGTCTCTCTGTGTTATTCTTGCGGTGGTTGTTGCTGTTGTTTTGGGTGGTGGTGGTGGTGGTGGTGGTGGTGGTGGTGGTGGTGGTGGTGGTGGTCGTGGTGGTGGTGGTGGTGGTGGTGGTGGTGGTGGTGCTGCTGCTGCTGTAGAATGCCGCTCATGACGGTCATGACCTGTGACATCGTCATCACTCTCATTGCTTTAACCACCAGAAAGCCATCTTCAGCATCATCGTCATCAGCACCAACACCATGCTGCTCCTGCTCCTGCTGCTGCTCCTCCTCCTCCTCCTCCTCCTCCTCCTTGTCATCACGCTCGCCGTCATCCTCAACCTTCACAGCTTCATCATCGTCGTCATGATCCTGTTTCATCCTCACCGTCGCCGGCATCGTCATCTGATGCGTTGCTGATCTCTGTTCATGTTTCCACGCATGTCGTGTTATCATCATGGTACTCCTTACTATTGGAATCTGCGTGGCCGCGTGCGACAGTTCCATGCAGCTTTTTCCGCCTTTTTAGTGACCTGCATCTCAACCCTTCCTGGCGCGAAGCTGACAGGCCATCACGTCGAATCGAGTCTCCTTCTTGCTTCATGGCCGCCTTAGTGACGAGAGGATCCCACGTGCCAGATCACTACACTCTAAGCCCTTATACTCTCACCCGCAATCCAAACCCTAAACGCACAAAGCCCCAAAGCCTGAACCGTAGCTCTGTGAAAGGGTCCGGGCAAAAGTGTCTCAGGGCTCGATTGGTGTGGGGATGTAATCAAACTTTAAAAGGTGGCTTGGAGAGACTGTGGAGATGTCGGCGTCCAGGCTTTAGGATCCCGGCTTGGTAAGGTTAAGGGTCTGGGGTTTCGGGTTTGGGGTTTCGGGTTTCGAGTTTCAGAGTCTGGGTTTTTGTTTCAGGGTTCAGGGCTTAGGGGGAGGATTCTCAAACCCTAAGCCCTAAACCGTTCTAGTGATAGGCCCATCCTGCAACCACTGCCCCGAACCCTAAACCACAAACCACAAAAAGACAATCAAAGCCCTCAGCTTGTGTTTAGGGTTTAGGGTTTAGGGCTTTGGGTGAAGAGTTTCCGAAAATAGGGGACCCTAAATAGTAGGATCCTTATTATTAGGACCCCAAAATAAGGTCCCGAACCTCTAAGCTCTAAGCACGAAGCCCTTTAAAAGAGCCCGCGACCCCGTACAGCAACCGTGTAACACTCTACACAGCACACGCAAAGACAGGAGCCACGCCAACCCACCACCCCACTCTAACCACAAGAAAATCAGAAACCAACAAGGAACATACACCAGACCCCTAAACCTTAAACCCCAAACACTAAGCCCTAAACCCTTAACCCTAAACCCTAAACCCTAAACCCGCCCGTATGAGGGTAGGCGCGCTTTGGAGAAAGGGGCGTCGTTGCACTTAAAAAAAAACCCTAAACCCCTAAACCCCTAAGCCCCAAACCCTAAACCTTAAACCCGCAGCTCCATATTTTGCCCCCTAAACGGCCCTAGACCCTAACCGAAAACGCTGAACCCCGAGCCGGAAACCCATGCACTCTACACCAGCTTCTACACCCTAGGAGTCATCGACGCGGCTGGTGGTGGTGGCTGGGCACAGACCACATGTGTCAAGGCCCTTCCTTCTCAAAGTCGTTATGGACATGGTGAAGGTTGCTTCGTCCCATGGTCAGAGCAGCGTACCCAATCCTGAAAGTGTCAAGATCATGACGGCCTTGCAGAAGAAAAGCAGTCTTTTGAGGTTCCATGACACTTTACCCTTGGAAACAGGGTCAACGGTCGATGCCTCCATGTCAGATGAGACTTTGGCTCTCGGCGAAGTGTCAGAAGCAAAGACGACAGAGGAGAACGCCACCGACATTCCTGCCATGGAGACACTCACTGCCGATCTTTGCAAAGCCGGCAAGTTGTCATACTTGGAGGGGCAGGGGACTTAGTAAGTAGGTTATAAGTAGGGTCACAAGTACTTTAAATGGAGCTACCACAATCATAACCCTACTTATAACCTACTTACTAAGTCCCCTGTCCCTCCAAGTAAGCCCTGTCTGACCCTTAAAGTGAGCTACCTACTGGCGCTATGACACCCGCCGTGCAGCACAACAAGCAGCATCCGAACCCTAAACCCTAAACCCGATGCCCTAAACCCAAATCTAAACCCCAAACCCCATGCCCTAAGCCCTAAGCCCTAAACGCTAACCCTACGGATCTGCTGGTCGAAAAAGGGGCGCTTAAAAAAAAAACACCTAACCCAAATCTAAACCCGTACATGGCGCCCAACAAGGCTGGGGATCATGGGGCCCTCCACGTCCATCGACTGTGACTTGGCTCGGGAGTACCATACGGGAGTTTCCGAAAATTGGGGGTACCTCATCTAGGATGCCCAGTAGTATCCTTATTCCCTTTTTGTAGTCCTAGGTTCCTTATAAAGTTACCCAATACCGAAAAGAGAGGCCTTTTTCTTAGGTTACTGGGTATCCTAGTTATTTTGGGGTACTCATAATAAGGATCCTACTATTCAGGGTGCTCTGACCTGTCTCCATCCCGGCCATCAATAATACTTTGTCATAGTTGGGTAACATTTTACCTTTTTATGGGTACTTGAACCCAATAAGGAACAAAACTGTACATGTTTAATTCTATCCCAACAATGAGCTAGACCATGCCGCATTCCACCTTCTTTCGCTGTTCCTCAAAAAAACCCAAGAGCCCTTACCCCCTAAGCCCTAATCTCCTACACTCTGAACCTCTAAAGCCGTAAACCCTCCTAAACCCTGAGCTCTACATCCAAAGCCTTAAACTCCAAATCGTCAAAACCTTAAGTCCTGAACCCCTAAACCTTATTATGACAAAGACATTTATGCTTCTTTTTTTAGGGGTTGTTTCAATCAGGAACCAAGAAGGCACCCAAACTGTTGGGTGAGATATCCCAACCTTATTGGCTTGCACAAAGAGTGGATTATGGGATATCCCAACCTCATCAAGTTATCGAGTTGGGATAATTCCTAACCGTCCTAACATCCCGTATTGCTTGTTATAGAACCCGAGGATAAGTACTTGTGGGAGCTGTTGAACTCGACACAACCCTAAACCCTAAATCCTAGACCCCGAACCCTAAACCCTAAACCCTAAACCCTAAACCCTAAACCCTAAACCCCTAAACCCTAACCCCTAACCCCCAACCCCTAAACCCTAAGCCCGGAACCCCTAAACCCCTAACCCCCTAAACCCAACGTCGTGGTTTCTGTTTGTTCGCATGTCTTGGGGTCCCACGTCACAGCGCACAAGGATGCCCAGTAGTACCCTTATTCCCTTTTTGTAGTTGCCCAATCCCAAAACCCAGACCCCCGGGAAGATGTGGAAAGTAGATCCCCTAATTTGGGCCCTATATTACTACGGGTACTTTACAGGAGCCCCCATTAAGGGATCTACTTTTTGGATCCTCCTGGGGGTCTGGGAAAGGGAGCCCTTTGTATTCCTAGGTTACTGGGCATCCTAGCCCACTTGGAGGGTCGGGGGACTTAGTAACTGGTTATTTTAGGGACTTTTAAGTACCATAACCCCAATTAGGGTCCCTTTTAGGGTACTTGTAAGTCTACTTACGACCTCCTTACTAAGTCCCTGAACCCTAAACCCTAAACCCTATACTACCCCTATAGAGCCCTTTAAAGGAACCCTTAGAATCCCCTTTAAAGGACTACCTACTTACTAAGTCCCCTAAAGACCCTCCAAGCCCAGGTGACCTCGCCTCGGCGGCCATGGCTTTGTGCTTGGGCAACTCCGAGACTCAGCTGGGAGTTGTTGTTTAGGGGTTTAGGGTTTAGGGGTTTAGGGGTGTAGAGTTTAGGGGCTTAGGGTTTAGGTTTTAGTAGGGCGTTAGAGTATTTGTATTTTTTTTTTGTGAGGGTTCTTCTTCTAGGCTTTTTTCTCGTTGGCTTATTTCGGACCATGTTTCCTTTGATAGGGTTTTCACTGGTGGTGGTTTAGGCATTGGGTTTGGGGTCTTCAGTTTGTTCCGGTTTAGGGGTCGGGGCTTTCGGGGCTTTGGGGATTTGTGATATGGGTCCATATGCCCTAAGCCTACATAAACCTGTACCTGAAACTAAACCCTAAACCCTGTACCCCAACCAATCAATAGCCGAACCGCTTATAGTCTTAGATAGTGAACGGGGGAACTTTAAACTTTTTGGCTTTTTACATTAGACCTAGAAAGTTTGACCTTGTTGAAGAAGAGAGTAGGAGAAACGAGAAAGTTGGAACATCATCATTATTCCCACGCCCTTAAGGTAAAGTGTAAGGAATCCCTCAAGCCATGTTCCAATTTTTCTGGCTTCTACGATATGGGTGGTTGTCAAAATTGGGGTCCCTTTTTGGGTACCCTAAACAATAGGTGCCGTACTATAATAGGGACCCAAAAACCTAGTAGTAGAGTAGGTAACCTTTAACCTTTTTTGAGTAGTATAGTCCCTATATAATCCCTGTATAACCAAAAAGGTTAACCTTGAGTTGCCCATGATACCCGACAAGTAGGAAAGAGGAACCTAATACTTAGGGTCCCTTTTTGGGTACCCTAAATAATCGGTGCCCTTAGTATAATAGGGACCCCCAAAAAGGGACCCTAAGTTTGACCACCATCCATTTAGAAACGGATCCTAGCACAAATCCTCCTAAAGCCATGTTCCAATTTTCTGGCCTCCACAATATAGAAACCCCAGTAGGCCAACGGCATTCAGCTTTAGAAGACCTGGAGGCTCTCGGTTCCTAGGAACCTAAGACAAAAAGGCGCCTGAGTACCCTGGGGTTTAGGGATCCATAGGGGGTTCCTTTAAAGGGATCCATAAGGGCTCTAAAAGGGATCTATAGTGTTTAGGGGTTTTAGGGGTTTAGGGTGCAGGGTTCAGGGTGTAGGGTTTATCGGTCTAGAGTGTAGGCTTTGGGCTTCAGCGTTTAGAGTCTAGGATTTAGGGTATAAGCTTTAGGGTCTAGGATTCAGCTTTAGGTCAAGCAGGCGAGGACCTTCCAAAACGCACTTGCAACGAACCATAGGAACACATGAACGCACTACCAGGCTCCATTGCGTTCTCCCTCGGCTTATGGCTTGTCTAGGCTACTGATATTTGTAGCTATCAGTGTTAGTGTGACTGGGCGAAGTCTTCTTGGTATATCCCTTTTGATTCCCGGTTCTCTTCCCCATGCTGTCTGCGCCGAAGCCCAAACCTAAACCCCGAACCCCAAACGTTTGACGCTAAAACCTGAGCTTTAAAGGCCAAGCCCCACACTCGAAACCCTAAAGCGTTTATAGGAACCCGTGCAGAAACAAACCCTGAGCCCAAGAGCTTAAACAAGGAACAAGCCACACACTATGGATATATGGTGCCGCGTCGCCGCGTCGCAGGCCCCCGCCCGCCCCTCCCCACCGCCCATGGTATGCCCGGGGCGGACAACCCACAACACATGGAACCACAAGACAGGGAACCACAGGGACGGGGTGGGGAAGGATAAACAGGGCCACTTCCTCTTCCCCTCCCCTTCGAGCCACAGATGAGATTGAAGGCGGGGATACCATGGGGTGGGGGGGGAGAGGGGGGGCCTAGCAACGCTGCACCATATATAAGGCCCTTTTTGATTGTGGCCCTTTAGAAAGTAGACTGTTGCTGCATGGGGGCAGTACCCAACCCTTCACCGTCTATTACCGTCGATGCTGTCCGAGGCTGTCTCAAACAAGCACGAGCACAGGAACAAAAGCGGCGGTCAGGGGCTCAGAGATCGTAGGGCTTTCGGATTAGGGTTCAGGGTGTAGGGTTGAGGGTTTAGGGTTTAGGGGTGTAGGGGTTTCGGATTTAGAGTTTAGGGCGGGGCTTGGGTAGAAGGTGTCCTTAAAAGGGTTCTTATAAGGGTCGCATAAGGGTTCCTGTTCCTTTAAGGGTTCTATAATTGAGGTTGACTTGGAGGGTCGAGGGACTTGGTACATGGTCAGTTTATAGGGTTATAGTATCACAGCCTTTCGTTTGTTTAGTACCTAGCTCTAGACAAGAACTACTTTCTAAGTCAAGAGATGCAACACACAGGCACTGGTGGTGGTATAGGTTGTGGTGTTTCGAGGTAGAGGTTGACATAAGCAGTAATTTTCACTGTCATGCACAGGCCTTCTACTTTGGTGATCGATGTAGTTTTCATTGCAGGAGTATAGAGAATGCCGAGAGCTGTGTTTGGCATGGAGGCTTCTGCATCTTCTTGGTCTGTGAGCCTCATGCGTGTCATGCCCCCAGGCGAGGCAGTAAGTAGGTAGCCATGAATCCCTAAACCCTACACCCTAAACCCGAAACCCTAAGCCCTAAGCCCTAAACCCTAAACCCTAAAGCCTACACCCTAAACCGTCTGTTCGACGAGGAAAGATGCTCATAGCCTAAAGCCCAAGGCCCAAGTTCTAGACCCAAACCCGCACCGGCGCACTCCCGGGGACTTGAGATCGACCACCGTCGGTTGATGTGGTACACCTCCGAGGGTAAAGGAGGGACCCTTAATAAGGACCCCTAGGTATAGAACCTTAATATAGCTATTCTATACCCATTATGTGGTCCATTATAGGGTAGGGTCCCCATTAAGGGTCCCTCCTTTTGCCCTTGGAGTCATGGGCTTTGAGTGATCAAGGCGATCCGAAGTCGCCAGGAAAAATACTTAAGTGCTTGTACAGGAATGGTAGCTTTACCCGGAATAGCAGGTCCCAGGCTTGCCTCGAACTGGTCGAGTCAGTATCAGTCAAGAAATGCTGTTGCGAGATTCAGTGCCGCTTGGATCTGAAGGGCAAGCCGCATTGTCAGTACAAGGATCATCGTGCGGCAAGTGCAGAGGCAATCAATCGATCCGTTCTAGATGGTGCGACCAAGCGGGCGCGACGTTCACAAACCCTAAACCCTAAACCCCGCTAAACCCTAAACCGCAATCTCACCGTCGACGTCGACGAGAAAGACGCCCCTGGCAGGAAAAACTACAATGCACTTGCGCCTGGGCCAGAGAGTGCTCTTGGAGGGGCAGGGGACTTAGTAAGTAGGTTATAAGTAGAGTTATAAGTACCCTAAATGGAGTTACCCCAATTATAACCCTACTTATAACCTACTTACTAAGTCCCCTGCCCTTCCAAGCTCCGGATCGAAGCTCACCCTCCATGCCCGCAGCCTTTGGGTTGTGTTGTGCAATACTGCGCATACGAGGCACCATCAACATTAAATGATAGTACTAGTGTAGTACTTGTAGTGCTGGTACCAATGATAGTAACACAGCAGTAGTGCTTGTACATGCAATAGCAGACGCAGTCAGGGCGACCTCCAAGATTTTGATACTCAGAAGTTGTCATAGTGATGGCAAGTAATTAATAGATATGTCTAGCTTGGAAATTGTCATGACCATACTTCTCAGAGCAGTTACAACCATAGGCGCAGGAGGTTGGAAATTTCTACCCTAAACCCTAATCCTAACTCTTCCCGAAAAAACGCTACACCGTAATCCTAACTCTTCCCCAAGAGACCCTAAACCCTGAAAGTCGTGGTCCGGACCCCCGGGTATGCGAGGCACAAGCACCGCGGCTGTGGTGGGCGGCGTGTACCTGGCGCTGACGTGCCTCGCCTGGTTCAAGGGCCCGGAAAGGCCAAGGGACTTTCAAAAAGTATTAGTCCAAGGGCAAAAGGAGGGACCCTTCATAAGGACCCCTAGGTATATGCCCTTAATATAGCTATTATATACCCACTATAATAGCCCATTATAGGGTAGGGGTCCCCATTAAGGGTCCCTCCTCCTCCCCTTTGAATTAGGGTAGGGTTTAACGTTTAGGGTAGGTTTCGAGGCTCAGACTAAGGCACTAAGGTTGAGTAGTCTAGGTGGGGGTTTTCAGGGCTAAGGGCCCGGGGTTGCGGCATGCAAAGGGCTTTTTCAGCTTCTGAGTTGCACCCCGAGCCACACAATCCTGAAGCTAATTCGCCAGAAGAAGTCACCCCAAAATAGTATAGGTAATAAGTAAGGCCCGTCTAGTAAATCCTTAAGATACATCCCTTATAGTAACCCTTACAGATCCCTTTAAAGGAACCCTTATAGATCCCTTTAAAGGAACCCTTATAGACCCCTTTAAAGGAGCCCTTACAGATCCCTTTAACGGAACCCTGCGGTCCATTCTTCGCCACCGAGGCCCTTCATGTGGCCGAGGTGGGAGGCCTTCATGAACCCCGGAGGCACCGGGAACTCCCACATGGGAGTTTCCGAAAATTAGGGGGTCCCTTATTTTGGGGTCCTTATAATAAGGATCCTACTATTTAGGGTACTATATTAGGGTCCCCTATTTTCGGAACTTCTATATTCATCATTAGGGGTTTAGGATTTAGAACCCTAAACCCCTAAACCCCCAACCCTAAACCTCTAAACGACTACACCGTAAACCCCAAATCCCTTAACCCTAAACCCTAACATAGTTTTCCGATCGTAACTTGTGAGCATCCATGAGGGAGGGGGTCCCAAGAGCTGTATGTAGCCCGGTAATCCGCGATTCTCCTCAGTACTTCCTTCGCTTCCCCAAGGTTCCCTAAGGATCTCCCAGTCTAGTTCCTTCAGGTTTAGGGTTTATCAAAGGGGAAGGAGGGATCTTTAATGGGGACCCCTACCCTATAATGGGCCATATAATGGGTATATTAAGGGTATATACCTAGGGGTCCTTATTAAGGGTCCCTGCTTTTATTCTTGGAGTTTAGGGTTCAGGGGATCCCATATTGTAACTGTTGCCATGAACGGAATGTTTGATTCTTGCTGTTGTGGTCGTGTTTGTCCGGTAGAATGGCTGTTGCCATTGTTTGCGCCTTTCTTCGTCGAATACTGCTACGGTCATAAAATGTTAAAATTGTGACCTACATAGTTTGGCAGCTAGGACTTCAGGGTGCTACCAAGTTTTCGTTTTCGCTAATTGCCGACTTAGGGCGTTCGAACCTGAACCCTGAAAAGGCTTCAAACTGCAACACTTTACGGTTTGGTGTTTAGGGTTTAGAGTTTAGGCTTTAATAATTACGTAAGGGTGTAGGATATGCCAGAACCCTCAAGAGTGTTGATTGCAAAGGTAGCCGAGGCAGGGCTTTGTTCAGTGTTTGGAGGTTGGGGAGCTTTAAACACCGTCCTGAAAGCGATGAGCGTCTGCCAGCTGTGCTCAAAATTAAACAGTTTGGTGTCTGCGTATCTTCGGTGTTTTTGCTGCGGATGCTAATAGTCAAAGCTCTTTTCACTAGCCAAATTGTAACGTGCTTACTGGGCTGCCTAGTAGAAGTAGGGTCACACTACTTTACTTGGCATGATAGCTACTTGAGCCAACTTGCAGCTGCCCACGGCCCTTCAAGTAAGCTTCGTCCCAAATCTTGAACTTAAGCCCTAAGCTCTAAGCTCCGTTCCATGCCTCAACTGCCCGAACTCCCCACACATCAACAACGGGCAAAGTCGCAAACGCTCTGAGCCCCACCACTTTAAACATAAAACCCGAAATCCGGCACCCTCTAAGTGGACTCCAGAAAGCCGTTACCTTTTTGGGGCTAAGGACATCTCTAAATCTCAGACTGCGGTGAAGGGTGGGGTCCTAGACCTTCAAGCTGATATACCCCAACCCGACAGCGAAAACCCAAAGTTTAATTTAACCATAAAGAGGAACTCCGAAAACTAAAGCCCAGACTCCTGCCCAAATGGGCTTTTGAGACGCTTTTTGCAGATCGACAAGGGGCCCTTAAAAAAAGAAGCACAGAATCCTAAGCCCAGCCCTAAAGCATTGCCTGTTCCGCAGGGCGCTGCTTCTCCTTCGACAACTGCGCACGGGGCTATGCCGCCAGCTCAGTCAGGAGAGATTTACCCTTAAAATCCTCCTCAAAAGGCTCCTTAAAGGGCTCCTTAAAAGGGGTTCTATAGGAGATCTATAGGCCTATAGGGGTTTAGGGCTTCTAGACTTCCGACATTAGGGCCTTTACATGGGGCTCGACAGGGTAGAGCCTACCAGGGTGTGGGGTTTGGGCTTTTTGGCCGCGGGAAGATCCCTGTATCCTCCAACCTAGGACTCGAAAGAAAGGGTCTAAGGTTTAAAGGGAACTCCGGAAAGTTGGAAAATGGAAAAAATGGTAGGATCCCCTATAATTTACCTTAAAGGGTTTAGGATAATGATATTCCAACTTTCTGGCTTTTACCTTAAGGTTTAGGGTTTAGGATTTGTATCTGGGATTAGGTGAGTGTATATCTGGCCCCTCAGGAGAATCGGAGAGTGAATGAATCGGGCTGTTTAGTTGTATTACAGCATTACTTCGTTCGAGGTTGAGAGTTACCAGGACCTTCAGCACCATAAAGGCACCTACAAAACCTAGAGCATCAGTCCCGAAACACCACACATTTCCCCGAAAGACTACACGTTTTTGTATTTCACACATCCGAAGCCTCTCATGCCGTGAGCCGCAACATCACCGTTTTTCTCAACGCCTACTCCTAGATGCTAACCCAGGAAACGCCAAACAGCAACAAACTCTGAAACCTTTCATCCTAAATTGGATCCCGGGCCCTACAGTAGTAGCAGCAGGAGTAGCAGTAGTAGCAGTAGTAGCAGTAGTAGCAGTAGTAGCAGTAGCAGTAGCAGTAGGAGTAGGAGTAGCAGTAGCAGTAGTAGCAGTAGTAGCAGTAGTAGCAGTAGCAGTAGCAGTAGCAGTAGCAGTAGCAGTAGCAGTAGGACTAGTAGTAGTAGTAGTAGCAGTAGCAGTAGCAGTAGCAGTAGTAGTAGTAGTAGTAGTAGTAGTAGTAGTAGTAGTAGTAGTAGTAGTAGTAGCAGTGGTAATAGTTGTAGTCGTGGTGGTGGTGGTGCTGGTCTGGAGCCCAGAGGTCATCGGCGAGAGCTGCACGATGTGCACCTTGAAGCCCTATGCAGAGAAGGCCTGCCGTTCAGGGAAGTTTACATGATACCTGGGTCGGGGTGATGGGTCGTAGCATCCCCTTATAGCCCCCTTGTTTCGTTCATATACCTGTACACCGTACATCAAGGCTGCCTTCGGGTGTTAAGGTTTAGGGTTGAAGTTCATTGAGTTCTGGGTACTACTTTGGGCATTCTGGAGTAGGCTCGCCAACTGCAAAACGGTCACCCTGAGGTAAACGCAACGTACTGTGAAGATTTCTTGCCGTGGCCGTGCCGAACCATGGCTCCGATATGACGAGATCAGCACATCTTGTAGTCCTTATAAAAGAAAGGCATTATGTCATACCCCGAAGCGCCCGGATCAACAGCGCCATGGCCCACAACCCTAAACCGCCATGGTCGGCATACCGAAACTGGAAACCTGGATGGCATTGCCTAAAGCCGTCGTCGTTCCGCAGATCACCTAGATAACAAAGCTTCATGGTTCTGTGGACCAGCAAGGATGGGGTTGAACTTAGCTTCAGGCTTTGGCGGTTGCAGGGTTGGCGTTGCAGGATGGCATTCGTTGCTGATCCTTCTTTGTGTGTCTTGAAGGCCTGCGCTGTCAGAAGTGTCGGTTCGAGTGTGGCCATGTTTAGCACGACTCGACCTTGTAAGCCCCGGGCAAAAACTCCTGCAAACTCTGAAGCACCGCTCACTGATCCCCGAAAGCCCTCAACCCTCCTCTCCGAGACCTCCGCAAAGGTTGATGGCTCGATTGTCGTGAGTGACGACCCCTATGTTGGGACCTTGGCCCAGCGACTCCAATACCCCTCTATCAAGGAACATACTGTAATTTAAGGCGTATTCCTTATGTAAGGGATATTGGAGTCTCTGGGAGTGCTGATTGAATGTATACAGGCAGGCGCTGTTGTGATCCGTATCTTGATCTCATGGAGTCGTGTAGACCGAACCACAAGCCCCAAATCCTCATGCCAAAACCCTAAGCCCCAAGCCCAAAACCCTCCATCTTTTCCCTGTTATTCCCTCATGCGCCCAAACCCTAAACCCTAATTAAACCCGAAGCCCTAAACCGGCCCGGAAAACAGAGCACTAAGGTCGGGACCATGGTAGGCTGGAGCATGCAGAACAGCGGCCGCAACGCAGGTCGGGCGTCACGCGAAACTCTAAACGGGTGGGCCTTAAATATGTGGTCTAGGGTTCTTACCATAGTAGTGAGCCTTAGAATACATGGTTGAGTGTGCAGAGTTTTAATCAGAATGGTTTTGAACACTTAATGGCAGTACTTCCATACGGTGCTTATTAATCATACAGCTATCCTAGGACCCAAGGATCTTACCCTTAGTAGCAGAGTAAGTAGCCCTTAACCTTCGCAGAGTACTCCCTGAACCCCGAAACCCTAGACTCCATACAATCTTCAGGGCTAGCCTTCATGTTCCACAGGATCCCAAGAAAGGCGCCTCCATTGTTGCCTCGGCTCTGACGGTTCAGTGTCTTAGGCTTAAACCCTATAGAGTTCAGATGTTAAGGGTTTAGAGTTTAAGCCCTCAGCTGCGTGTTGGGATGGCGGGTGCCGTGCCTAAACCCTACCCTACAAACCAAACCCAAAGCCCCACATCCCCACGAACCCCACCCCACGGAATCCTAAGCCCTCATGATACACCCTAAACCCTAAACCCTAAACCCTAACCCCTAAACCCTAAACCCTAAACCCTAAACCCTAAACCCTAAACCCTAAACCCTAAACCCCTAAACCCTAAACCCTAAACCCTAAACCCTAAACAACAAACCCTAAACCCTAAGCCCTGAGGACCACTAAACCGGAAACCTTAGGTCCCTCTGAACCTGTACCATAGGGGGCCTTGCATCATGACCTATACTAAGGGTTTAGGGTTTAGGGTTTAGGGTTTAGGGTTTAGGGTTTAGGGTTTTGGGGGCTCCTTATTCTAATAGTAGTATGATATACACCAAAGCCATGGTTAACTTTTATCAAAGCCTCTTTTGTAGTCGTGTACTGCTTGTCTTTTGCCGAACCTTTGCCCCGAGGGTCCCCAAACCCTACATCCTAAACCCGACACCCCCATTCCAACTCCGAGCCGGGCAGGCGGAAAATAGGGTAGGGTTTAGGGCTTAGGGTTTAACTAGCCTAAATAATCCCCAAACCTTAATGAACCCTAAATCCCTCTGAACCTGTAGTCGTCTACCGGTTGTCTTTGGCAGGCATGGCTGCTCCTTGTGGTCCAGCCGAGCAGGAATTCCTGCACAGGGTTCCGGGCTTCAGGAAACAGTCTTGTTACTATTTTCATAGCAGTGTCACAATTCCTGCTGTTTCATATGATTTTTTTATTGATGTTATTCGCATAAAAGTATGAGTATTATAGGTATTCTTATTGCCACTATGTTCATATCGTTGGTATTGTTGTTATTGCGATTGTTCTTGTCTCAGGGCCAACCCCTTGCCTTTTGTGGCGTTTATTGTTAGTGTGCTTGGGATGGGGCGTGACTTGGACCTCTCCTGTGGACCCAGGTAGCGTCTGTCAGGGGTGTTAATTTGGGCTTAGGGCTCATGGTTTATGGCTGTTGGGTTGAGGAGTTGTCGACATCGTCGAGGACTTGTTTCCAGGAAAACGGTGCAGCTAAGCCTCAGGGAGCCCTATCTCCACATACCGGCTGCAACATGCCGTTGATTCAAGAGAAGTGATCAAACACCGCGGGATCTTTTACTACGGCGAGGACACCCCGGCATTTTACCACCGAAGTGTGCTGAGATTCGACACTGCACCATCAACAAGTCGCAGGAAGCTAGTTGAGTGGGCCAAGCGACAAGATGTCGATGTGGAGCCATATGCACGCAAACAAGGCGAGGGTTAACTGCTCTCAGATCTCATTCGAAGGCTTTGAAGTCAAAAGGAGGACATACGAAGAGTGTGACGCGTGGCTTCGTGTTGGACACCTTCGAAGATTCGCTGGCATGCAAATTATGGGCTCAGTGTGGAGTGTTTTGCCTTCGGCGCTTGGTGGTTCACTTTCCTAACACGTAGGGCTCATCTATTCAATTTAGGCGCTTGAACCCATTACTACTCTCGTCATTTCCAATCACCGCATCTTTGCATTCTTTCGTCAGGCTAGTTGTCTAGCTATCTGCCGATGCCCATCTGCTGGTGTAGACATCCTTCGGAACCCTCATGGGATTTAGGGTATAGGCCCTAAAACCCTAAACCCTAAACGTTAAGGCTCAGGCATTTAGGGATCTAGGGCAGGGTTTGCACTTCCGGGAGGACTTCTGCCAGGGTTCCTTGCGAACATAGGTAGGATAGGGTTCAAGGTGTAGGGTTTACAGTTTACAGTTTAGGGTGTAGGGGCCAAAGTGAAGGACCCAAGCCTTAAAGCTCTAAAGTCTCAACTCCTAAGGCTCTTAAACCCTGAACCCCCAATACTAAGCCCAACAACCTGCTGCAGGAGGTTGTTGCGGAGTCCGTTCGAGCTGCTAATTGCAGCCCGCTCGCCGCTCGAGCGCATCCAGCTTTCGCATTCAGAGCATGGTTAAGGGGCTTAGGGTCCAGGGTTTAGGGTTTAGGGTCCAGGGTTTAGGGTTTAGGATTTAGAGTTTAGGGTTTAGGGCACGGGGTTCAGGGTTAAGGGTTGAGGGTTTACGGTTAATCCAGAGCCTGCATGCGGATCTCTCCCGTAGGATGGTTGGGGGCTCTACAGAGCAGGGATCTGCACTGAAACCTTGTAGGGATTTCGCACGATTTCTCATGAGGTTCAAAAGGGTTTATCGGAGCTGTAGGGCTTTGTCTTCGCCCTTTGCAGAACTTGGCACGCTGAATTTCTCAAGCCCCAGATGTTTCAAACCCGCCTGGAAAGCAACAGCATACCATCCTGGTTCGGATGTTCTGCTGGGGCTGTAGAGGTTTCGTATGGGAGTTTCCGAAAATAGGGGACCCTACTATAGTACCCAAAATTTCAGGGTCCTTACTAATTATAAGGACCACCGAATAAGGTAGCCCGATTTTCGGAAACTTACCGTTGTACTGAAAGCCTGGACCCCGGGCCACGGACAGCCCAAACGTCTTAACCCCTAAATCCTCAACCTGGGAAGCTACTCATAAGCAGTGCTCGTGCTGGTGATACTATTTCGGTATATGTAGTGTTGTAGTGACAGATCTCCTCCAGATCTCTGAAATCTTTGGTTTCAAGACTCCAAGCCTCCAAGCCATCTCCAACCCCCTAGACCCTAATTCCAAAAACTCCCAAACCCGACTATAGGGGCCTTAATCAATGACCTGTTCCTTATTACAATTTTAGTATGATGGGCCCCGATTATTAATGCCCCTACATTAAGCCCGAAACCCCCCAAATCCCCGAAGACTGATTAGAAGGGCAGAAGGAAAAAGACTGGTTAGAAGGGCAGAAGGAAAAAGAGGGTTCAAAAAAAAAAACAAAATCCCCGAAGACCGAGCCTGAGCTGCCCCAGGATATCGATGGCCTCGAGTGTCACGCCGAGGGCGGAGTTTTAGTCGACAGCGTCCGGAGCCCCGGGGGTTTAGGGTCTACCTAGGGGTACTTAGAGAAATATTTTTTAATTTTTGGTTATTATAATCCCTAAGAAACAGCCAAAATTCCAATTTTTGCTAGGGTTCTAAGTTCAGTATAGTATAGGGTTTAGGGTACATGTGCTATAAGGGTGTTTGAGGTTTGGTTGGGGTTTGAAACGTTTGGCCTTCCAGGAATACAATCTTGTTGATGAAGTTCACCATACGAGGCATACACGGTCGACAGGTATTTAATATGGTGCCATAATTATGGCAAGTCGATGTCCTTAATAACAAGGACCCACAAGGGTTGCGGCCTCATTGGTTGGGTGTTTCGGGTTGTCCTTTCCTACTTCACTCTTTCCTTGGGGGCAGTTTCTGATGGGCGGAGCTGGGGTTGTAGGGTTCACTCGGACGTGCGTCTGACAAGCAGCGAAGCGTAGGGCTATGCCCACGAGTGAGATTGGGCTTCTACTTCGGCAGCAGAACTCGGTCGTTCAATGCTGTCAAGGAGCTGTTGTAAGCAGGAGGAGTTTCTGACTGAGCTCGCTGCTCAGAGCTTCCTTGCAGGAGCAGCGCCGTGAACGACTTTGGGTTCGGGCCGAAAAATCATATGCATTGCTGAGAAATGGCATTCAACATCTCAACCCCTCGTAGGAGCATGAGGCATGAAACAGGGGTTGACATTTTGGAACGAAGCTGTTCCAAGAATGTGTTTCACACTTCGGAAACCTTGTGATTCAAAGCTTTGATTCCTCAGCAGTAAACCCTGCACCCTTAGCCCTGAATCCTGAACCCTTCACCCCAAACCCTGAACCTTAGATCCTAAACCCTAAGCTGCCGTGTTTCTGCATTGAGCTCCCAGCGCGAAGATCCTCACCGTTGAATTCTGAACCCCCGAGCCCTTCCCTCTCCGGGTCCACATTATACATTAACTTAGGGGTACTTAGAAATATGTAACTGTTAATCTTTGGTTCCGATGATCCCTAAGAAGCAGCTATATTCAGAATTTTTGCTAGTGGTCAAAGTTCAGTATAGTACATCGCACATACTAATTCGCCATGCCATCGTAGGAATAGTCTGTATCCACTACAATAACCCATGCACTAACTCTTAGACAACCGTTATAAAGCCCTACAAACCTTCTATGAACACCCTATAAAATCTTATCACTAAACCTAGACCATAACCCCTCAACCCTACAGCCCTAAACCTGAAACCCTAAACCCCTAAACCCTAAACTCTAAATCCTAAACCCCTAAACCCTAAGCATAACCCCTCAACCCTAAAGTAGTTATAGTGGGTTCTTGTTGAGGAACTTAATCCAAACTAACATAATAAGCAACCCATATTATGTTCTAGAGATCCCACTTACTAAATTCCTTAACAACAACCACGTATAACACTCGTATCCCTCGACCCTAAACCCTAAACCCCTAAAGCCTAAACCGCCGACCCCTAAACCCTAAACGCGACCCCTCAACCCAAAACCCTAAACCTTAAAGCCTTACTTACTATTTGTTATAACATTCGAAACCTTAAACCCTACACTCTAAACCTTGAGCCCTGATTATACCACATAATAGGAATCCGTCTTATTCGTTATAGATCCCTATGATGGCAACTGAAATTGAAATCCTCAGCAACAATCAGTTATACCCCTCGTATCCCTAAACCCTAAACCCCAGGGCCAAAAACCAACAAAAATGGAGCATGAGATCAACCTTTAAGTTTCGAGAAGTTGACCCGGCTGTAGGCCGAGGTGACACCAAGTTCTACGACAACGTAGCTTTGGAGTATCTGAGAAAGGACGAAGCGCTGGATCAAAGAGCTGTCGGGTTCCTTTGCGAGCTTTACACTCGATGCAGCTTTGATGTTGAGTTGAGAGACTTGCCTATGTTATCTGGTGTCGCGCAACGACAAGAAGCGCGATTCACGCCGACTTTGGCAATGGACGACATTCGAAGCATGATTGGCCGAACTCGTGAACTCTTCTCCTGGACTTTGACATTATTACGCCAATGCAAGCAAGTTCTCTAAGCGAGCGACCCCTCGTGTCTACAAGGGAGTTTCCGAAAATTAGGGGTACTGTATTTTGGATCCTTATAGTAGGGATCCTACCATTTAGGGGACTATCTTAGGGTCCCCTATTTTCGGAAACTCCCAACCCTAAACCGCCTAAACCCTTTATAGAGCCCTTATAGATCCCTTCAAGGAACCCTTCTAGATCCCTTAAAGGAACTCTTAGGGTACCATCCTAGGGTCCCCCATTGACGGAAACTCCCAAGGTCGAGCTGGCGGCCGCAGCGCGGGTGCTCCGCGGCTGCGCCGGAGGGGACAAGGACGCTCTTCTCGAGCGCTTTGCAGCTTCAGGTTTGGGTTATGTTTAGGGTTTTAGCGGTTAGGGTTTAGGGCTTGGGGTTTAGGCTTGAGGGATTATGTTTAGGGTTTGAGGGGTTTAGGGTTTAGGGTTTGGGGTTTTTGGGTTCAGGTTTGGGGTTTCGGCAAGGGATCTAGAAGGGATCTATTCGGGATTTTATTGAGGGTTTAGGGTTTGGTCGAGGCCGCAGGGGTTGGATGGCTGTTTTTCGGTCAAGGTCTACATTGCACTACCCTTATGTCGGTCTGTGGGACGTCGAGCCAAGGTATAGTTACCACATCCCCCCGTCCGGGCCCTGGGGTTGGATCAGGATGTTCCACCCCTACGCCTAAATTGAAACCCTTCAATGGCCCCAAAGTAGTTCCTTTTTGGGAGCACCCTATAGGATTTTAACTAATTTGGGGCCTTTGGGTAGACTCTGAGAAACAGCTCACTCCAAACCCTCCAAAGCGAGACCGAAGAAGCTCATGGTGTGTATTTCCGCCCCTTCGTTCGGTTCAGGCCGGGAGCCCTCAACCAGAGACTCCAATATCCCTTAATTAAGGAATATGCCTGTTTAGGGTTCCTTAAAGGGAGCTATAGGGGTGAGGGTTTAGGGGATTCTAATATCTCTTAATTAAGGAATATATCCTAAATTATAATGGAATCCTTAATATGATTTAAGGTGTATTCCTTAATTTAAGGGATATTGGAGTCTCTGGGTAAACCTTAAGGCCGTAGCAATGCCAAGCCGTGGCCCCAAATCCTAAATCAAGTTTGGACGGCCTCGCCGGAAGGAAGTCCTCATCACTGCATCCGCCAAGTCAAACACTGGTGTGCAGCGCGAGGCTTCGACGATGGCACCGTTTTTGAAGGCGGGTTCGGGGTTATAGTTTCGGCTTTGGGGAACAGGCCTTGTGGCTGGGCAGGGAAGATCATGATGTACGGCTATGGTGTTGCCAAAGTCCTGGTGCCTGAGGTGCTCTTGAACATCGCCTATGCCAACAACGCGCCTTCAATCCACCTCAAGCAGCTGAATCCGTACCTTGAGGCTGGCATTCGTTTCGGGGCTTAGTACTTACCTTTGGTTAGTAGGGAATGGAGGAATGGTAGTAATAGTAGTTGAAGTTGTACCCCACTCCTCCATTCCCTACTAACCAAAGATAAGTTTCGGGGCTTAGTAGGTTGCGGGAGGGGATCCCTTCTAATACTGTAGCCTTTCCAATAGCTCTTTTTTTAGACACGTATAGTTCCCGAAATTCTCCTTTAGCATCCTGGGCTGAGCCTTTCATGAGGGAGGTTGGGCTTGCGGATTGGGGTTTGGAGTTCCACCGTGTAGCGTTGAGGTGCCAACTCATATGTAGGGTGTAGGGCCCTCGGGGCCGACCTAACAGAACAAGATGTCAAACGCAGGTTTCCTCAACCCTAAGCCCTAAAACCTAACCCCTAAACCCTAAACCCCTAAACCCTCAACTCAAACCCCTAAATCCTCAACGAAGAGGTCCGCCAAGCACAGGAAGTCCCAGCAGCAGTGAGGGCCCAACGAAAGCCCCGAAGTTCGAATCCTAAACCCTGCGTCAGCCCAAAGTAAACGAAGGTTCCCCCCTTAAAGAATACTAGACTATGTTACTATAGGATTCTATTGAGTATGGTCCCCCTGAAGGGTTACCTCTTTAGGGTTTGGGGTCTGGTTTAGGGTTTCACCTACACCCTAAATCATCTTCTGGGGTTCCATATTGTCATTTTCTTGTATATGTCCGGATAAAGGTAGGTGGTTTGGGGCTATATAAGGTAGGCCGTAAACCCTGAACCCTGAATCCATGTTGGACAAGACTTGGTTAATATCATAGCATATATATATATATATATATATATATATGGGTGGTTGTCCAAATTATGGTCCCTTTTTGGTTCCCTACATATTAGGTGCCGTATTACAATAAGGACCCAAAAAGGGACCATAATTTTGAGAACCACCCACATGTATGATGCTGTTCAGTAGGACTGGGTTCTGGTTGAGGAGGTTTCATTACCATAGCTGGGATCTGTAGCTGCTCGTGATGTTATCAACTTAAGCTATGTTCCGTAAAAAGAGCCCAGAAACCTCGGAACCTTGAACCCTATGGAGCTGTAGGCCCTAAACCCTCAATCTTAAGCCCCAAACCCAATGCCCCAGATCCCAAAAATGTAGCTCAGAGCCCACGGAGCCCTGGCAAACTGCGCAGTTGGGAACTGCAGCCGTGCGCATCAACACGGAATCCATGGCCTACCGCAGCTCCGGCTTTAGAGCGTTAGAGATGGGAGTTTCCGAAAATGGGGGACCCTAATCTAGTACCCTAAATAGTAGGATCCCTACTATAACGACTCCAAAGTACCCTTAATTTTCGGAAACTCCCAGATTCTTCGGGTTTGCTGGGTTTGGGATGCAGGCTTCAGGGTGCATAGTTGTAGGTGGAGGGTTCGGCCGGAGTGGGTTTAGTGTCTGCTTTGGCAGTGTTCTGCTGATTAGGGTTTCGAGGTATCTTGCATCACATTTTGGCCTCAGCAATTAGTGTTGCTCGTTGCAGCAAAATATGCTCGCACAGCCCCGTGCTGATGGATTTACAGATTCGAAGACCATTTTGGAGATTCCGAAAATAGGGGACCCTAATATAGTACCCTAAATAGTAGGATCCTTATTATAAGGATCCCAAAATAAGGTACCCCAATATTCGGAAACCCCCGTTTAGCCCGTGCCCCAAACCCCAAACCCTGAAAGCCACACGCCTAAACTCTAACCATGAGCCCGAAACCCTGGCCATTCCCAACAGAAACCCAGGCAAGAACTGTCTGCACAAATTGGGCTTATTGGGTGCAGGGTTAGGGTAGGATCTGTTGGTAAGATTTCGGGTTTTGAGCCTGACATTTCAGACTCAGGCTCCAGGGAGGCCAATCACCCACAATCTCTTTTGTTGTCCAACTAATAGCCGCAAGTTGGAATTGCTGTCTGCTGTCTCTTCAGCAGGCGTTAATATCAGGATCCCGTTTGGAATCTTTACCCTAGGCCCCGGGCCCCCATTCCCTACAGCGTACTTCTCTCCAAGCCTTCCGCCTCGACCCAAAACGAACCAGTTCACACTCCAATTCAGGGGATCGTACCTCCTCGTAGTGAACAGAAGAGCCAACTCTGATACTTCAGGCCCCATGCAGCCCCACTCTGACCACTTGAGCTCGAAATCGTACACCCTTCTCAAAGCCGTATTGAAGCGTTTGGGAAGCTGGCAATGGCATCTCCTTATGGTTCCTACATGACTGTTCCATAATCTGACCCACAACCTGTTTCTAGATACCAAGTTACTAAGGCGTCTATATGACATAATGCGGTAAACTCCAAACCCCGTAGCCCAAGCCCTAAACCCCGAACCCCGAGACCCAAACCACAAACCCGAAACCTTATAGAATCCCTATAGATCCCTTTAAAGGGACCCTTAATTTTGAAGGAACCCTTATAAACCCAACCTGCCGAGGAGACAGTCGGGTTTTCCACGGGGTCGGTGCGAGGGGCTGGGGCGGCATGCTCATCAACATCGTCTGCTGGGGAGCCCTTTGGCAGGGTTTAGAGAATGAGCGGTGCGCCCTACCCGGACCCTAAACATCTAATGCTGTGAGTATCATGTTTGGTATGACCGGGAATCCTGGCTACAACTACCGCTTCTATTTAGGTTCTTAACATTACATACTACGGTGGATGGACAAAATCCTGCACGACCCCCCCAACACGACAAGCATGTCATTGTCGGCAGTCGAGCTCCCCGCGCCCCTCTAATTTCATCGTTGCACGAATGGGTTCGTGATTTCGGTCATTCACACAAATGCCCCTTCTAAGTGTTGCAAGGAGGCCAATTTTAAGATTCAGATTCAGGGTTTGAAAGGGATGACTGACATAAGAAAAGATATGCAGGATTTCGTCCATCAACAATACCCAAAGTTGTCGAGTGCAGTGGCATCTCTGGA
Organism: Symbiodinium sp. CCMP2592; assembly: GCA_905221615.1. Lineage (NCBI taxonomy): Eukaryota > Dinophyceae > Suessiales > Symbiodiniaceae > Symbiodinium > Symbiodinium sp. CCMP2592. The sequence continues at coordinate 912,135 of CAJNDT010005223.1, read as the reverse complement.
CGTTGCCCAAATTAAGTTGTCGGGTGCACTGGAATCTCGGGAATGTCCTTCCGGCCTCTACTTGCTTGCCGCGGCCAAGTTTCAATTTCGGGTATTCCCAGCGCAAGGATGGCAGGTTGTCCAGGGACGTCAGGCTCCAGACAGCAGAAAATCCGAATACGTGGCATTTTCCAAGTTTCCAACTCCTTTTTTGCAGTTTCCTACTATTTTTCATACAAGTTTCAAACTAGTTTCAAACTCCAGTTTCAATCTCGCTCTGAAGGGGGAACTTCCTTTTCCAGGGCACGGCAATCGGACATTTGGAACCTCTAGGTATTGGCTTTGTAATTTCGCGCCCGAGAAATTGCAGTTCGGCCTTAACAGCGAGTGTGAAACCAGCAACACCTGGTGCCAAGTCCGCAAATATTCACACGTCAGAAATTTGTCTGCTGAGATCGTGGATGGACAAAATCCTGCATGACCCCCCAACACGACAAGCACGTCATTGTCAGCAGTCGAGCTCCCCGCGTTTTTTAATTTCAATGTTGTGCGAATGGGTTAGTGATGCAGGATTTCGGTCACTCGTGCACAATTCCGCTGGTTCCTTAATTGGAGCTAGAGATATATAGGACTGTGCTTGCTACGTACCGTGATCCTATAATGCCAAACAAAAGAAACACCGAAAGAGGTCTAAGCTTAAGATCTTCGAAAACCCTACAAAATCACGAACTGAAACACCTGATCCTCTAGACCCTAAGCCCTAAAACCTAAGCCCTGAACCTAAATCCTAAACCCTAAGCCCTGAACCCTAGGCCCTAAACCATAAAGCCTTGTGGAGAAGTGGCAAGACAAGCCCTTGAAAGATCCTTTAAAGGAACCCCGAGTGTCCACCGAAGCCCTGAACTAAACCCTAAACCCTAAGCTCTAAACCCCGAGCCCTAAATCCTACGCCCAAAAGGCCCTCAAAAAAAATCCTACGCCCACCCGAGCCCTAACCTTAGCCCGAAGCCCTAAGCCCAAAACCCCAAAACCCCCAAACCCTAAACCCTAAACCCCAAAACCCCCACCCCTGAACCCTAAACCCTAAACCCTGGTCCCAGACGCGAACCCCGAGTCCCTGCGAGTGAGGCCGCCGACTCGACCGTGGTGCCGCTGTCGAAGCCGAAGATGTACGGGTCCGGGGGAGGGGGTGGGAGGTGCTTGGAGGGTCTTTAGGGGACTTAGTAAGTAGGTAAGTAGACTAATAGTATCCTAAAACGGACCCTAATTGGGGGTGGGAGGTTTCTTGTTGATTCGGGTTAGGGTTCCGGTTGTAGGGGTTTGGGGGTTATTTATGGGTTTAGGGTTTAGGGTTCGGCCCATCAAGTGTTTTAGGGTCGGGGAGGGGGTGGGGGTTTATAGCTGGTTCAGGTTGTAGGGGTTTGGGGTTTAGGGGTTTAGGATTTGGGAGTTTCCGAAAATTGGGGACCCTAATATAGTACCTTAAGTAGTAGGATCCTTATTATAAGGACCCCCCAAATAAGGTACCCTAGTTCTCGGAAACTCCCACTTAGGGTTCGACCCGTCAAGTGTTCTTATCGCTATAGGCTTCCTGTAACCGCCTTACAAGGTGTGCAGGCTTTGCATAAGGATTTGGGGTGATGGCTTTGTGGTTCCTGAAGTTCACTCTTGGGGTTTAGAGAAGGGGCGACCTCATAGCGGAACAGCCCACATCTCATAGACATAAGCCCTAAACCCCTCAAAAAATCGAAACGCCTGACCCACTAAACCCTGAACCCTTAGACCGCACTAAACCCTGAACCCTAAACCCCTAAACCCTAAACCCCTAAACCCTAAACCCTATACCCTAAATCCTAAACCCTAAACCCTAAGCGGCCCTAAACCACAACCCTCCCCATCTCCATGCGCTCAACCCCCCAGTCCCTGACTCCCAAACCTTCTTACTATTTGCTTAAGAACCCCCAAAAAATAAAAAATGTATTCCTTATGGGGGTAATATAGGGATTATTATTTTTATTTTTTGGGGGGTTTCTTAAGCAAATAGTAGCTTCTTAAATGGCAAGATAGGGTTTAGGGTTTGGGTTCAGGGCCTTAGGGTTTTAGGTTTGGGGTTTTAGGTTTGGGGTTTTAGGTTTGGGGTTTTAGGTTTAGAGTTTCGGGTTTAGGGTTCAAGCTTTGGGATTTGGGGTTTCGGGTTTAGGGTTGAAGGTTGAGGGCTTTCCAGCATAGCAACTTCAAAAGGTTGGACAAACCCTACACTTGCACCGCAAACTCTGAACCTTTAACCCCAAACCCCAAACCGTAGCAGGCCTCAAGGTTTCAAGCCCTATACCCTAAACCCCCAAACCCCGAAGCCCCTAAACCCTAAACCTCTAAACCCTGAAGCCCTCAACCCCTGTCCAGGCAGTCTTTCGCTTTCTGGCCATCGCTCGAGGACTCGAAGGAGCCCGAGCACAGCTTCCCGGCTTCTTTCCCGGGCTGCCGCAAGACTCAGGGATTTAGGGATTTAGGGGTTTAGGGTTTAGGGTTTAGGGGTTTAGGGATTTAGGGATTTAGGGATTTAGGGGTTTAGGGTTTAGGGATTTAGGGTTTAGGGATTTAGGGTTTAGGGTTGGTACTCCCGGGTGCTTAGTAGGGAATGGGGGAATGGATCCCTATGGTAGTTCCAGCAAAATCCCCAATACCAGACAGAAGGGTTAGGGGGTGTTAGGAGTTCAAAGAAATTGGGTTTTAGTACTGCTCTGCAGCGTCCATATGCTTGCTTTGTGGGTCCGAAAAGGGTTCCTTTAGGGGGTTTAGGGTCTAGGGTTCACGGTTTGTTAGGATTCTGGGATTGTTTTTGTTCGCATTGCCAGAAGGGCGCCAAGTGGACATTCTGACCGGCTTTCCCTGTGTGGACGTTTACGGGTTTGAAGACACTGTTATTCGGGTTTCACAAGAGTCCATGTACCCATTATATTTTGGCCACAAAAGCAGACGCTCTATCGGTACTCTAGGGCTGAAGTATATACTATACGGCTACATGGATCCATGGTGTTTCATGTTGTTAAGGCCTCTTCATTGCGTCAATGGCTTCAACCGTCTGCACTAAACCCCCAGTCTGCGTCGGAACAGGGAGTCACAAGCTGCTGATGGCGTTGGGTGGAAGGCTCTGGGGTTTGCGGTTTCTGCTGCTGTTGAGTTTCGGGTTTGTGGGCGAAGAGTTTGGGCTCCGAGTTTTTGATTCTAGAGGCTTTATTTTACACAGGGTTTAGGGTTTAGGGTTTAGGGTTCTCACGAGCCTCTGGACCCCTCCAAGGCTACCACGTGGTGGGCTCCTGGTCGAACTGGGCCACGCCCCAGGCCATGACCAAGTCCCTGGATGGCGCGCACACGCTGAACGTGACGCTCCATGGCCGGGTTTAGGGTTGAGGGGTTTAGGGTTTAGGGTTTAGGGTTTGGGGGCTAGGCTTAACTTTTTTGCAGGTAAGGGACGTCGTTTTCGTGATTGATGCATGCAGGGGTTTGAACCCTGCACATAACGTTCAGGGTCCCAAGCCCTAAATCCCTAAAGCCACGTGCAAACCGCTGCAAACCGAGGTACACAGCCCTTCTACTAGTTGGAATCTTAAGCCCCGAAAGCCGCTCAGTTCGAAGCATCGAAGCCCGAAGTTGTAGATGAGATTTCTTTTGGCATACTGGCAGTAGCAATGGTAGTGCCTGGGTGGTGACGTCACTCAGAGACTGTGGTGGCAGTAGTTGGCAGTAGTGGCGGCAGTAGAAGCAGCAGCAGTAGTAGTAGAGTAGTAGTAGTAGTAGTAGCAGCAGCAGGAGTAGTAGTAGTAGTAGTAGTAGTAGTAGTAGTAGTAGTAGTAGTAGTAGTAGTAGTAGTAGTAGTAGTAGTAGTAGTAGTAGTAGTAGTATATAATAGTAGTATATAGTAGTAGTATATAGTAGTAGTATATAGTAGTAGTATATAGTAGTAGTAGTAGTAGTAGTAGTAGTAGTAGTAGTAGTAGTAGTAGTAGTAGTAGTAGTAGTAGTAGTAGTAGTAGTAGTAGTAGTAATCGTCGTAGTAGTAGTGGTGGTAGTAGTAGTAGTAGCAGTAATAGCAGCCATAGTAGTAATGGTACCAGTAGTAACAATAGTAGCAGTAGTGGCAGCTGCAGGCGGAGTAGAAATTACTCGTAGTGGTAGTTTTCATTATTATTGTTACTATTGCTACGATTATTGCTGTTATTATGTTAATTTTACTATTATTACAATTTTGTGGTTTTATTGGTACCACGATTACTATTGTTCTTCCTCCTCTTATTGCCATTACGATTAGAACTAGTTCTAGTAGTATCATTCTTACCAATATTCCTGTTTATGTTCTTCTTCTGGTTGTTATTATGATTGTTCTTATGATTTTAAAAACCTAGTAGTAGAGTAGGTAACCTTTAACCTTTTTTGGGTGGTATAGTCCCTATATAACCCCAATATAACCAAAGGTTAGCCTTCAATTCCCCATGACACCCGACAAGAAGGCTTATATGCCGCTACATCATATTCTTGCTCATGTTCTTCTTCTGGTTGCTATTATGATTGTTCTTATCATTTAGAAGAAAGCCATGGTAGCCTTGTTGGCATCGTTTCCGTGGCAAAGACGCTTTCATCGGCCGAGGCTCGGAGAGAAAGGGCTCGAGTCCTTCCAGATTTGGGTCGACGGAGACAGCAGCAAGGCATGGGGGTTTCGGGGGTTTGGGGGGTTTGGGTTTAGGGGTTCCGTTAAAGGGATCCACAAGGGGTCTTTAAGGGATCCACTATAGGGCTTCGGGTTCAGGGGTTAGGGTTTGGGGTGTTTGGGGTTTAGGGATTCGGATTTAGGGTTAAGGGTTTAGGGTTTAGGGTTTTGGGGGTTTGGGGGTTCGGGTTTGGGGTTTTGGGTGTAGGGATTAGGGTTTGGGGATCGGAGACAGCAGCAAGGCATGGGGGGGTTCCGGGGTTTGGGGGTTCGGGGTTGGGGCTCCTGATCGGGATCTACAGGGCTTCCAATAAGGGCTCTATAAGGGATCTATAGGGTTTTGGGTTCAGGGGTTTGGGTTTGGGGTTTTGGGTTTAGGGATTAGGGTTTGGGGTTTAGGGTTTAGGGCTCAGGGTTTTAGGGTTTCAGAGTTCAGGGTTCAGGGTTTAGAGTTCAGGAGTTTAGGGCTTAGGGTCAACAAGGCCCTTGCCGGTAAGGGTTCTATAGGTCCCCCAAAACAAAAGCAAAACAGGGGCCCAGCAGACCCAACCCACAACTACACAGAAACCCCCAACAACTAAAGCTCCAACACCACAACACCACAAACCTTGAACCCAAACATTGATCTATAGTCTCCCCTAGAAACTATTGTTGTATTTTTGTTCATATAAACACCAAGAGAATATTGAAGCACATTAGTTTTATTATGGTTCTAAGGGGGGTATCGTGATGTCGTTGGTCACAGGTTCTCCACCCTTCGCGCCCTCAAGCACCCCCTGGAAGTCGAGTGCATCTTGGCCCAGAAATGTCGGGGTTGAGGGTCTTAGGGGTTTCTCTGAGGCTTATAGGGTTTAGGGTTAAGAGCCTATGTGAGAACTTTGAGCTTTTTGGCCTTGTATGTCAGGTACGGCCCCCACACAGGAAGAGTCTACAATGGGGCTGCTGGTAAGGTCCTACTATATATCTATATTATGAATATTGTTCAACTATTACTGAACCCAGCTTATATGTTTGGTCTATCTCAGAAAGTTTTACCCTTATGTGGGCCTGGCTACGGAAGAGGAGACCAGGTTGTAGGCTCCTTTAAGGTGTTCTTTGGACACGGGCGCTATAAGGGTTCTTTCCAAGGGTGAGGGTTTGGGGTTTGGGGGTTCATGGTTTATGGTTTACGGTTCAGGCTGTCTTGAGGTTGAAGGTTTTTTTTTGAGGGTTCTTGAGGGGCTTTGCGTTTAGCGCCTAAGCTTTAGCGTTGGAGTTGTCTGCAGCAGGTCTTCCCGAATTTTCCCGTGATCTTGGAGCTTGCCGGGAGCTAGTTCGTGAGAGTCGTTGTCAAAGAGTCGTTCCTCGCGCTTCTCGCGGGCTGTTTGGCATGGAGCCATCATGTGAGACCTATTCTAGCCGGTAAGCCCTATAGGTACTGGACCATCCCATGGTTGCAACTCGTGAGCCTTCAAGTGCCGGCATATGGGCTAATGTAGGAACCTGATTAAGCAACCCTGGGCCTACAACCCCAAAATAGTAGGGTTCATATCAGGAACCCTAATCAAGGCCCAAGGTTTCTTAATCAGGTTCCTACATTGCGTTGAATTTCGTTGAAGGATGTTGTCTGGTGGAGGTCTAGGGGGCGAGCTCAACCCTGGCTCCCGGGCTGAACACGCTAGAGGGTTTAGGGTTTAGGGTTTAGGGTTTAGGGTTTAGGGTTGGGTTTAGGGCCTAGGGTTTGGGCTGTACGGTACAAATGAAAGTTTCAGGACATAAAAACCCCGAATAGTATAAAGCCAAAGTAATTGCATCCTTGATTTAAGGGCACCCTAGCTTCAAGCAGGCCTTCACAACACCGGTATATAATCTTGATCAGCCTCACAAAGAGCCTGTTTCGAAACCCTACAAACCTGACAAAACCCTAAACCCTAAGCCCTAGACCTTCAATGTTCCCGCTGATAAAATGCACCAAACCCTAAACCTCGCAGCCGACGCCCTACATCCTAAACCCTACCTTAACCCCACGTAACCTACCTTTTTAAGGACTTATATAAAGAAATCATATTAAGGAACCCTAAAAAGGTAGGTTCCTTAGGGTCCAGGTAGACCACGAGCCTAAGCCCTGAACCCTGAACCCTTGCCTTTCAATCATCCCGGGCCTCTACAGGTGTCCTTCAAACTGTCTCCACCTAACAGGTATTCCGACTGTAGCAGGGGGGAAAAGGCCCTCAAAAAAAAACCAGAACCCTGAACCCTAGCTCTCAAGGTTCGGCTAAAAATGGGAAGCCTCAACCCTAAACCCTAAAACCCTAAACCCTGACCCCTAAACCCTAAAACCCTAAACCCTAAACCCCTAAACCCCTGAACCCCTGAACCCTAAAACCCTAAACCCTAAGCCCCTGAATCCTAAAACCCTAAACCCTAAGCCCTAAAACCCCTAAACCCCTAAACCCCTGAACCCTAAACCCCGAAGCCCCGAAACCACCGAACCCTAAACCCCGAAAACCCTAAACCCTCAACCCTCAACGCTAAACCCTAAAATCCCTAAACCCCTAAACCCCCAAAACCCCCTCCGATCTCGGAGGTTGGGCCCTGATCCCTTGGCCTTGATCCAGCAGCGGGGGCCTCGTCTCACTCTTTCGGCGATTCGGGCCCTTTATAAGGGCTCTAGGGCTTCCTGCCACCGTCTTTTTCATAAGGGTTCCTTTACATAAAGGGATCTTTGGGGTTCCTTTAAAGGGATCTATATGGGTTTAGGATTCCTTTACAGAGCTTCTTGCCTTTGGTTAGTGGGGAGTGGAGGAATGGGGTACAAGTATAACTACTACTACTACTACTACTACTACTACTACTACTACTACTACTACTACTACTACTACTACTAGTACTACTAGTACTACTACTACTACTACTACTACTACTACTACTACTACTACTACTACTACTACTACTACTACTACTACTACTACTACTCCACTACTACTACTACTACTACTACTACTACTACTACTACTACTACTACTACTACTACTACTACTACTACTACTACTACTACTACTACTACTACTACTACTACTACTACTACTACTAGTACTAGTACCATTCTTCCATTCCCTACTAACCAAAGGCAAGTCTAGGCTCTAGGACGTCCTTTTCAGGGTTCTATAAGGGTTATATATATACACACACACACACAGAGTGTACATGGTTTGGGGTTGAGTGCTTCCGCGATTTTGCCTGGAGGGCTAGGGGTTTAGTGTTTTGGGGTTGTATTGTTTGTGGTGCCTTTTATAGTTTTCAGTATTTCCTTTCGCTCTTTCCTGGTGGGCTTGTTTTTTTGGCAGATTGATGGTTAGTTTGCATGTTTCTTTAATGGATTGTAGGGTTCCTTGCAGTTTTTTTCCATAAATTGTGGTTTGCGCGCTGGGTTTCCAAGGATTTTGGGGATTGAGGTTTGGGATTTTTCGATTTCGGGCTCTGGGTTTAGGGGTAAGACTAGATGTTGGGGGGGAATCATCAGAATCCTCGTGCGGATGCGAGGGTTTCGGTGTTGTTGACGGCAATGATGTTGATGAGGCTGATTGCTGTGAAGGTGATGGTGGTTCTTGGGTTTTTAGGGCCCCAGCTAGGTCCCTAGGAAAACCCTTCCTTAGGGCGATACCCTAAGCCTAAATCAAACTTTCCGTGGCGAGGTATCACCTCAACTGGGTCATCGATGGCCGCTGCTTGGATGCAACCTAAACCCCAAACCCTGAAGCCTAAACCCTAAACCTAAAACCTTAAATCCTAGACCCTGAAGCCTAAACCCTAAACCCTTAACCTGACACCTTGAACCCCAAACCCTGAAGCCTAAACCCTAGGAGTCGGGGCTGCTGCGGGAGCTCAGCCTTCCTGCACCTCTTCTCTATGTGGGCATCTCGCAGTTCCCCATAACCCTGAACCCTAAACTCCTAAATTAAAGCCCCAACACCCAAAATACTAAAGCCTTATAAGGCGTTATAATCTGAGACCCCTAAGGTCTTAAAGACCTAAACCCTCAAGGCCCCAGAGCCTTAAAGCCCTAGCCTAAACCCAAAAAGCCTGAGGCGGGACCTCCCCGGCCCCGGGCAGCTCGACGCCGGCACTGCCCGACCAGGTGGTTCGAGCGAGGCGCCCGTGAGCTTTTTGTCCGGGTTTAAGGGTTTAGTGTCCAGGTCTAAAGCCTACTAGACCCTAAACCCTGCAAGCCTAAACCCCCCAAACCACAAGGCTCTAAAACCCCCAAGTTCTGGAGTTTTCAGGCTTGGGGTTTTAGGGTTTTAAGCCTATGGGGTTGAAGGCTTTAGGGTTTAGGGGGTTTTCGAGGAGAAAACCTAGGGCTTGTAGGGTTTAGGCTTTAGGGTTTTAGAGTTTGGTTTTGTTTTGGGGGTGGTTTTAGGGTTCTAGGGAGAGGGCTAGGGTTTTAAGGTTTTGGGGTTCAGGGTTTTCAAGGTTTGGGATCTTAGGGTTAGGGGTTGTACAGTGCTGGGGCTCTCGCAGTGGTTTTAGGGTACGCGGCGCTCCGAACTTCCGGGGCCTGCCATGCTCCAAGCCCCAAACCCTCAACCCACCAACCCATCACGAACAGCACACTAGGCACTGGACCATTAAGTGTAGGGCGCCTAGAATTGGTGCAGGATTTGGGCTGTAGGTTAGCATAAGGTTCAAGGCTCAGGACATAATTTTCGTAAGGGGTAGTAAGGGCTTTGGATTCAGTATCTCGGATTTAGATGCCTTTGGCCCCTGGGTGGGTTGTTCGGAATCTGGGCGGTTTGCCGGAGTTTGGGTATTTCCGGGTCGAGGGATGAGGGTTAAGAGACTTAGGGTTCCGGGATCTCGGTTTTAGGGTTTTTAGGTGGACAGCCTTACTGAGGAGACCGACACTCCAAACCGTCCTTTAGAGAAGAGCTGAGGGTCTTCGGGCTCAGAATGATTTGCAAGATATTACTTCACCTGAAGGTAGGGGCCTTAATAAATAGAACAAGGTTTAGGGGTATCTTTATACTAGAATTGTAATGAGGAACCACCGAAACCGGGTTTGGTAACTATTTAGGCTCTACGTTAAGCCCTTCCAGACCTGAAACATCCGACAGTCCCGAGCCTATGCCAGGGATGCTGGGCAGCCTGGCGACCAGTACCAAATCAAGCCTCTTGCCTCCCTATGTTCAATCAGGGTTTTTCGGGTTCAGGTTTTAGAGTTTCGTAACGCATTTTGGACACGTTTCTTGTCACGGTAGTTCCTCTTGTGTTTGTACGTTGGTTGAACCCCTTCATCGTTGTCATGTTTGGATACTTGGATACCGGTACCGTCAGCGTCCTCGTTTTCGAACTAGCGGTCCGCGGCTGGCCTCAGGGTTTTGTTTTTCATTTTCTCGGCCGATAGATAGATTGGTGGATTGATGGATGGATGGATGGACGAACGGACGGACGGATGGATGTACGGGTGGACGGGTGGCTGGATGGACGGAGGGACAGAGTAACAGACAGAAAACGAGCTGGGTAGATGGATAGGTAGGCATGTATGTAGATGTAGCCTGCACTGTCAACACACTTGTGCTCAGAGGTCTGAGCCTATGTAGTTGGTAACAGTATCTCCTCATATTATAGTCCTTGTTATCATGATAGGATGTCAGATCCCCCAATACCCTGTTCAAAGGCCTCATCATTACGCGCCATAAATTGCACTGACAACCCGACGCTTGTAATCCCCTTTATCTCTGCAGTATATTACATCCACCGGGAGAAGCCCACAATAAAACAACCTTAAAGCTAAAACCCTACAGCCCAAAACCTGAGCCCTAAACCCTAAACCCTAAAGCCTTCAGCCCGAGAGGCCCTTCAACCCTAACCCCCAAACCCTACACCCCGATCCTCATGAGCTCGAGGCTCCTGCAAGGCCGCTTCCGGGCCGTGACCTGGGAGAAAGTGAAGCAAGCGTGGCTGGGCTCCTTTGGGTTTAGGGATTTAGCGATTCAGGGGTTTAGGGGTTTAGGGTTTGGGGTAAATCTCTTTACGGTTTAGGGTTCAGGGTTTCATGGGCTCTTCTAAGGTGTTTAAGGGTTTCGGGTTCTGGTTCCTCTGTGGGTTCCTTTAAGGCTTCCTTTAGGGGTTTAGGGCCTCCGGTTCAGGGTTCAGGCTTCAGGGTTTAAGGTTTAGAAATTCCGGCTCAGGGTTTCGGGGTAAGGGTATGATTAAAAGCTGGTCTCTACAGGGTTTTAATGGATTCTGGGACGCATCTTGGCACCGGTTTCCCTACACCCCCAAACCTGAACCCTACATCCTGAACCCGAAACCCTGTGCGCTTTGCAGTAGGAATTGGGATCAAGGGTTTAGGGTAAGAACTTACTTTGCTGAGGTACACTCATGGTACAAACATTGTTGAATCCAAAAGCTGCGAAGACCGAAATCCTAGGCTTTAGCAGAAGAGGACGCAGCAGCAGCCTGCCTTCCTCCGACACCGCAAAACCTCTTAGTGCTGCACTAGTACAGAAGCCTCGATAAACAGTGCGCCTTTACATTCGCAGCATTTCCAGACCCTAAACCCCTAAACCGCGTTTGGAGTTTTGAAAAATTCTTCTAAACGGACGTCCCGCCCCAGAACCTCGTTTTGACTCTTCAGCCGTACAAGAAACGAAAGACCAGCACGCTCAGGTTCTGAGCGTGCACGCGGCCCGATGCTGCTGAAGTGCTTAGTGCTTAGCCAAAGCTGCAGACCTTGAACCCGAAGCCCCGAAAGGCTCAACCCTAAACCCCCGGAGCAACTCCTAAAATCCTAACTACACCTAAACCTAAAGCCTTACAGTACAGCCCAAAACCCTTGAAACCCCTACAGCAACTCCTCAAGCCCGAAACCCCCTTCCGTCCACAGCCCCTAAATCCCTAAACCCGAAATCCCGCAACCCCGTAAGTTGGGTGTCGCCGGATGTTTCGCGAGTTTTGGAGCTCTTGGGCTCTTAGGGCGGCGGGTGGCCGTAGTTTTAACGTCTTCCGGCGGCCGCACGGAAATGGGGGGCCGCAGGTTTGGCATTTGGGTTTTGGGCTTTAGGGTTGAGGGTTTGGGGAGTTTAGGTTTTGGGATTTTGGGGTTTGGGGTCTAGGCGGTCGCAGATTGCGTTTTATGGATTTCGGATTTGAGCTTTGGGATCCACGGCGCGATTCAAAAAATTAGGCCCCGCCTTAAAGCCTTAAATTCCGAAACCCCAAAATCCCGAAAGCACTGAAACCCAAAACTCCTAATCCCTTAAGCCACCAAACCTGAACACTTGACCCCTAAGCCCCTAAACCTCTAAACACCAAACCTCTAAGCCCCAAACCCATGAAGCCCACAAGCCACACCCCTAAACCCTAAATCCCGGAACCCTAAGCCTAAGCCCATAAACCCCTAAACCGTGAAACCGCCAAGCCCTAACTGCTGCTTCATACTCGAAAATATTCTAACCTACCAAGCCCTACTTTCTTGTAGGTTCTTAATATAGAGCCTAATCTGAAACTTGTAGGGACCCTCCAAAAAGTAGGTTTTGGTAGGTTAAGGTAGATGCTCCGAGGCTGAGCGCCTACGCGAAGCTCCTGACGCCTAAACTTTCAAGTCCTACTATAGAGGTCGCAAGGCTTACGTTTAGGGTTTAGGGTTTAGGGTTTAGGGTTTAGGGTTTAGGGTTTAGGGTTTAGGGTTTAGGGTTTAGGGTTTAGGGTTTAGGGTTTAGGGTTTAGGGTTTAGGGTTTAGGGTTTAGGGTTTAGGGTTTAGGGTTTAGGGTTTAGGGTCTCGTGGATGGTTCAGAGTTTCCGGATTGATGCCGGGGTCCGGAAGGTTTGCAGTATTCCCCTTTAGGGCTTTGTATTGTGATTCTAGCAGCAACCTACCCCGAAACCTTACTCTGAGTAAAAACGTCCCTACAGCCCCCAAAGCCTAGGATCCGAAGCCACAGCCCTGAACCGTAAAGTCCAGGTGCGAGCCTTAAGCCCTATACTAAACCCCTAAACCCCTAAACCCGAAGCCTCTAAGCCAGCTCCAAACCCCTGAACTCGAAACTCCTGCCCTTAAACCCTAAAAGCAAACCAAACCCCTAGCAACAGATGCTTTGCAGACTGTCACAGTCATTCTGGGTATCTGTTTCCAACGCAACAGCAATTTGGCTACTGACTGTCAGATAACTGTAGGGGCCTTCATAACTACCAGTACTATTTTGTAATTTGAAACGCTGCGCGTCGTCCGCCTCGGCCCGGCTGTACGCGCATGCGGCAAGTGGCTACTATCTGCAGCAAGCTCTTGTAGGAAAAAAGTAACAGTTGGAATCGCACTTATAGTAAAAGTAATGTTCATAGCAACACGAAGCAGGATGATTGTGAGTAGTATTGGTAGTGGTAGTATCAGTACGAATTTTGGTGTCGTCATTCCGAAACACTGGATACCAAGACTCTCGCAAGCGGTGGGATGCCTTAAGTATGGGCCGTTGAGGCTGTGGATTTCGTGGGCGTCTTGGATTAGGGAAGCATCAGACCCTTTTCAACCACGTTACTCCGCCTATCCCAACGAAAGGGCGTCTAAAACAAGCCTGAGACGCACATGAACATGCTACATTGCAGTCCCGTGTCGTCGAAAACTCCAGAAAGCTCGCACCTGTCAGAGCGAGCGGAGGAGGGGCGGGAGGGAAGGGGGAAGGGGGGGGGGAGGGGGGGGGGGGAGAGGGGGGGGAGGGGGGGAGAGGTGGGTCTGCCTACAGGACTGCCGTTGGGGGCGACAATTCACACCGGACCTTGGGGCGACACGTTTCCATTTTTAAGGGGGGGGGGGGGGGGGTGTCACTGGGGAGGGGATTAAGAGGTGGGGAATAGGAGAATCCGAATAGGAACCTCTGACGCCGGGGCCGACAGTATAATGGGCCCCAAAACCCTGTTCTAAATATTAAGGCCCGACTCCTCAACCCGAAAGCTTAAACCCTAAACCCTAAACCCGAATCCTAAACCCAAGCCCTAGTAGACCGCAAATGCTAACGCCTAGTCGGGTTTAGGGTTTAGGTTTGAGTCGAGTCCTTCGGTTGATGATATAAATCCTGCATTACCCATAATAAGGAATATATCATAATTCCCAATTCCTTATTATGCCTAATGCAGGATTTATAGCATCAACCGTTACATTGTGGAGCCTCAGACCTGAACTTCAAATCGTTGACGCAACGAAAGCCAACACCATTTCCTGTGCTTCTCTGCAGCCAGCTTACCCACAAAAAATGCAGGCAGGCACGGTAATAATTCGAAAAAATAGTAGTTCCTAACAAAAAAGCCAATGTTCCAGCAATAACGACTTGGGTCTTTGGGTCTTTGGGTCTTTGGGCTCTACAGTAGAAGCCAGAAAGTTGGAATATTATTATCCTAAACCTTTTTATGGTAAATTATCGGGTATCCTACCCTGAAATCATATTCCAACTTTCTGGAGTTCCCTTTAGTACCGCCTTATCGGCCCTGTACAAATACACAGTATACGTGAATATGAGGCGGCCCGATGTCAGCCGAAGGATTGGGCAAAACCCTACCTTCACCGCCCACAGGAGCTTCGGTCGTAGGGCTTTCAGGGCTTTAAAGGTTTTAGGGTCTTAGCTTTAGGTTGAGAGTTTCACACTCTACTTGGAGGTTCATGGGTATGTAGAATTGGGGCTATAAGTAGGGTAACTATACTTATAACCTATTTTACGGGGCTTACCCCTGAACCTCCAGGTATGGACCCAGGGTTTGAACACGGAAGGGATCGTACGGCCAAACATCCGACAATATCGCAGCCGGCCATGGCATCTGCTTACCCAACAGGGGCGAGCGCAGACAGCACCTTTGAGCCAGGAAGAGGGGCTGGTGCTTAAATTGTAAAGACGGAGACCTACTACCTGTAATACCTATGCCTCAACTCTAATCCCTATTCCCTGAACTCTATCTGAGTCGTTCTCTAAAATGAAGGTCCCTTCAGGGTACTTTTTACAGGTATCGTACTATTTGGAAACCAAAAAGAGGGACCCTAATTCCGAGAACTACCTATTTCCTAAACCCCCAACCCTACTTCCTGAACCGGGTTTCACAAATAGTAGGGCTTTGGGAGGATTACTTGGAGGTTCATGGGTAGCTAGAAATGGGCTTCTAAGTCCCATAAGATGGGTTATAGTTATCCTACTTATAACTTTAAACCCCTAAACCCTAAACCCAAACCGCTTATAACCACCCCTGAACCTCCAAGAGAACCCTAAACCCTAAACCCTAATCCCTAAACCCCTAAACCCTAAACCCTAAACCCTAAGAGGAGAGGAGTGTTTTCTCGATCTGAGTCAAGGCTAAAGGGTTCGGGGACGCCGATCGTAAGAGCTGTAGGTGAGGGGGTGGGGGGGGGGTGGGCACGGGCCTGGGTTTACTCTAGGGCCTTAATAAGTACCTATTCTATTTTGGTGGTCCTTATCACACTTCCAGTATAGTTGTCCCCAAAACCCTGTTCTAATCGTTGGGCCCCTAGATTAGGGGGCGTGGGCACGGGTCTGGGCCTAGGCTCACGGGTAGGCGTTGAAGGTGTCATTAAGGCCCTGGCCGAGCGTACATCAAGAAACCCTGGCCTTCGAACCCAACCGTAAGGGTTGATGATATAAATCCTGCATTACCTTAAGGACCCTAAACTATGGGAATTATGGTATATTCCTTATTATGGGTAATGCAGGGTTTATATCATCAACAGAAGGGTTAGGGGCGACATGGGAGTTTCCGAAAATTGATTTTGGGGCCCAATTAGGCTACCATATTAGGGTCCCCTATTTTGGGAAACTCCCACATGCTATGTAGTTGATGGTGTCGAGTTTACGAGGCGCTGAAGCATCAGATTGGCGTTTGAATCCGACGTACACGGAACAATCCCTACTAGGATGCCCAGTAGTACCCTTATTCCCTTTTTGTAGTCCTAGGTTCCTTATAAAGTTACCCAATACCAAAAAAGAGAGGCCTTTTTATTCTTAGGTTACTGGGTATCCTAGTACAGGATTATAGTACCCTTATAGACCCCCCTTATAGTAGCCCCATATAGATCCCTTTAAAGGAACCCTAGCCCCCTTATAGACCCCCTTATAGTAACCCCATATAGATCCCTTTAAAGGAAACCCTAGCCTTGGCTTGTGGTTGCCTGTGGGGTGTGGGCTGACTTAGGGTTTAAGTTCAAGGCTTCGGGCCTTAGGGCCTTGGGGCTTTACGGTTTAGGGTTTAGGGTTTAGGGTTTAGGGTTTAGGGTTTAGGGTTTAGGGTTTAGGGTTTGGGGCTTAGGGCTCCAGGGTGACACTCAGGCCTGCCCAGAGACTCCAATATCCCTTAATTAAGGAATTTACCTTAAATCATATTAAGGATCCTGCTATATTTAAAGGTATATTCCTTAATTAAGGGGTATTGGAGTCTCTGGGTGTGTCACTCGGTTCCTCGCGTACTTGTCGGGGCGGCCCTTAGCTCTAGATGCCGTTGGAAGGTCGCCGCCACTCCTGAGTTGGCATGTGGGGTACCTTAGGGTTCCTTTAGGGGTTACTATAAGGGCATTATAAGGGCCCCTTTATTAAAGAGCTTTATAAGGGTTTAGAGTTTCCGAAAATTGGGGGCACCTCATTTAGGGCTCCTTATAATAAAGGATCCTACTATTGAGGCGACTATAGGCGCCCTATTTTCGGAAACTCACATATTACATTGTCAGACGCTAAACACCCCACACCCCTACTCCTTCAACCTTACTTCGCGCAGCGAGAAAGCTGGATGCCCAACGAAAATTCACGGCAACAAGGCGAATGGAAAGAAAGGAACAACATCAAGAGAAGAGTCCAAGAATGCAGAATCAAGTAGGCCAAAGCGCCAAGGCAAGGCCCCCTAACCTTCAACCCGATCAACCCCAAACCCTAAACGGAGATCTTACAACCCTGAAGCCCAACAGGCTGACAGACCCCACTTGGAGGGTCGGGGGACGTACTAACTAGTGATTTTAGGGACTTATAAGTACCATACCCCCAATTAGGATGCCTTTAAGGGTACTTACAAGTCTACTTACTACCTCCTTACTAAGTCCCCCAACCCTCCAAGCACGCACCAAACTCTAGAATGCCCTGAACCCTAACCCCAAAGCGCCCAAGCCCTAAACCCCTAACCCCTAGCACCCTTAGCCCTAAACTCCCAAACCCTGAACCCTTAAACTCTTAAATCCTGAAAATCCTAATGAGTGAAGAGCCCAGGGCTACAGCGGTCTTTTGACGAGCTTCGGGATCACCTGGACTCCCAGTTTGCGCAGCAGGCCTTCGTTGGAAGTATAAGGGCCTTAACAATCAGAATAGGGTTCCTTTTAAAACGGTCTATAAGGGATACTATAAGGGATCTATGAGGGTGCTATAACATAACGGCCTTAATAACTAGAATAGGGGTTCCCTGTAAAGGGGTCGATAAGGGCTACTATAACGGATCCATAAGGGTACTCTAATGTAGGGGCCTGAACAATTAGAGTAGGGATTGAAGGTTTTGATGGAGCTCAGGGTTGAAAGTTCAGGGCCCCTTTTCATATTTCTGGGTTCCTTTATATGGAATCCTTTAAGTGTGTTGTGGTAAGTCGATTTACGGAGCTTTGGGTTTAGGTTTTGGGGGTTTGGGGTTTTGGGGGGTTTCGTTTTTTTTGAGCTTTAGGGTGTCGGGGTGTTAGTTACAGCTTTCAGCCCTCGGGACTTAGCTGCTTGATCATTTCGTGAGTGGCTGTTAGCTGTTGCGTTGCACAGCATATGTTTCCAGGCTGTCCAAGCCTTGGATGCGGAGCTGGCTGGATTGCTGCAGTGCAAGGAATTTAATTTCTTTGAGACAGAAGAGTTGCTAGCTTCGAGGAAAGGGAAGCCATCGGGTGGCTAGCTGCCGTGGCAGACGATCGCGCTGGCGTCCGCGAGTTCTGCAACACAGTAATATGGGGCCTTAATAACTACCTATACTATTTTGGGGGTTCCTTATTATGATGAAAGTATACCGGGCCCCAAATCCCTATTCCATTTATTAAGGCCCCTATGTTGCTCGGGTTGCAAAGTGTGTGGCAGGTGTTGCTAGGGTCCCTTGACAGGGGTCTACAAGGGGTTTCTATAGGGGATCTAGGCTAGGTAGGGCTTTGGACGTTTTGTAATATTTGCTCTGATTGGTCTTAAGAGGATCTTACCTACTAAAATTGTTCAAAACCTGTAAAAGCATCTCCTAGTATAAGGGTACTATAAGGTAGGGGCTGTAATAACTGTACAGGTGGCCTGAGCGGTCGATGCCTGGCCTTCGGCTCGAAAGCATGTTGAGGCTTCACGCGTACCACACGATCGAGTGCTTTGTGTGACACAAGACCAAGCACTTGGAGCCAGTTTTTGTTTCTCTCAATTCAGGCAGCTGTTCCCGGGATGCAGTACATTGATTGCACTTGGCGACGTCTTCGGCTGAATTTTCTGTTCTACGCCCTGAGCCTGCACCCGTTCTGTGCTTTGTGGCGCTACTTGTCCCAACGGTTTGCCCTTATAGAGCCGGTTGGGGCTGTCAGCTGGAAGCTCTGGGGGGGGGGGCACGGCACTTGCTCGGATGAATGGTTAAGCACAATGCAAGGGATCACTATCGTTTCTCAACATGAAGACGCCTTTGCTGCCGCTTCTGAACAGATTTCTGCGGGGAGGTTCTGTCTGTAGTCTCGGTAAGAGGGCATCGCGGCTTGACCACGGTGTAGCGCTCAGTGTTCAAGGTTTTTGGGTTTGGGTTTAGCATGTAAGGTCCTGAAGTCTTTTTTGCAGACAGGTTGTTATCCATATGAGAAAGACCCTCAACCTGAAATCACAAGGTTGTCTGGTACTTTTGGCTTCAATCCGCAGCCATAAGCCACTGCCACGCCTTTCGGCTAGTTTTCTAGATTACTTGGAGGGTCGGGGGACTTAGTAAGTAGGTAGTAAGGAGACTTATATGTACCCTAAAAGGGACCTAATTGGGGTTGTGGTATTTATAAGTCCCAAAAATAACCAGTTACTAAGTCCCCCGACCCTCCAAGTAAATTCCCGTTTCCAATGCTTCGGGTAAGGCGGACGCATGCTCGTGTGGTCTTCCCTAGCGGGTTTCTCATTCAGGGCGACTTTCCTCTTGAAGCCCCACGCATCTTTCACCTTGTACCTTAAGGACGAAATGAACCCTAAATGGGTTTAAGGTTGATATACCATATAGGGATTCATAGTCTATGGGTATAGGGCCCCTGCTTTTAAGGGTCATTTGGTCCTTCAGGTAAATTAGGTAAACGTTTCTTGTGTGAC
Source organism: Symbiodinium sp. CCMP2592 (assembly GCA_905221615.1). Classification (NCBI taxonomy): domain Eukaryota; class Dinophyceae; order Suessiales; family Symbiodiniaceae; genus Symbiodinium; species Symbiodinium sp. CCMP2592. Next base: position 893,159 of record CAJNDT010005223.1, on the reverse strand, counting down.
ACCGCAGAGGCGCAGCTGTTCCAGACTCTCCTGCGCGCAGGGCCTCTTCGGCTGCAAGAGCATCAATGACCCAGTTGGGCTTATAGTAGAAGCCGAAAAGTTGGAAACCCAATAGCTTCAGCCCTTAAGAGTAAGGTAAACGGAATCCCAGCGCTTTTTGTCCTTTATCCGGTTTCCAAGTTTACAGGCTCTACTATATGTCAGACGGTATGATTAGATGTGAGTAGTGTTTGGGCTGTCTCGGAGTGGGCACGTCTTCATACTGCGTGGTGGGCAGCGCACGATCTACCCCAAACCCTTACACCCTGATCCCCTACACCCCCTGGCCACCCCCTAATTCCCGAAGTCTGAACCCGTGACACCCAACACCCTAAACCCAAAACCCTGAGCCCTAATCCCTAAACCCAAAACCCTAAACCCTAAACCCAAAACCCTGAGCCCTAATCCCTAAACCCAAAACCCCTAAACCCTAGACCCTTAAACCCTATAGATCGCTTGTAGAGCCCTTGTGGATCCCTTTAGAGGAACCCCTAAACCCCTAAACCCCGAAACCCCTAATCCCCTAAACCCTAACCCCTAAACCCCTAAACCCCTAAACCCTTGAGCCCTAAACCCTAAACCCCTAAACCTTAAACCCCCTAAAACCCTAAACTTAGCTTCGCAACTCGCAAACTTCCCCAAAACTGCGAGAAGCCGATGCCCTGAGGATCTCCTTCGCGGCCGAGTCGGAGAGCTCTGAGGCCGAAAAATCGTGGACATCTTTAGGGTTTAGGGGTTTCCTTTAAAGGGATCTATAGGGGGTTCCTTTAAAGGGCTCCATAAGGGATCTATAGGGTTTAGGGTTTAGGACTTAGGGCCTTACGGTTTTGGGGGTTTTTAGGGCTTAGGGCTTAGGGCTTAGGGTTTTAGGGTTGAGGGTTCAGGGTTTTAGGAATTAGGTTTAGGGCTGCAGGATTAGAGTTTTCGGAGGTTTAGGGTACTTTGGAGATGCTGGCAGTTCTACTATTGACAACAACAAGCAGCAACAACGCTGTACTTTGAATATTGAGCCCCGAACCTACTCTTGACTTGCTGAGTTTGTTGTTTGTTTAGCCTTTGTTGTCTAATGTGTGTGTGTGTGTTTGCTTTTGTGTAAATCATTTTTCTTTTTGGGGGTTTCATGCTGTTAAAGACTAGGATGCCCAGTAGTGCCCTTATTCCCTTTTTGTAGTTCTAGGTTCCTTCTAAAGTTACCCAATACCAAAAGAGAGGCCTTTTTAGTCTTAGGTTACTGGGTATCCTAGTGATTGTTGCTAGGGTTACATAGGTTTTGTCGGGCCTTTCAGGGTTCTTTATCATTAGGCTCTGAGAGGAGGCTGTAGTTGCACCCTTGGGTACAGCTCTCACTCAGTAATAGTTGAATAGTATAGATATATTCGGACCTTGATAGTAGCCCTATTATAGACTCTTACTGTATGGGGGCAGTACCTAATTGCACCCTTTCAATCCAGTTTTGACTGCTTGGCACAGCATCTTCTTTCGTGGAAAAACTCTGGAGGAATGTCTTCTCCTTCTATTTGGGAGGGCTATACTTCTGCTTGGCGTAAGCTTTAGACTGTCTGCACCAGAAATATTGAGTGCATTCCCCTGAAGCTTTTGCTGCAAGTGTGTGTGTGTGTGTGCGTGGCTTTGCATTGGTATTGAAGACAATGATGATGATGTTGATGATCGTGTTGACGATGATGCTGGTCATGCTGAGAAGTGGTGATGATAGCCTTGATGATGCTGGTGATGACGCTGCTGAGGGCAGCAGTGATGATCATCTTGATGGAGATGATGAGGGTGTAATCGTATACCAGTAAGCAGCAGTAGCAGCAGTAGGTCGCCATCTCATCATCCCTCCATACCGTCGTCACAGGAAGCAGCAGCAATAATGATCGTTGTCTGCGTCATTGTCAGTATCACCGCAACATAGCTTTCACCAGTGCCATTATCAACACCAGACTGGCTGTCATAATCATCCCTACCGTCATACTCAGTATCATTCACCTCAACATGCTGGTGGCCATCATGATGGCACACGCTCTTACACCATATAAACATATACATACTCACAAGTCTTATCCAACTGTTACAGAGTGAGGGCAGTATCCAAACCTAGTAGTAGAGTAAGTAACCTTTAACCTTTCTGGGGTAGTATAGTCCCTATATAATAACCCCTACATAACCAAAAAGGTTAACCTTTAGTTCCCCCTGACACCCGACAAGTATCCACACCCTAAACCCTAAACCCCTAAACCCTAAACCCTAAACCCCTAAACCCTAAACCCTAAACCTTAAACCCCTAAACCCCTAAACCCTACAGGTCCCAAATCCGGTTCTCGAGGAGGAGAATGCTTCTCACGATCCTTCCGAGGCTTCCTGGGGGCTGGGTGGTTTAGGGTTTAGGGTTTAGGGTTTAGGGTTTAGGGTTTAGGGTTTAGGGTTTAGGGTTTAGGGTTTAGGGTTTAGGGGGGTTCTACAGTACTTTGCGGTCTGAGGGCTTTAGGGTTGTACGGTTGATGATAGAAATCCTAAGGGTTCTTTGAAAAGGGATCTATAAGGGATACCTTTAAGGGGCTCCTTTAAGGGATCTATAGGGGGTTTAGGGTTTAGGGGTATAAATCCTGCATTACCCATTATAGGGAATATGCCATAGTTCCCATAGTTTAGAGTCCTTAGGGTCATGCAGGAGTTTGTCCATCAACAGTACATTTCGATGTTTGGATACATTTTTTGGTTTTTGGTTAAAGATACAGCTCTAAATATAGCTCTATACCAGGTATCGATTTGAGATAATTCTAATGTTCCTTATTGGTAACAATAGATCCTTAAAATATGGTGACTGTTGAAATCGACACCTAGTATAGGCTTTGTGAGGGTTCCACAAGGGTTGTTGGAGGGTTCAGGGCTATTTCGGTGACCCGGAACATGCATGTCGGATGATTCGTCCCATACTGTGCCTTCAGGCATGAGGATATGGATGTTCCAACTGACTGGCTTCCAATATACGGGCATGAATAAGTTCCGATACTACTACGTCGGGGTTCCTTATTATGGTCACAGTATCATACAGTCCAAAACCCGATTCTAATTACAATGAATGCCCCCATATTTCTTTGGAGCACTTACGACTATCAGACGTCCGGAGTTTGGGTTTCAGGCCTTTGCGGTTGGTAGGCTTCTGGCGCGTACGTTTTCCCTGAACCCAATAGTTCCAGCGGTTCCCGAACCAGATGTAAGTGCCTGAAGCAAGGCCGCAGAAGTCGGCTGTTTGTGGGATGGTTCAGGGTTTCGGGATCGATACCGGGGCCTTAAGAATTTAGAATAGGGCACTGGGGATATGAGAGTATTATTACTGTGGGATTTAGGCGAATACAGTTGCAAATTCGTTCGACCCGGTTTTGGGTTCCCCAAATTTAAACCTCGACCCTCGAACCTCGAGCCCCAAACCCTAAGCCCTGACGGTCGCGAGAACGGAGCTCCAAAAAAGCGCCTACCAGCAGAACGCTTCAAGGTTTTGGATTCAGGTTCGATTACTGCCGGAATGGTCTTTTGATCCAGGCATCGAGCGCCACCCCGGACGACACCCCGGCCCAGGCCCAATCGCTGTGTGCTAATCAGGGTTTAGGGTTCAGGGCTTAGGGTCTATGGGCCGTAAGAATTAGGTTTGTAACCGGTGTAAGTGTACAGGCATGCCCTATGTTAGACTGTGGATGTTGGCAGTCTTCAAGGTGGTCAGCTACAATGAGCAACTGCGGTCACACCCCTTTAACCCTGAATCCTACTGTGACCTTCCTTAACCTAGGCAAGTACATGCTGGCAGGGTCAGGCATACAGAACCCTAGGTTCATACATCCACTAATCTAGCCACCCTAAACCCAGAAGCCTACAAGCGGACGGGTAACAAAGAAGCCTGAACACTTAATCATGCTATGCCTTCAGGTTCTTTCGAGAGTTGTAGTAACATGCACCCCGACCCAAAACCGTATTCTAAGGATCAATGCCGCTAAACTATGTCCTGAGTATGACCCAGAGGCTCCCAAACCCCTTAACTAAGGAATATACCTTAAATTTTAATAGGATCCCTAATATGATTTAAGGTATATTCCTTAATCAAGGGGTTTTGGAGGCTCTGGGGAAGTCTCCTTTAGCAACCCGAGAGGCTCCCTGAACCCTAAGTCCCTAATCACTTATATGGGAGTTTCCGAAAAATAGGGGACCCTAATATAGTACCATGAAGGGTAGGATCCTTATTACAAGGACCCCAAAGTAAGGTACCCCCCAATGTTCGGAAACTCCCATATAACCCTAAGCCCTAAACACTTACATGGCCCTAAACCCTAAACTCTTATGTAACCCTACACCCTAAACACTGATATAACCCGAAACCTAAACACTGATATAACCCTAAACCCTAAAACCCTAAACTACAAGGTTTAATGCAGGAGATAGGATTAGGTATTAAAGCGTGTTGTAAGCTAGCCTGTTTTGCGTATTTTACGTTGTTTTAGTACATGTAATCGATTTTAAATCGAACCCAAAGGCTCCCTCGACCGAAATCCGAAATCCCAGTTCACACTCTCTTTTCAGCAGCTTCGGGGATGTAGGAGATGCGAGAGGTGGGCGGGTTTAGGGTTTAGGGTTTAGGGTTATAGGGTTTAGGGTTATGGGGTTTAGGGTTTAGGGTTATAGGGTTTAGGGTTATGGGGTTTAGGGTTTAGGGTTAAGGGGGTTTAGGGTTAAGGGTTTAGGGTTTAGGGTTATAGTGTTTAGGGGGTTTAGGGTTTAGGGTTATAGGGTTTAGGGTTTAGGTTTATATTAGTGTTTAGGGTTCAGGGTTTAGGGGTTCAGAGTTTGGGGTTCACGGTCGATTTGACGGTCTGGGGTTCTGGGTTTTGCGGTTTGGCGTTGAAACCCAACTTCAAGCAAAGCTCACGGAGGGGTTGTTTTTGAGGTCTTGGGTCTTGGGTATATCCTTCTGCCGGCAACGGAATCTCTGCTGCGTACCACTGCCAGTGTCAATCGTTCACGCCCAAAATTCCAGCGCACATCCTTGGCAGGTGGCTTTGTGCGTTGCGGAGCTTGCCCTCCCCGGGCTGGGGTCGTCTATGGACCGGCCGAAGATGGCTCGGATCTGATGCTTACATTTGGTTACACACAAAGCTTAGGGCGGCATGAACGGCCGTGCTTCCGTCATTCCGCACCAAACATCACAATTCTACAGAGTGGCCATGGCGTTGGTGACATCAGATCACTCACCAGCAGCCAAGTTTGGCAAGCTGCAAGCTTCGACGCTGCCAATGGACCTGGACTCCTACAGCAATGTGCTGGTGGCCGCCGTCGGTGGCGACGCTCGGTTCGAGGTTCAGCCCCACACCCTAAACTCTAAATCCAAAGCCCTAAACAATAACCCGGTAGCAAGCTCGTCACTGTTGACCTGGTGGTGCCTGCGGTGGCGAGCATCACGAACTTAGGATCTCTGTACAAACAGTCCCTGAAGGGTTCAGGGTTTAGGGTTTAAGGACGCCGCAAACCGGAGCATCCTGCCAAAACCCGAGGCTCCCCCCTGTTAATGCCTAACTAGGAGTTTCCGAAAATTAGGGGTACCTTATTTTGGGATCCTTAAAGGAAGGATCCTACTATTTGGGTACTATATTAGGGTCCCCTATTTTCGGAAACCCCCAACCGCAGCCGGACCATACACTACGGTTGATGATATATATCCTGCATTACCTTAAGGACCCTAAACTATGGGAATTATGGCATATTCCTTATGATGGGTAATGCAGGATTTATATCATCAACCGTAGAACCACAAAAGTCAAGCATCCTTGGAGCCCTATCCCTCCACCCCAAATCCTGAACCCTAAGCCCTACCCGAAAAGCCGCAATACATGGAACCCCCCACTACTAAGAACCCGAAACCTCAAACCAATCTCTACGAGACATTTTTAGAAACCTTGTAGAACCCGTTTTAGAACCCCATACAGCCCAAAGCGAAAGGAGAAGTTTAGCCCTGAACCCGAAACCCATAACTTAGGGCTTAGGGTTTAGGGTTTCGAGTTCAGGTTTGGGTTTTTCGGGCCAAGTTCAGGGTTTAGAGTTTGGGGTTTAGGGTCTAGGGCTCGAAAGGTGAAGCCTCCGAACCCGCGCAGCAGCATCCGGGTGAGCCAAAAGCGGCTCCAGAAAAGACCCAGGGCTTCGGTAGCCACGCTGCAGCTGGGCTTGAAAGACCTATCGCTTAGGGCTCTTGTCGGGTATCCTAGGGTTCCATAACGTGTTTACTAGGGTCTTATACAGCTTGGGGTTTGTGGTCTAGAGGGTGAGAAGTTCACGTTCTAACAGGCAGTCTAGAAGGTTCTAAATGGGCTTTGCCGGATTTTAGAGGGTTAAGGGATATAAGGTTTGAACTGCATATTGAAGATTTAGGCTTCAGCGTGTAGGGCTGTGGGGTTTATGGATTTATGAGGTCCTTATACAGGCTTCTGGCTCCAGAATTCTGCAGATTCGTTTGAGGGTTGTTTGGGTAATTCTTGGGTTCCCCTTTTATCGTTGGGGGGCGGCCGGGCTCAACGCTGGTCGGATTTTAGGGTTGTAAACGTTTTTTTATTTTTTTTGATTTTTGTCGCAAAAGTGTTCATAAAGGCTTTGTAGGGCTTTGGATTTCGGGCTTTTATGGCTCACCGGGGCCGGGTACGGCAAGCCCCCCTAAGCCCTGACAAGCCCCAATACATAACAAGCCTTGACAAATACGATCCCAGACTCCGACATCCCAGAACCCTAGCTTGCTCAACCCATTGTACCCTATAGAGCCCAACACAACCCGCATAAATATAGAGCCATTATTTCAACCCTATACGTCCCTATCGGCACACATACGACGGAGAACCTGTAAACCTCCATAGGCGCAGCAATCCCGTGTAGAACCTTGATCGAACCCCTGTAGAACCTCTGTCACACCCCACGGCAAACTTGTCAAGACCCAGAGAGATCTGCGGCACCCCGGAGGCCCACATGCACTGTGACGCCCAAGGGAACACCAGAAAGATAAACACTCAGAAGAAGCATAAGGCATAAACTATGAATCCCTGCTTCATCGACCCCACATCCTAAAAATAATTTCCGCGACCCTAAACCCTCTAAACCAGGATAATCTAGGAGCCTGAATAATTGATGCTACTATTTCTAAGGTTTTCTTATTATTGGGCTTAGAATACAATAACCCCCAAGACCGTCATCTAATAACAAAAACCGTCATCTAATAACAAAGCTGTAAGGCCCATATAAAAAACAGTACCCTGTGTTCCATCATGTTTTTTCTTTCTGCCCCCGCCTCCCCGCTTCACACTCTAAGCCGAAAGCCTGAACCCTAACCCCTCGGACCTCTAAAACAGTGAACCTCACACCCCTCGCACCCCTCAACCCGAAACCCAATGCTCTTAAACCCTAAACCCGAAACCCCCCGCTCTTAAACCCTAAACCGTCGAATCCTCAACCCCTCGACCGTAATTCTCAACTCTATGCAAAGCTTTGAGGGAACACTTAAAGGGAACTCCAGAAAGTTGGAATATGGATTAATGGTAGGATCCCCTATAATTTACTCTAAAGGGGGTACGATAATGATATTCCAACTTTCTGGCTTCTACCGTAAAGGTAAGGTTGAAGTAAACCCTCAAAGTAACCCTGAAAGGAACCCTAGTGGAGTATTCCTATTCAGGAACCCTCCTCTTCCAATCATGCAGGCGCATGATTTTTATTGCTGCCTTCAACCTTGAACCCTAAACCCTAAAATCCCCAAACCCTAAAACCCGAACACCTAAACCCCAACCCCTTAAAACCCCCAAACCCCAAGCCCTAAAACCCGAACACCTAAACCCTTACACCCTTAAACCCCTACACCCTTAAACTCTTTAAGCCCTAAACCCTACGCCCTAACCCCTTGAACCCCTAAACCCTTAAGCCCTGAGCCCTAAGCCCTAAACCGTAAACCCTCACCCCTTAAACCCTTAAACCCCTAAACCCTTAGACCCTTAACCCCTTAACCCCTTAAACACCTAAACCCTTAAAACCCCAAAACCCTCTAAAGCCCTAAACCCTAAAACCCTAACCCCTTAAGCCCTAAGCCCTAAACCCTAACCCCCTAAGCCCCTAAACCCCCAAGCCCTAAGCCCTAAGCTTTACACCCTAAACCCTTAAACCCCTAATCCCCTACACCCTTCACCCTTAAACCCTAACCTTAACCCTCTAAACCCCTAAACCCTAAGCCCATAATCCCCTAAACCCCTTAATCCCTATACATCGCTTTTGGAGCCTTTATGGATCCCTTTAAAGGAACCCCCGATAGATCCCTGTAAGGAAACCCTAAGCTCAGGTTGCGTCACATCGAGCTCAAGGTCGGCTGGGCTTTGGGGGCGTCCGTCGAAAGCCCCGCGCCCAAAAAACCGCAAATCCTACCCTGGGCTTAGGGCTTAGGGGTTTCCTTTAAAGAGATCCAGAAGGGTTCTGTAAGGGATCTATAGGGCTTAGGGTTTTAGGGTTTTAGGGTTTTAGGGCTTAGGGTTTAGGGTTTTAGGGTTTAGGGCTTTAGGGTTTTTGGGTTTAGGGATCAGGGTTTAGGGTTTAGGGTCTTAGGGTTTAGGGCTTAGGGTTTAGGGTTCAGGGGTACCCTCAACCCCAAAACGCAAAGCACATTGGCAATGAACCCAAAAACCGTGATGCCCCAAACAAGAAAGCCTAATACCCTTGCGCCCGACATCTAAAAGCTTCATGATATTCGACCTCAAGGCCAAGGACCCCGAGTCCTCAGCACCTTTCAGCCGCACACACAAGCACACACCCACCAAGTCTTCAAACCCAAACCAACAGAGTTCAGTCCGAAATCTCGAAAGCATAAGCTATCACCTCCTCTATAGTGCGCCACAACTTATGGCGGTTTAGGGTTTAGGGTTTAGGGGTTTAGGGGTTTAGGGGTTTAGGTTTTAGGGTATAGGGTTTAGGGTTAACCTATGAACACGCGTAGTTCACTCACGAGGCCTCTTAACCCCGAGCTGCTCTATGCTCGAAACCAACTTGGAGGGGCAGGGGACTTAGTAAGTAGGTTATAAGTAGGGTTATAAGTACCCTAAATGCAGTTACCCCAGTTATAACCCTACTTATAACCTACTTACTAAGTCCCCTGCCCTTCCACCAGAAACCTTCCAAACCTCAAGCCGGAAGCCAGAAGCCGAAAGTTCAATTCCTAAAGCATCTTAATTAAACCCCCAAGCACGAAAGGTTAAACCCCCAACCGGAAATCCGAGACCCTCAATCGTAAACCCCAAACACCAAAACCCGAAATCCCAGACCCAAAGGAGTAAACAGTCCGTAAAAGCCCTGGAGGAGGCGGCGCGGTACAAGCCAGACGGTGACGAGGCGTCGGGGCGGTGGTTCCTCGAGGCTCGCGGCTCGCGGCTAGATTTTCGTCTAGCAAGGGTTTGGGTTTAGGGGTTTAGGGTTTAGGGGTTTAGGGTTTAGGGGTTTAGGGTTTAGGGTTTAGGGTTCAGGGTTGATGGGTGTAGTTAGGGGTCTGTCAACCGTAAGCCCCATAATAGAATCCTTCGAAACCTAGAATAGCTGTAATGTAGGAACCTGATTAAGAAACCCTGGGCCTATAACACCAAAATAGTAGGAACCCAAATAAAGGCCTAAGATTTCTTAATCAAGTTCCTACATTAGGGGCTTGTCAACACTGAGCCCGACAATAAAATAATTCGAAACCTGTAATGGCCGTCAGACCTTACGCCCCCAAGGCACCAGTCCCCCCCCGTCCTACCCAAACCAGAAGCCCCCGAACTACAGAAGTCCCCCTAGAGAAGCCTTACACAACCCCCAGCAGATTCCTAGACCCTACACCTTTATCCTTATATCCTTACGGAAACCGTACACCCTAAACCCTAAACCCTAAATCTTTATCCTTATCTCCTGAAGCCCCAATCCAAGGTAACAGGAGGGACCCTTAATAAGGACCCCGAGGTATATACCCTTAATATAGCGATTATATACCCATTATATAGCCCATTATAGGGTAGGGGTCCCCATTAAGGGTCCCTCCTTCTCCCCTTTGACCCAAGAGATGTCCGGAATCCTGAGGGGGGTCGTTTCAGCTCCGAAGCAGTTCGGCGAAGGACTTGAAAGGAAGCGGAGTCTGGAGGCATTAAGCTTTTCTGGCTGATCCCTAAAGCGTCCCATGGCTTCACTTACCTCCACGGTATAGGATTTAGACTTTAGAGCCTGGGATTAGGCTTCAGTTGTCGATGATTCCGAAGGAGTGGTAGGCTCCCTCGGTTCTGCACTGCCCCGACAGACGCCTGTGCCAGGTGACGGCGTGCACCAAAGCTCTGGTCGAGGCCCAGCACGTCCGAACTCTGGGCCTATAACCCCAAAATAGTAGGATCCATTATGGCTAATATAAGGAACCCTAGTAAAGGCTTAAGGCTTCTTAATCAGGTTCGGGCGGAGGATAACATGTTTCAGCTATTCAGGCCGACTGAGGCCCAACCATGGAAGCCCAGAGTCGTGAAAGCCTGGACCAGAAACCCTACTTGGAAGGGCAGGGGACTTAGTAAGTAGGTTATAAGTAGGGTTATAATTGGGGAAACTCCATTTAGGGTACTTATAACTCTACTCATAACCTACTTACTAAGTCCCCTGCCCCTCCAAGTAGCCAACCGAAAAACGGAAACCCCAAGCACAAGGAGTTGGTAAATGATTAGGGTTTAGGGTTGAGTTATAAACCCTTGACAGCCTTAATCTACAACCCTGCAGAAACTTATGAAAGAGTTTAAACACCCTGTGGAAGTTTTATAGAACCCTGAAAGACCGTTGAAAAGCTCTGCAGAAGCAACACAAAGCGCCAAACCCCAAGAACCCTAAACCCCTAAACCCTAAAACCCTAAACCCTATAGATCCCTTATAGAGCCCTTATGGATCTCTTTAAAGGAACCCCTATAGACCCTAAACCCCTTACACCTCGACCAGGCCACTGGTTTCAGCGCCTTGATCTTCGGTTTGATCCTCGTGAACGCAGCTCGGCCCTGCTTTGCAATCCTTGGCTTCACGTTTCTGTGAGGGTGCTGTAGAGTTGTACAACTAGGGTCCTGAGCAGTACTTTTTTGCAATTTTTATGTTTGTGTTCCTTCAGAAAGTGCACCCTCATTGTAGTGGGGGTACTCAGGAACCTGGATAAGGTTTTATAGAACGCCTCGATGATGGAATGGCAACAGACGAACCTCGATGTGTTTTTGGATTTGAACATGCCCGCTGCTATCATCCTTCATGTGGATTAAAGCCATCGTGACAGACGAGATGCTCATGCAATTGTGGTACGAGGCTCGATGTGGATACTGTTCTAAACGCATGCCCCCAAGTGCTCCACCGAATGATTACAGGGTGAGTTGGTTTCGCTTCCGGGCGGCTTCGCGGATAATCATGGAGTTCACTCGGCTCACCGCGTTTATGATCTCGAGGTCTAGATATTTTGGCAATACATAGGTCCTGCCTAGAGGCCGGCCGGAATAGTTCCAATATTCTTCCTCAGGGTTCCTTACTCTAATTCAACGATAATTCGTAGTCTGCCCCAAAGCCCTCCTCTAATTATTAAGGACCCATAGTCTGCGGATTTGCGGGCTTGATGTCTTAACCCAAGCCCTTTGGGAGTGAACTGCCCGAGGTTTACTTCGAGGGGCAGGGGACTTAGTAAGTAGGTTGTAAGTAGAGTTATAAGTACCCTAAATGGAGTTACCCGAATTGTAACCCTACTTATAACCTACTTACTAAGTCCCCTGTCCTTCCATGTAGGGTTTAGAGTTGAGGGTTTAGGGGGAGCCGCCCAAAGCTCCGAAGGCCTCAGAGCGCTGAAGCCCAGGCAATCTTGTTAGGGGTCGAGATCGACTATGCCTCGACCCTACCGGAGGCCGCAGGGAGAGCTTTAAAGGGTTTTTCTGTTGTTGCAGGCTTCTAGAAGACTATTTTAGGGTAGGACAGGGTTTAGGTTGAGGATTTCAGTTTCATTGTTCAGGCTTTAGACATGAAGGTCTAGGATTGTGATACTTTTTGCAGGGGTGTTCAGGGTTTAACGAGTTCTGTCTTGAAGGTTCACGAATCACACTGTTAGCGGGTCGGAATGAAAAATGCGCGGTTCCCAAATACCAAGCTTGAAAAATGTTGGGGTTCCAAGCTGTATTCTCGAAGCTTCATGGCTGTATTGGTTTACACCCCACACTCACTCACTCACTCACTTACTCACTGTGTCTCTCTCTCTCTCTCTCTCTCTCTCTCTCTATATATACACAGAGGAATGTCTAGGAATAGCAATTCAATGCATTGCCTGGATTTCTCACTGTACTTTATGCATGTAGCCGCAATGCAAAGAACTGGATGATCTTGCTAATACTGACTCGGGATCGCAAGCTCCTGCCCAGAGCCTCCAAAACCCTTTAATTAAGGAATATACCTTAAATCATACTAGGGATCCTATTATAATTTAAGGTATATTCCTTAATTAAGGGGTTTTGGAGGCTCTGGGTGTATCGGGCCGAATGCTTTCAGTTTGGGGTTGCGGGTTTAGTCACCTGAGGCGTGCGGCCGATGAACCGGGGACCCTAATATAGTATCCTAAAATAGTAGGATCCTTATAACAGGGACCCCAAAATAAGGTACCCCTAGTTTTCGGAAACTCCCAAACCTCTAAACCCTAAACCCTTTATAGAACCCTTATAGTACCCTTATAGTAACCCTTTATAGGAACCCTAAGGTAACCCCCTAATTTTCGGAAACTCCCAAATCTGCACATGCTTAACCCCAGTCGAGACCCTGAGCCCCAAACCACAACCCTTAAACTCTAGATCCGAGCCTTCAAACCTTAAATGCCCCGCGGCCAAATACGTGTAAGAATTTTTTCCGGAAGTCTAAGGTAAAAGCCAGAAAGTTGGAATATCATTATCCTAAACCCTTTAAGGTAAATTATAGGGGATCCTACCCCGAAACCATATTCCAACTTTCTGGAGTTCACTGGAGGGGATTTGGCATGCCAGCAGGAAGCAAACCCGAGCTTCATTTTCGCGTGGCACAGGGGCCTCACGCAATCTGCGATTGTTGATATCCCCGTCTTGTCAACAGCTGAGCTGTGTGGTGCCCAGACATATCACATGCGATCCATTCCGAAAGTTCAGACCGGGGCCAGAAGCAACTTCAATTCAAGGGACCCTGCCAAAAAGCGGGTTTTGGTAGGTCAAGGGGGTTGAGGGTTTAGGGTCCCCGTACCCTAAACCCTAAACCCTAAACCCTAAACCCTAAAAAGGCGGATATCCCAGCATGGCTGGGTCTTCTGAATGCCGTCATCGTTTGCGTCTTCGCTCCTCGATGAGACCGAGCCCTACGGGCTTGGATGTGAGGGAGGCTGGCTTGGGGTCTAGGGTTTACTAGGGTTTTCTTCGGGTTTTGTAGAAGTTTGGTCGAGTTTAGTGGTGTTGAGATTCTAAATTTTGATATTGGGCTCGGGTTGCGGGGCTCGAGGGTCGAGGAGAGGGCCTTGCTACGGGAGATTTGGGGTGTCGGGACGAGATTCAGAGTTTATAGCGATGCTTTGGGTTTGAGGTTTTGCCTTAAACGTTTATGAGTCTGAGCACCATTGTGGTGAGTGAGCCTTTTTCAGGCACTGCCGAGTCCACTTTTTGAATTTCAATTCCTGCAACCTAGTATAGAGGCTTAGACAAGTGGCAATATTCAGTTATGTGCTGTAGTATACCATACCCCAAAACCCTATTCTAATTATTCAGGACCTTTGTTCAAGAGGGCCAAACTCCTCCACCCCAAACCGCAAATCCTGAACTGAACCAAGCAAGCCTGAGAACCCTAGCCACCGTGAAGTTTCAGCACAACAGCCCATACCCGACACTTAGCTTTCGATTCGCTATACTTTAAGCCAAGCCCTATAAAGTTTCTATAAAGCCCAAGATCTCGATAAAGCCCTATGAGCCTATAAGCCCTACCAAGCTCTCTATAACTCTATAACGTCTGTAGCACTATAAACCCTCATGCCTTCCAGAACTCGGTAATACAGAGCCTTCTAACCCCATCAAAAAACTCTAAAGCCCCTAAACCCTAAACCCCAAAGAGCCCCACATCCCAAAAGCCCTAGCAACCTTAGCTCCTTTAAGGCCTAAGTATCTCAGGTTGTAGAGATCATCCTCAAGTTCATCGCTTATGGCTGCCGTGGCTTTTGGCGGGGCCCGCAGGCTCGACCTGTGGGGTTGGCGTTTGGGGCAAAGGGTTGAGGGTTTAGGGTTTAGGGTTTTTGAGTTTAGGGCCAGGGTTTACCTGTAGCCTACCTTTTTAAGGAACTATATATAGAACCTTAATGATTAGGAACCGTAAAAAGGTAGGTCTTTCCGGCTACTTACAGGTAGGGTTTGGGGTGATTTTGGAAGGGGCCATGAGTTGTGGTAAAGCTGCAAGTTGCGTCTTGGACGCAACTCTGTGCCTGCTTCCCCGGAAAGGTCAGGGCTATGCTGCGCTGTGCTGTGCAATTCTATGCTATGCCACTGCTGTGCCATGATATGTATCCCAGCCGTCTTATGCCATCCCACTGTCTGAACTTACTGCATACTGTACACATTGGACTATACTGTACCGTACGAACGAACAGATGAAGTACAATGCGACATCACACTATACTGTTCTATACTATACTGTACTATACGATGAGATGGTGCACTATACTGTACTGTACTAGACTAGGCTAGCCTATGCTATATGGTACTATCCTATCCCATCCTTTCCTATTCTATCCCCGACTATACTGTACCATACTATACAACACAATCCAATATGAAGCCATACTATACTACACTATGCTATATACTATCCGAGGAACAACCTACGAAGCCAGGCCTGGTGGAACATCTTTGACTTCTTCATCGTAACCGTCTCCGCGTTGGAGACGGTCCTGGATCTGTGGGCTCGGCACCTCGGTCCGAGGTGGAGAAGCGAGCTGGAGTCGTTTGATATCTGCTAGGAGGCTATGTATTTGTTGGTGTACCTACCTACCTACCTACCTACTACTGCCTACCTGCCTACCTGCCGAAATACCATTCCCTTCCTCCTACCCACCTGCCTACCTACCTACCTACATATCTGACCCACCTAGCCAGCTTTGAGCTTGGGAATTGGGGAGTTGCAGATCCCTGCGTCCCAGCCATACATGCGTAACCCTGGCACAAATAACTACTAATCATTTCACTAAACCCTAAACCCTAAACCCTAAAACCCTACACCCTAAACCCTAAACCCTAAACCCTAAACCCTAAAACCCTACACGATGAGAACCTCGAAAACCCCAATCTGATTCTTAAGGCCCATCTGGCAAGGCCCTCAACCCCGAAACCCTTTAAAGGGAACTCCGGAAAGTTGGAATATAAGGGGTCCTTTAAGGGTCCCTTTAAAGGGATCTATAGGGATTCTATAAGGGTTTAGAGGTTTAGGGCTTTAGAGTTGAGGGTTTAAAGGGAACTCCAGAAAGTTGGAATATGGATTAATGGTAGGATCCCCTATAATTTACCTTAAAGGGGTTACGATATTGATATTCCAACTTTCTGGCTTCTACTGTAAGCCCATTCGAAGCCCCAGCCCTATGGAGTCCTTGCAGGAACCCCCTTCAATCCAACCCTAAACCCTATACCCTTAACCCAAGACTCTAAACCCGTAAACCCTAAACCCCGAAACCCCTAAACCCTAAACCCCAGACCCTAAACTCTTAAACCCTCAACCCTAAACCCCTGAACCCCTAAGCCCCTAAACCGCTAAACCATAAACCCTCAACCCTTAAAGGCCAGAAAGGAACCCCTACAGGATAATTGATGCCTGTACTATTTTGGTGGGTTCCTGATTAGAAATATGTGCAAAAGGGACCCCAAAACCCTAATATAGTTATAGTATAGAATGCACCAAAACCCTAGTCTAATTATTAAGCCCCCTACATTACTGGGCTTTGCAGTACCACTTCAAGATTTAAAGGGGACCGTTATGAAGCAACAGTCTATACTTTTTCGCCCCGGATACTTCAAAGCCCAGATTAGGAGAATATACGCCAAAACCCTATTCTGATTATGAAGGCCCCTATATTCCCTAAACCCTAAACCCTAAACCCTAAACCCTATTTATATTAGGAGCTTGGTGTCCTCCATCTGGGGCTCCGATGCCTTCTCGGTCGTCCGGACGATGCGGCTGGCGCGTGCTCGCCTGAGGGGGGCTCCAGGGCCTCGAGGGTTTAAGGATGTTTAGGGTTCAAGTTTCGGGGTTTAGGTGCATTTAAGGATGTTTAGGGTTCAAGTTTGGGGATTTAGGTGCCTTTAAGCATGTTTAGGGTTCAAGTTTTTGGGTTTAGGTGGATATAAGGATGTTTAGGGTTCAAGTTTGGGGATTTAGGAGGGTTTGGGCTGGCCTTGGTAGTACTTGGGTGGGTTTAGGTTCCAGACTTTCGATCGGGCATTTGGAGTTTCGGGATGCTGGGTTTCAATATCTTCGGGATGAGGGATTTATGTCTTCGGTGTTCTGGATTTGCTGTCTTAGATCCCCAATACCTAACCTTTTAAGTTTTTGGGTTCTTATAGTTTAGTAGGAATCGGAAAGTTTAACCTTGTATTTCTGTGGCTTATTGGTGTAGCAAGATAGGGGCCTAAATACAATAATGACCTATACTATAGGGTTTAGGGTTCCTTTAAACGGGTTCTATAAGGGCTACTGTAAGGATTTAGCTCTTTTGGTGTTTGGGGATCATGGTTCGAAGGTTTTGGAGCGAAGTGGGGACTTGGTTTTGGCAGGGTCAGGCGGGCTTAGGCTCTGCTTGGAGGGTTTTTAGGGGGACTTAATAAGTAGGTAGTAAGTAGACGTATAAGCACCCAAAAAGGGGCCCTAATTGGGGTTATGGTACTTGTGAGTCCCTAAAATAACCAGTTACTAAGTCCCCCGACCCTCCAAGTGGTCTTCGCTCTTGGCGCATGCCGGAGAGCGGGTGTTGCCAGGCTTTAGGTGATTGTGGTGGCTTCTGACTTGTGTGGCGTGTTGCAGCTTCTTTTTTGAGGTGAGGGGGTAAGATTTCCAAGCACCTTGCTTGACGATAAGTTGTTTAGCACTGTAGAGCGCCCTAGTTGCTGCCGGAATCGGGTCTGAGTGTGCAGAATAGGTCGTGTGCCTGAACCCCTAAACCCCGGAACCCCAAATGTACTCCAAAACCTACTTTTCATCAGTGGAGTCCCTATAAGGTAAAAGCCAGAAAGTTGGAATATGATTATCCTGACACTTCTATGGTAAATTATAGGGTATCCTTCCATGAAACCATATTCCAACTTTCTGGAGTTCCCTGTAATGTCGGGCTTCGCATGGTCTTGGACTCTTGGAATTCTGGAAAAAGCAGGGCAGTGGGCAGCAAGTGACTTAGCACGTGCCCCAGCAAAAAAGCGCCACAGTCTGTACTAGAGGGACCTGAAGAATTGCCTACACTATTTTGGGGGGTTCCTTATTAGAACTATAGTAGAATGGGCCCCAAAACCCTACTCGCCGCTGTATTATCCGTTTTGCTTTTTTGTTGTGTGTTCTTTTCGCTGCGGGTTCGGGCGCCTTTTTCTTGTGCAGGGATTCGTTCGTTCTTGCTGCTGGTTTGTTTCATAGGAGGCCAAAAGGGGTTTTAGCCTATGGGGGTTTAGTAGGGATTAGGGTTCCCATAATAGGGTACATATGAAGGAATCCCTACCACAAGAATCTTAAACCCCCCCTTTTGGCCTCCCATCATTGTTGCTCTCGGGGCGCCAAACGCCCGCAGCAAAAATCCCTCTGCAGAAAGGCTCTCCGCACCGACGGCAACGATAAAGAAGCGCGCGTGTGTAGCCGCGTAAAGAAACAAAACGCACCCCACACCCATACCGACAGCAAAAACACGCACCCTCGCACCCGCTGGAGAAGAAGGCGCCAAGCACCCGCAGCCGAAAACGCCAACACTCTTTCCGTCAGAGCCCTTATGGCAGCCTCATAGTAGCGTGAGAGCACCCCAATAATTGCCCTTATGAAAACCTGCATATTGTTGCTGTCATAAATCCTGCATTACCCAGAATAGTAAACATACCATCATTCCCATAGTTGAGAGTCCGTAAGGTAATGCAGGGGTTATATCATCAACCGTAGTACCCTTGTCTTAGCCTGAGGCAGCTCGTTTTGTTCCTGAATCCCCCCTATTTCGTCAGTTGCCAGGTGCTCTTCGAGGGATGCGTTTCCTTCGAGTCTTTAGATACTTCAGCGCCCTGAGGCCCTGTGCTTTTATTTAGGGTTCAGGGCTGTCTTAGTTTAGGGTTCAGGGTTTTCGAGATCAATTCCGTGGGATGTGCAGAAGCGCAAAACTGTCTTGAACTGCAAAGCTGCCCCTGCCCTGCGAAATCCCCGAGCTTCCTCCCCTAGCATGGAAAGCCTGCATGCAATAACCTTGCATGCAGAAGCTGTTATATAGGAGGTGGCCTTCTTCCTTTTCTGTTGTCGGATTCCCCATGATCGCACTGTAAATACTCTGCGCATAGATGGCCTGCTTCCTAACTGTTTAGGGGCTCTTAAGCTGATCATTGAGGGTTCGATTTTGTTGGCCTCTTTGTCGGAAACTACTGTAAACTGTTGTAGGATCGATTTTTGGAGCGACGCACCAAAATGGGGAACAGCAGGGTAGACGTTATGAAGGATCGACTGCATAGGTGGTTTGGGAGTTTCCGAAAATTGGGGGTACCTTATTTGGGGGTCCTCAGAATAAGGATCCTACTATTTAGGGTACTATGTTAGGGTCCCCTATTTTCGGAAACCCCCATTTATCATGCACGACACACCGGGCCAAGCTGATCGCTGGCTCCAGGGTGCTGGTCCTCTCCATCGTGAGCACCATCAACTCTCTGCTGTGGACGATCGTGCTGCTTTTCATCATCTTCTACAGCGGCACGGCCGGTTTAGGGTTCAGGGTTTAGGACTATCGTGCTGCTTTTCATCATCTTCTACAGTGGCACGGCTGGTTTAGCATAATCAGCAGCAGATTTATCTTGCTATCCCACTCTAACCCTAAGCCTTCACCCCTCGACCCTACATCCTTTGCTCTAGACCCGAAGACCCAAAGCCTCAACCCCTCGACGCTATACCTAAACCCACACCCAAAACCTAAACCCAAACCTGTGAGGCCTAAGCACCGCCCAAGACGTTTTGGCTTGTCTCGCCAGTTCTCTGGCTTTCAAGCGAAGTCTTTGGCCAAACCATTGAATGCTTAAGCTGAAGCCCGAGAACGATTTAGGGTGGAGTCCTTAGAGATAGGGGTTCAGGGGTTTAGGGGTTTGGGGTTCTGAACCAGGGACTGCGAAGCTCCAAAAACATCATCCGGCTCTTTACATACTCTGAACTCTCAACTGAGGGGTTGCCCCAAGATCCCAAAGTTCGCCCGATCCCCATCGCCACTACAAGGCCCCCTTCCTGATTTTCGCCTCCCTGGTTGAGGCTTCGGCGTCATCCTGACGCAGTTGGTCACAGACTACTGCCGCTTCCTGGCGGTCGAGGCGAGCAACAACATGAATGCAGTTCCGGAAGCTGGTCCGCGACGGCAGTCTTGTCCTTGTCTTGTTAGGATTTAGGGTTTAGGGTGTCTTGATTCCTTTTTCTGTCTTGTCTCCTGTAACAAGAGGGCCTTAGCGCTCCTCAATATTTGTAGCACAGTAGGCACCAAAACCACGTTGAAATTAATAGGCAAGGACCCCAAAAGGGACCCTAATTTTGACAACCACCCACATGGAGACGTCAGGGGCCTCAAAAACAGACTGCAGAAGCCTGGAAGCCTGCCCCTTAAAACCCTAAAGCCCCAATCCCGATATTCGAGGGATCCTACTGTAAGTTACGGTATATTCCTTAATTAAGGGATATTGGTTAGAAGGGGCCCCGACCCTGTAATAGTGGTATAATAGGAATATAATAGGGCCCTAGTATAATCGTTATAGTCACTATTACAGGGTGGGGGCAGCTTCTAAGACACTGGAGTCTCTGGGTTGAGTACAGGAGTGATGTGGTCTTTGGAGACTCATCTCTAAAGCTGTTTCCACAGGGACCCTTAGGGGGGTAGGGGGGTACTTGGAGGGTCGGGGGACTTAGTAAGTAGGTAGTAAGTAAGTAGACTTATAAGTACCCTAAAAGGGACCCTGATTGGGGTTATGGTACTCATAAGTCCCCAAAGTAACCAGTGACTAAGTCCCCCGACCCTCCAGGTAGGGGACTATGTTTCCTTAAGGCCCTATGAGATACTTATTATGGGCCAAAAGGCCCCCTACCCCCGCTCCCCGTCCCCCTTACCCCCCAAAGGGTCCCTATGATCCGCACTGCTTTAGTGTTAGGGTTTAGGGTTTAGGCTTTAGGGTTCAGGGTTTAGGGTTTAGGGTTTATTTTGATGCCAAGGAATGTCCAGCCGAACTGGACAAGTATTGGTCCAGTATCGGCCAGAGCATGCTGACGCTCTTCTACGCTACGTGGCTGCGACTTCGGGTTCTAGACTCCCTGGTTCTTAGTAGGGAATGGGCTGTCTTTAAGGGTTACTATAAAGGTTCCACTATAAGGGTATATATATACTATAAGGGTTACGCTATAGGGGTTTAGGGTTCTTAGTGGACTCCCTGGTGCTTAGTAGGGAATGGTGGAATGGATTATGGAGACTACTATTCAGGGACTTCTATAGGGATCCATTCCCCCATTCCCTCCTAAGCACCAGGGATTAGAGCTAAACCCGAAGCCCTACACTCTGAATCTGGGGCCGTACTTGGAGGGTCAGGGGACTTAGTAACTGTTTATTCTACGGACTTATAAGTACCATAACCCCAATTAGGGTCCCTTTAAGGGTACTTATAAGTCTACTTACTACCTACTTACTAAGTCCCCCAACCCTCCAAGTAGGGCTTCGAGGTAGCAGGCCGGGCCAGGAGGGTGGATGGCAGCACGGCAACCATATGGGAGTTTCCGATAATAGGGGGACCTTAGTAGTACCCTATCTAGTAGGATCCTTATTATAAGGACCCCAAAACAGGGTACCCCTAATTTTCGGAAACTCCCATATCTTTCATTTTCGGGTTTTATCAGTTCAGGTTTCGGGGTTTCCCTTATCTGAGTAAGCTGAATTACAGAAACACGATCTGTTGAGGGGGATATCTGGGAACCCAGGCGGCATCTTTTTCTTGAGACATTCTTAATGATCCCATCTGCTTCACTAGGTTCTTCAACCAGGCTAACATGCAAGCCCGAAACCGTAGGCTTTGGCAGTTAGGATTTTGCACTTTTCATTCTCTATTCTTTATTCCTTCATTTTCCCCTAAACCCTAAACCCTAAACCCTAAACCCTAAACCCTAAACCGTGTTCCCCGTGACAGCCGAGATAGCTGAGGATTGAGCCTTGAGGCGGTAAACTCCACCGAACAAGTGTTTACGATTCGGAAGTAAGATTAGGGGTCCTGTTTTGGGCACCCTAAATATTAGGTTCCTTTAAAGGGGTCCTAAAAGGGATCTATAGGGGTTCCTTAAAGGGATCTATAGGGTTTAGGGGTTTAGGGTTCAATGATTCAAGCGTTTCGGGTTCAGTAGCCGTACTGGCCTTAGCATTAACACTGGACCCTGTGATGCCTGCATGGAAATCCGATAAGCCCTTTGCCCTCAAAGCCTAAACCTTAAACCCCAAATCCAAAACCCCGAGCCCTGAACCCTGAACCCAAAACCCTAAACCCTTAAACCCCTAAACCCTAAACCCTAAATCCTAAACCCTAACTAACCCTAGACCCCAATCCCTTCAGCTCAGCCGCAAGTGCTTCCCTAAGCTCTCAGCTCAACGGGCGGCTGGTCGAAAGGGTTTAGGCCCTGAATCCGCGCCATCATCATTGCTCCATCCTGGAGGACCAAATGACCCTTAAAAGTAGGGCCCTACTTGGAGGCCCTTTTGACTTAGTAAGTAGGGTTAGTAAGGTAAGTTAAGGGGATTATAATAGGGTTTCTAGGGGATACTAAGTAGACTTACTAAGTCAAAAGGGCCTCCAAGTATACCCATATACTATCAACCCCTATATGGTATATGAACCTTAAACCCTTTTAGGGTTCATGTCGTCCTTCAGGATATAGCAGAATCCAGAATGTTGCAACATCACTATCCTCATGCCCTTGAGGTAAAGCAGCGGGAATCCCAGCACTAATCATGCTTAAGCCATGTTCCAACTTTCTGGGGTTCACTGTACGCAAGCTCCCGCAATGTTAACGTTCCAAATCGATACCCGATGATCGATGCGCTGCCTCGAGTACCCCCCCACCCACAAGATTGTTTGAACAGCGCTTGCCGTGAAACCCAAGACCGTAAACTTAGATCCCCATTACCTAACCTTTTAAATTTTTGGGTTCTTATGGTTCAGTAGGAATCGGAAAGTTTAACGTTCTATTTCTGTGGCTTATTGGTGTAGTAAGTAAAGCCAAAACTGCAAACCGCTCACCTCAAAATGATTAATTAATCAGTAAGACCCCTAAATGAAAGTACCTGTAATCCCAAATCAGGCCATCACCAACGGGGTTGCCTGGTCAGACGCCGTCCGCCCGCTGGAGGATGTTTCTGTACTGGCTGTCGGCTTCGTGCACCTCCGACTCATTTTAGGGTGTAGGGTTTCGGGTTTAGGTGTTTGGCAACCTCATTCTTTGGGGGGGAAGCTCGGAGTTTATGAACAAGGAACCGCTGCTGCGGGGTTAAAGTCTCGTGAGTTTGGGGTTTTTTGGAGTTGTTACTGGCCGGCTGCACGCGGCGTCTGGCACGAGGGGGTTGACGTTCAGGGCTTTCCAGGGTTTCGGTGCTGCTGCATGAAATTGACCAGTTCCCAAACCCGTTGCCCCTCTGTTTCCTTAGATAAAATAGGCATCCCGCCTTCGGTTCATACTTGCGTTCAGCCCAGCCCTAAAGACAAAACTTAAGCCCTAAGCCCTGAACCCTTAAAGCCCAAACCCTAAGCCCCGAGCCCTGAGCCCCATACCGTGAAGCCCATAGGTTTGAAGGCCCCAAACGCTTAACGGATCCCAGAATTGCCCAAACGCAGTCCCATGAAAGTGGTAACCTAGGGGTTTCATTGCCAAAACCCTCTTAGCATCCCTGGCTTAAACTAGGATGCCCAGTAGTACCCTTATTCCCTTTTTGTAGTCCTAGGTTCCTTATAAAGTTACCCAATACCAAAAGGAGAGGCCTTTTTATTCTTAGGTTACTGGGTATCCTAGTAAAGTTTAATTAGGAACTTATCGCTCCTCCGTTCATAATTTAGGGATGGTATCTTTTCTCTCTTTCTTGCGATAGGAACACACATTGAGCACAGGATTTGGGAGACTCTGTGTCAATCCTAGCTTAGGGTTTAGGGTTAAAGTCGAATCATTGGACGGACCTCAAACCCTGAGGCAGTGCCGCTGTAGGTTTCAAGACGGGCTTGGCAAGGTGTCTCTCTCTCTCTCTCTCTCTCTCTCTCTCTCTCTCTCTCTCTCTCTCTCTCTCTCTCTCAGCAGATTAGAGTTCAGGGTGTGGGGTTTGGGCTCGTATGCAGAGAGTCTTCTGCAGAGAGTCTTCTGCTATGCTGAAGTCAAGGTATGAATTTTCACAGGTGCGGTCCCACGGCCCTGCAAGTCAAGCTGCAGCGTGTAGATCGGATTTAGCGGCCCGAATGTAGAAGTACGGCTGATGGACACAGTCATGCATGACCCTGCGCACGCAGAACTGTGGGACTTGTGGTACATTCCTTCCCAGGGAATATGCATCAGCAGTATCTCCCGTCTGAGGATCTTCTACATCATCATCAGTGTTTTCACGCGACTGGCCTCATTTCTGGAACGGTCCTAGCACCTCAACCCTAAACCCTAATCCCAAGACCCGGAACTTTAAACCCTAAACCGGGTTTTAGGATTTGAGGGTTCAGGGTTTCTGGTCCCGGAGCAGTATTCCCCCTGACGCCAGAGCTTCAACAAGAACTGCTACGTCTCCTTTTTAGAACCGCGGTCTCATTCGGCTCAAACTCGAGCTGTTCTGCTGGGTCTCGTGTCGCGTCACGCAATGCACACGCAGCACCCATGGAACACACATCCGCACTTACGGAATGCACATCTGAATCCTTGGAATGCCCATGGGCGCTGTAGCGAGTTCCTGCGGGAGATGTTGTTGATGAGCGAAAAGGACGCAGGCACGAACACGAGCTGCCGCAGAGTCGGCTCATCGCAGATGCAGACACAAACCAGACAATCAGACAGCCAAGCGAAGAGGAGATCGTGCGTTCGGGTTTCGAGCTTCGAATCACCATGGAAGCCGTTCGAAACTCCATGAAAAGCTCAACAGATGCCCACTCTAATGCTTGAAGGCCCCATATTCCCTAAACCCTGCGCTCCCAACCCTCCACTCTAAACCCCGAACCTGAAGCCTTAATCTTTACACTTTCAGCTTTAAGCCGCAGCTTTCGGGATTTGCGGATTCGCTGGGTGGGCTTACCTTCAGCTTGTAGGCCTCATCCTGTTTGCACTGAAACCACAAGTGGTCCCATACAGAAGCGTGCGAGTAAGGGCTTTATAGGGGGATTTTCATTTTCTTAGACTCCGTCTTACGCCGAAACCCCCATACCATCCTAAACCCTAAGCCCTAAACCCCCCATACCATCCGGAACCCTGACTCCGTAAGCCGAACTTACATGAGGTTGTTGAATGTGGTGACAGGTCCCTCGGCTGCACGGCAAATCTCCAAGTGCTCTGGGTTTACCCAGAGACTCCAATATCCCTTAATTAAGGAATATACCTTAAACTATAATAGGATCCCTGATATGATTTAAGGAATATTCCTTAATTCAGGGATATTGGAGTCTCTGGATAACTACCTGGAGGGTCGTTGGGACTTAGTAAGTGGCTATTCAGTAGGGGTTTCAGTTTTCCTCAATAAGGTCCCATAGAAAATGTAATTCTATTCTTTGCCTACTCACGAAGACACCCGACCCTCCAAGTAGAGCCATGGGTTTTAGGCTACCATCTTTAGCAGACGCGGGGACAGTTGCGGTGCTGTTGCGCAGCTTGGCCGGTCTTTGCATTGAAGAAGGCGTCTTCGTGAACACCGCCATCGAGCGAGCAAGTGCGGACAAAGACATCGCCGCACTCAAAGCTTTCCAGAAGCGCAAGGAGCATCGCTCGGTTTCAGCACTGGGCAGCTTGATCTTACAGGATTTCTGGCAAAGTAGAGACGACTGTTGAAACCGAAGCCCAGCAGTTGAAGCGTCAAAGCTTGAACCTTGGAGCCTGGATCAAAAACCCCAGCTCCCGAATCAACCCTAAATCATCCTAAACCCTAAGCCCTGACCTGAACCCTAGAAGCTGAACCCCGAACCCTAAACTAAGTCTTAAACCCCCAAACTACCACTCGGCCTGCAGATGCCGCACTCTCACCCATATTGCGGGGGTGCTCGGACACTGTGGGGCATACCTTAGCCTTTTGCAAGTGCTCCTGCGGTTAGGGATACCTTTTTGAATTCCAAATTAGGGTATATAATAAGAACCTACAAAAAAGTAGGGTTTGGTAGGTTAAGGTAGATGTGTATGGCCAGTATAGGCTACAGGGATTGGCATCTTCGAAATTGAGCGTTTAAGGCTCCGCTTCAGGCTCCATGGTAAACCCTACCAGTAGGTCCTGGGTTTTAACTCATCTACACTACGACGAAACGGCAACTACCACCACGACAACGACGACGACTGAACTCGAAAAGCTAAACCCCAAACCCTGAATCAAAAGTCCTAGACCCCTAATCCGATGCCCTACATGAAATTCCAAAGCCGAAGCCCCGTGTACACCCGTTTAAACTCTGTGCACGCCATATAAACTTCATGACTCAATGTCGACCTTATGTATATCGCGTAAGCCGCATAGCATTATAGTATAAGCTTTATCTAAACCAATTAAATCCGTCAAAATCTCCCACATACACACACTCCACGAAAGCCCCGCAGGAGCAAATCCAGGTGCTGCGGCACGCCTTCGAGGCGATGGACCACTGGCAGACGAACAATCTGAAGATCAAGGACTTGGTTCTTGTTAAGGGATTTAGATCCAGTTACCAAGTGAGAATAGATTCTTATTATGGTAACTTAAATTGAATTTTTACAGTAGAAGCCAGAAAGTTGGAACATCATTGCCCTCGTGCCCTTAAGGGAAAGTAGAAGGAATCCCAGCATTATTCATCCTAAATTTATGTTCCAACTTTCTGGGGTTCACTATAAACAAGAACCCAGACAGGGGCCTCCTTCTCAGGGCCCCGCTTCAGGGTTCCCTTTCAGGGCTCCCAGGACGGCCTCCTGTAAGGGATCCCTTAGGAGTCGGGTTGCGGATGCTATCCATAAGGGTTCTGTAAGGGATCTATAGGGTTTAGGGTTTAGGGTTTAGGGGTTGGGGTTTAGGGTTTTAGGGCTTAGGGTTTAAGGTTTTTTGGTTTAGGGCTTTAGGGTTTAGTGTTTAGGGTTGAGGGTTTGGGACTGCATCATGGCTTATCAGGGTTTCAAGGCTTGGGGTTGCTTGGCTTATGAGTCAGGATAACTGCTTCTCTTGTTTGTTGTCGTTGTCGTTTCCTGGTTTTGCGCTCATCTTCGTTAAAAAGATAGTATGAGCTATTGTGTTTCTTACTGTGAGTTTACTGTTACCTGTAATCACGTTCAAAGACTCCCCAAAAGCAGGACATCGAGGAGGCGATGGGCTTGGAAAGCGTGGGTGCGTGCTTCGGCAAGGGGTTTCAGGTGATTTTCGCGGGGCTTTGGGTAAAAGGTTTAGGTTGAGGATATTTGAGATTTCATTGAACACTGCAGCCCGGAACGATCCGGAACGGACGCCAGACCTTGAACTCAAACTCCGAAACTAGATGGAGGGTTTTATGGCCTAGTAAGTCTATGGATGGAACCCCTCATTTCTCTTCCGAGGTTCTTGGAGTCTTTGGACATATCCACCGACGACATCCGGATGCTCTTCACGCTCATCGACGCCGACAACAGCGGCTCGGAACTGGTTTTAAGCCCGAAACCCAAACCCCCTAAACCCCTGAACCGGTAAACCCTTAAAGCCCTAAACCCCTAAACCCCACACGCTTAAACCCTAAACCATAAGCCCTTAAACCCTAAACAACAAAGCCCAAAACGCTTACAGGAATCTCGTAAAGGAACCTCTTGAAGGAACACCGGTTTTCAGGACCCTCTGAAAGCAACCCTAAACCCTGAACCTCCAAGAACACAGGTGGTTCGATCGACCTGGAAGAGCTTCCCGGCTTTTGAAGGTTTCAGTCCCTTTTTTGGCCCTACTTGGAGGGGCATGGGACGTAGTAAGTAGGTTATAAGTAGGGTTATAATTGGGGTAACTCCATTTAGGGTACTTATAACTCTACTTATAACCTACTTACTAAGTCCCCTGCCCTTCCAAGCACTATAGGGGCCTGAGGAAGGGTTTAGGGGTTAGGGAACAGGGTTTAGGGTTTAGGGTAGGGACCATAGGGCTTGCATTCATAGGGTGATTGAGAAACTCTTAATCTTGGGTCTGGGAAGGGCATTTCGGCATGTACCATAGGGGCCTTAATAATTACCCATACTGTTTTGGGGGTTCCTTGCAACAATTATAGTCTACTGGGCCCCAAAACCTTATTCTAATTTTTAAGGCCCCTTTAGCAATTGGTTTGGGGCTTTCCGGGTTGACGGGTTAGGGGTTTGGGGTTTAGTAGTTTCGCATTCCCTTTAGGGTCTAGTTGCTTGGTTTGAGGAATCAGGGTTCGGGGTTTATGATGTGGGGTTTGTGGGTTCAGTGTTTCATAGTGATCCTTAGGGGTGTAGGGGGGAGGGGTGTAGGGGACTATATTTCCTTAAATAGGCCTTAGTAGTCCTTATTATGGGCCTTAAGGCCCCCTACCCCCCCTCCCCCTACACCCCTAAGGATCCCTATGAGTGTTTTAGGGTATTAGAATGCAGAAACCCTAAACCCTAAACCCTAAACCCCTAAACCCTAAACCCTAAACCCCTAAACCATTCAGGGTTTCGGGTTTACGGTTTGAGGGCCGAGGGGTTGCATTTGTGAAGTTCAGGGTCTCAGGCTTGAGAGCGGTAGTTGGGGGGGTCTTGGGGCTTTACTTAGATAAACCCTAAACCCTAAACCCTAAACCCTAAACCCTAAACCCTAAACCCTAAACCCTAAACCCTAAACCCTAAACAGTGGACAGAGGAACTCTAAACTTTTTGGCCTTATTTATGAGCTCTATCTTAGAAAGCTTGAACTTTTTGGGGCCCGGTCGTTGAAGAAGAGGGTTTAGGGTCCGGGGCCAGGGGTCTAGTTGCTGGAGCTTCTTTTGGTTATACCGTTATACCTTAAGAACTCCTCCTGGGCCCTTGAACCCTAAACCCTAAACCCTTTCAACCCTAAACCCTTTACCCGAAATCCGAAGCCCCTAAACCCCTAAACCGCTACGTAAAGCCCCCAGGTTCGTGTCGGGTTGCATGCAGCTGCATGGGCCGGCGAAGAGCCTTCAGCTGGCGAAGATGAGCTACGAACCTGGGCTTTGGGGTTCAGGGTTTGGGGGTTTAGAGATATGGGAGTTTCCGAAAATAGGGGACCCTAATATAGTACCCTAAATAATAGGATCCTTATTATAAGGACCCCAAAATAGGGTACCCCCTATTTTCGGAAACTCCCATATAGGGGTTTAGGGCTTAGGGTTTAGGGTTTAAGGGTTCAGGGGTTTAGGGTTTGATTTCGGGCCTCGGGCTTCAGGCCGCAAACCCAAAACTTACATAGCTGGCATCTGGCATCTGAATTTAGGGCCTAGAGTAGGCCCTTATTCCCTTTTTTGGGGTTCAGGTTCCCTTATAAGCCCCTTTAAACCAAAAAGGGCACCCTTTTTATTCCTAGGCTACTCTTGGGTCTAGGAATTTAGGGCTTGTTTTTTTTGTCTTTGGTGCGGTTCCATTGTACGCGCGGTAAGAAGTCGAGTCTGGTTTTTTGAAGTTGAAGGTGCTGCCCGCGAGGTGCTGAGGCATGTCAGTTTTAGCATGTAGGGTGTGGGGTTTGGGATTCTGTTTTCGTTGTGGTACTCAGTGCTGTTGCGAGTTTGAAATCGGTGTTTAGGGCTGAGGGTGAACCCTATACATTAAACCCTTCAACCCTTAAACCCCTAATTTGAACCCTACACCTTAAACCCTAAGCCCTTGAACCCTTAAGCCCTAGCCCCTTAAACCCTTAAACCCCTGAACCCTTAAACTCCAGGGCCTCAATCCTTATAAGCCTAAACCGGATTACGGGCTTGGTGGGGATCGAGGCTCCTTCGCCTTTGCCCGAAACCCGAAACCCTAAACCCTAGAGCCCCTTCAAATCTAGGGGCCTCAAACCCTACACCCTAGGGCCCGAAACCCTAAACCCTAGGGCCCTAAACCCGAAGCCCTACAGTGGAAGTCTTTGCGTGATGAACGGCTGTTTCGGATCTCCGGTTTACAAGAGAGGCTTTATAATAATAACTTACTACACGGTTGTGGGGGTTCCTCATTATCAGTATAGTATGGTGGGCGCCGAAACCCTATTCTACTTGTTAAGGCCCTTACATCAGGGGCTTACGGTTTGAGGGTTTAGGGGTTCCCAGAGACTCCAAAGCCCCTTAATTAAGGAGTCGACCTTAAATTATAATAGGGATCCCTAATATGACTTAAGGTATATGCCTTCATTAAGGGGCTTTGGAGGCTCTGGGTTGAGGGTCAGATTCTAGAGCCTCAGATCCTCCGCGCAGAACTGTTTCACAGGGGCCCCTAAACTCTTTTTGTAGTCCTAGGTTCCTTATAAAGGTACCCAATACCAAAAAGCGAGGCCTTTTTATTCTTAGGTTACTGAGTATCCTAGGTTACCAGCGCTACAGGGGCCCCTAAACCCCAAACCTCAAGGCTCCGAAGCCTAAATCCCGAAATCCCCAAACCCTCCACAATAGCACCGAGGAGAATAAGATCACCCGGGAAGCGGTGAACACGATGGGAGCCAACATCCGGACTTCGGCTTTTTGGAGGGTTTCTCTTGTTTTACAAGTGTTTTTGTGGCGGCTTAGACTTCGGGGAGGGTCTTTTTGGAGTATTGTAGGTATTCCTTGACCCAGTTGAGGATTCCTATAGGGTTGTTTTCTCTTAATTTTGTGTTTGTAAGGGAGCCATAAAGAACCGGATCCCCAAACCCTAAACCCATCCTAAACCCTAGCCCCTAGACCCTAAACCCTACACCCTAAACCCTAACCCCTAAACCCCCAAACCCCTAACCCCTAAACCCTTTCGGATCATTCAGGGTGAAGGAGGACTAAGATTGAGGGTTGATGGCTCAAGGTATGTATACTTATACTTATATGCATATGTACATGTATATGCATATACGCATATGTATAGGCATAATTATGTATATGTAGTAGTGTTGGGCCTTTGGGCCTTTGGATTAAGGGTTTGAGAGGTCTCCGAAAGCCCGGGACCGTAAACCCTAAACCAGGGTTCCGCCAAAAGTTGTTTAGGATCTCGCAGGGCTTCATGTGGCTTTGTTAGGTCCAGGGGTTCGGTCCTTTGGCTTCAAATATTCGTGCGGCCGCAAGGAGGAAGCATTGGAACCGTAAGCCCTAAGCCCCTGAACCCCTACACCCCTAAACCCCTAAACCCCCTAAACCCCTAAACCCCTAAACCCCCTAAACCCCCTAAACCCCCTCAACCCTAAACCCCTAAACCCCTAAACCCCTAAACCCCTAAACCCCTAAACCCCTAAACCCCTAAACCCCTAAACACCTAAACCCCTAAACCCCTAAACCCCTAAACCCCTAAACCCCTAAACCCCTAAACCCCTAAACCCCCTAAACCCCTTAAACCCCCTAAACCCCCTAAACCCCCTAAACCCCCTAAACCCCCTAAACCCCCTAAACCCCTTAAACCCCTTAAACCCCTAAACCCCTAAACCCCTAAACCCCGTAACCCCGTAAACCCTAAACACTTTTGTTTCAGGGAAAGAAGCACTGGCAGGGAAGAGTTTGGCCCCCGTTGCTTGCAGGACGATCCTGGCCAGGATGGAGGTGATGATGAAGCCTTCCGGGCTTATCCGTGAGCCCCTGTGACAGTATAGATTCTTTTTTTGCAAAAAATTTCATTTCTGCAAAACATCCGAAGGTATAGAGTTCCAGTAGATGAAATGGAATTTTTCTGATCCGCAGCCATGTTGCCAGTTACGGTCCGCGTTGTCATGAATTGCCTTTAGATTCGTCAAACCATAGGTCAGAGCATCCTGCACATATTTTCCAATCTTTTGGATTCGCCCAAAAACTCCCTTGCACCAAAGGTGCACGGGAGTGACGGTGGAAATGTGTTCATAGCGTCGTAGTAACTGTCATTGATTTGACTGGAGAGACCCCGTTGCTCTTCCAGCAGGGCTTTGAACCACTGACTTAGTAAGTAGGTAGTAAGTAGACTTATAAGTACCCTAAAAGGGACCCTAATTGGGGTTATGGTACTTATAAGTCCCTAAAATAACCAGTTACTAGGTCCCCCGACCCTCCAAGTATGGTTGTCCCCGTGGATTCAACAGTTTATCAGAGCTCGTCCCCTCCCCAAAACGAGACAACAAACAGCACCACCTACCAGTCTCCACACGCCAGCCTCTCTGATTCTCCTAGTCATACCAGTAGTAGAGCAGGCAACCTTTAACCTTTTTCGCGGTACTCAATCCCCATATAATCCCTTTATAACCTTCAGTTCGCCAGGATACTCGACAAGTACGTTCCTGAGTTTTGAACCCTAAACCCTAAACCCACCCCTAAAACCTCAACCCTGAACCCTACACGCCAAACCCTTAAACCCCAAACCCACACCGGACCCCCAGAGCCCAGAACACTTGGCTTCGGACAATTCCCCAAAGCCCGAACCCTTAGGATTCCCTCCTTTGGAGGGCGAGGAGTCTGAGACCAAAAGCCTTAGCTTGAGTTTAGGGTTTAGGGTTCGTTTTCTTCTTCTTAGTCTTATGATAAAGAGGATCATTGTGGGTATCTCTCTTGTTGAAGTTGTCGTTTTTCAATCTTATCCCAACGACCCCATCCCCTTCGCACATTCATCCTTAACGCCCAAGCTCAAAACCCAAAAACTACAGCCCACATCTTCAACCCTGAACCCTAAACCCTAAGCCCAAAGCCCTAAACCTTAACCCTGAACCCTAAACCCCAAACCCCAAACCCTAAACCCAAACCCCAAACCAAAAACCACAAACCCTAAACCCTAAACTCCAAACCCTAAGCCTAAACTCAAGGCATAGGCCGCCCACCTACCGTGGCTGAGCGGCGCTTAAGCCCCTCGACCTCGATGGCGCAGACCGACCCAAGACGCTTGCCCGCCTCTCCACAGCTGGCCGGACAGGGTCCAAAAGTGGCGCCGGACACGGTCCTGGGCGGGGCATATGTTGCCGCCCTGGTCCGGCCTGGCCCCTTGCCTTTGCCACGGTCCAAAAAATGGCGCCGGACACCCTCCAAAAAGTGGCGCCGGACATGGTCCCGGCCTCTTGTGTGGGGCTCATAAAGGCCTCCAGAAAGTGGCGCCGTGGCGGTCACGACATCGCTTCATGATAGCAACGACAGCTATCAAGTATGAGTTTCCTGCACGAAGTTCGAAAACGCAGCTCCATTTGACATCCATTACCACGCAACCGCATCGCACTTGGATGTCCCTGCCCTACTCTACGCTGCCCTCTTGCGGTTGAAGCAATAATGAAAACCATGGAATGAGTTTAGGTGCTAAACCCTGAAAGGAATAGGTTTGGGTGGCTTGGCCGCCTTAAACGGCGTGGGGTGGGAGAGTTAAAACGTAAAAGCCATCCACGACCAGGCTCCAACGGCCAATTGTCAGGGGACGACGCACTCGACAGGACCATGTCGCAAGATATTTCCGCTTTTCGCCACTCTACGGCAAACCCTGAACCCTAAACCCTAAACCCCATATCTTCAACCTGAAGCCCCGGAGCTTCAGCGACGGAGCCCTGAACCCAACACCCCTACTCGGAGGTTCAACGGTAGTTTTAAGGGCTCCTTTAGGGGTCCCTTTAAAGGCATCTATAGAGATTCTGCAAGGGTTTAGGTCTTAGTCCAAGTAGACCCTACAGCCTAGCCCTGGGCTAGGAAAGAAAACCCCGAGGCCCAATGCCATAAACCCCGAATCCTAAAAAAACCTCCGAAGCCTTAAACCTTAAACCCCATACTACCGTAAACCCCAAAAAGAGCCCCTAATCCCTAACCCCAAACCCTAAACCCCGAAACCTCTAAACCTCTAAATCTTTAAGCCCTGAACCCTAAACCCTAAAAGCAACCCCTGAACCCTAAACCCCCAAACACGAAGAAGGGAAGCTGGGTCAAGAGCCTGGCACCAAAGGTGCCAATGGAGGGTCCTGCGAACCTGGGTTTTTAGAGTTCCAGGCTGTTAAGGCCTTGCTTGGAGGGTCGGGGGACTTAGTAACTGGTTATTTTCGGGACTTATAAGTACCATAACCCCAATTAGGGTCCCTTTGAGGGTGCTTATAAGTCTACTTACTACCTACTTACTAAGTCCCCCGACCCTCCAAGTGGGGTTTAGGGTTCTTTTTTTGGGCTCAGGTCTTGGGGTCGATGGTGTTGTCAACCTGGGTGATTAGGGTTTGTAGGGTTCAGGGTTAAGGGCTTAGCGTTTAGGGTTTCTTGTTGGGATTTAGGGTCTTGAGGGTTTTTAGGGCTTATTTAGAATTTAGAGTGTAGGGCTTAGTGATTTGGGTTCAGGGTGCTGCGAACCGAACTCTTGCAAACAATTGGAGGAAAGTGCTTAGCAGCACGTGCGACGTGTCATGCAAAGCTGAGTTGTTTACACGGTTCCAAACTCCTAGCCAGGCTTGTCTCTCACTTCTAAACTTTGCTCGATGACAAGGCATTCTTAAGCAAGGAGGTGCTGTTGAACTACTGTTGAACAATAAGCGTTCGTGGCAAACCCGATGAATGAAGCTGACAAACGTTCTCTGTGAGTTGGAGCCCTATAAGCAGTGCAAGCCCCTAGAATCCTGGTGAAACATGACAGTCACGGATCCTCCACGTGTGTAAGCCTTAAGCCCGAGTTCTTGAGACGACCGCCTAAACCCATATTATAGTGCTCTTACAGTGGCCCGTGCCCTTCAAGTGGATGCTTAGTGGAGAAGTTACTATAGGGGCCTAGATAATTACCTCTACTATTTTGAGGGTTCCTCATAATATGTACAGTATAATGGGCCCCAAAACCCTATTCTAATTATTAGAGTAGGGTTTTGGGGCCCATAATGCTATAACCGAGTTCCTGCGTTCCCGGTTCGGCAGGGGCCATCAGTCCTCTGAAGCCACCAGTGCTCTCGCCTCGAACGAAGAAAAGGGAGGGCGTAGGGCTTAAAATAGGGGCCTTAATACTTAGAAAATGGTTTTGTGGGTATATTATACACTAATCATAATCAGGAACCTCAAAATAGTAGCATTGGCAATTTTGAGCAACGTGGCAATGCTTCTTTTTTTTTTTTTTTTCTCTCTCTCTTTCTTTCTTTGTTTCTTTTTCTTTCTAAGTTCCTATAGACAGAGACGTCTCATCGAGCCGGCTCAGGGCTTGGTATTAGGTGTGTTGCCTCATTTTATTGAGTTTCAGCCCATTTCCCGATCTTTATATATATATATATATATATGTATGCTTCCACCTGTTTGTAATCATGTATGAGGTTCAATCAACGTGTACTGTGTGTACAGATGTTTCTGTCTACTCTGTCTTGCCTTTCTTCTGGATCGTGGGGCAGAACACAAGATCCCAAGCCGTTCCTCGCCTCTCTGGGCTCGGCATGCTTCGGTGATGCGTCTTTTTTTCGTAGCTCCCGGCGCCCCCAAGCCCCCAAACGAAAGCTTACGGTTTACAGTTCAGGGCCCTAGGGTTTAGGGCTTCAGGCTCAAGTACCCGAAACCTGAAACCCTAAGGGCCAGAGCCTGGACAACAAGCAACGCAACAGGCCGGGCCTCGCATGCCAAACGGTTTCGAGCGGGAGGTTTCAAGGTCGGACGCTTGGAGCAAGATGGCGGAGACTTGAAATCTAACATCCTGGTCCGGACCCCCCGGCTGAGATTGTTGAGCACCAAAGCGCTAAGGTAACAGCGACGCTGCAGACCCTATACCCTGAAACCAAACATTTCGAGCCATGTCAAGTGTACATGGCGACTCTGCTGCCCACGCTGACCTGCACCCGACCTTTCTGCAGCTACGAGACTATCTGGATGTACAGCTCCTTGGCAGAGAGTGTAGGACAGATGGTTGCGGTACTGTTGAGGGTTCAGACCTCAGTACCTACAGTAAAACCCCATAAAGTTGGAAGCCGGTTTAGGCCAAATAGTGCGGGATTCCCTATACATTACTCTTAAGGATCGAGGCTGTGGGGTTTCCAACTTTTGGGCTTCTACTATAAACCCTAAACCTCAAAACCGGAACATTGAGTGTTGGCAGATGTCCGGGTTCGACAGCGCGGAACCAGTCCACTGTTCTTGGAACAGGACTTCGCTACAAAGCCGTGCTGCAAGAGCCTTATGGATAAGGGTTTCAGTTTAGTGTTACATACTCAAGGGTACTCTAAACTTTAGACTGAACCCCCTAAACCCTAAACCCCTAAACCCTTATCCCGCTAAAACCTAAACCCCCGAAACTCCCCAAAACCCCCAAACCCTATAGATCCCTTATGGAGCCCTTATGGATCCCTTTAAAGGAACCCCCTATAGATCCCCCCCCCCAAAACCCCTAAAGCCCAGGTTCGCGAAGCAAGCGCAGCTGCTGGCCGAGCTCAAATCGGACGTGAAGTCCTTGCCGCTGGGCTGCGGGGTAAGGGGGGCCTTTAAGAGGGGTCCCTTAGGGGTTTAGGGTTTAGGGTTTAGGGTTTTTGTTTAAAGGGAGCCTTTAAGGGATGGGTTTAGGGGTTTAGGGTTTAGGGTTTGGGGTTTAGGGTTTAGGGTTTAGGGGCCTTTAAAAGGGGTCCTTGAAGGTCCCTATAAAAGGGTTTCATTTAGGGTTCCGTTGTTAAGGGATGCTATTGGAGTAGGGTTCGCTTCAATGAAAGGGCTCTTGAACGGGTATACTATAAGGGTTCTATGGTATAAAGGGCCTTCTGGTAAGGGAGCCTTTAAGGGATCCCCTTGGGGGTTGGGTCTAGGGTTCCCTTAAAGGGAGCCTTCGAGGGATCCCTTCAGGGTTGGGTCATGTTTCCCTTAAAGAAAACCTTTAAGGGATCCCTTTGGGTTGGGTTTAGGCTTCCCTTAAAAGGATCCTTTGAGGGATCCCTTTGGGGTTGAGTTTAGGGTTCCCTCAAGGGGGAGCCTTTAAGGGATCCCTTTGGGTTGGGTTTAGGGTTCCCTTAAGGGGGAGCCTTTAAGGGATCCCTTTGGGGTTGGGTTTAGGGTTCCCTTAAAGGGAGCCTTTGTGGGATCCTTCAAGGCTAGGGTCATACGGTTTAGGGTTTAGGGTTGGGCTTAGGGTTTAGGTTTAGGGTATAAAACGGCTCCCTTAAGGGTTCCTTTAGGGCGTAGTCTAGGTTTCGGGTTCCCTCAAGGGCTCCTGTAAGGGAGCTGTTGAGGCATCCTTGAAGGCTTCGCTTACAGAAACCCCTTAAAGGGATCCTGTTGGAGTGGGGTTCGCTTACAGCACTCTTGCAAGGGTTCTACAAGGGTTATACTATAAGGGTTCTAGGGTATAAGGGGCCTTCATACTTAAAGTAGGCTTCCCTTCCGGGAGTGTTTCAGGGATCCTTCGGAGGGGTATTGGGTTTGTATTACCCGGTAGAGTTGCTTATGACAGTGATACCAGTTTTCAAATATTACACCCAGCGAAAATCGTAACGCCGTAACTTGTCCTCATGATAGCTACAAGTGCCTGTTGAGGATGACTCCGTCAGATTTTCCGGGAACAGCGACCGCAGAATCCTCATTACTGTTTACGGTTCAGGGTTTAGGGGGTTAGGTTTTAGGGTTGGGTTTTAGGGTTAGGTTTTAGGGTTAAGGTGTCGTGCAGTTCATCTTGCCGCCCGAATCTCTGAACCGTAAACCCTAACGATCAAACTCCTCAAGCCCCGCTATATACAAGCTAAGCTTGCGAAAAACCAAAAGTGCTAGACATGCTCTGCGGTTTTCAGCACAAAGCCATAAGCCTGAAAGTCTAGAGCCATCAAGAACAAGCTGTAACCAATCCAGGAAAGGGCCCAGTTGTAATCGCGGGTGCTCGGAGCGCTCCGGAAGATGCAAAATCCTAAACCCTATCCGCAAAACGCTAAACCCGAAACCCCTAAACCCTAAACCCCTAAACTAACCCTAAAAAACAAAAAACCTAAACCTTAAAAACCGCTGAAGCCAGAGCCGGAAGCCCGAAGCCTTGAACCACGAGACATTCGACCGAGGCCTCTGTCGCAGGGTTCCACCACCCTTGGGGACTCTTGGCGCTTCCAGACATGCTTTGGGCTCCCTTGTTGCAGCGTTTGAAACTGAATACTAGGAAAGGTGTACCCTTACTATCACGGGCTACTGGGGAACCCAGTTATTGGTAGTTAAACCCAAGAAGGCATGGAATTTGAATTTTAACTTACATTCCCAACCATGGATTACGTGGGGGTGTGCTACAAGCAAGGGTCTGAACCATTACTAGGTACGGATTTGGGTTTAGGGTTTAGGGTTTAGGGTTTAGGGTTTAGGGTTTAAGGCTTAGGGTTTAGGGTTTAGGGTTTAGGGTTTAGGGTTCTCAGTTCCCCTTACTGTTCATTATGGAACCCTGATCATGAATACAATTGGCCACTACTGTCAGACTGTTGAAATTGACACCCTATACTAACAATAGCCATATCCCTGGCAGTCTATAACAACATGCTATTTGCAGACTACGCACCAGAACTCCAGTCTAAGTATGAAGGCCCCTCTAGTATCCAAAACGGCTAGCGTTCCCCGTTCCGAAGAATGTCAGAATCATATGCCCTAAACAGTGTAAGCCGTATTCCTTCCCATAGGGGCATTGCACCCTCTTGAAAAAGCCGGTTCAGGTCTGGCTTCAGGTTGTTGGATTTAGGGTCTAAAAACAGTGGTGCTACTCCTCCCCCTCGTCCCCCTCCTCCTGCTGCTGCCCCCCTGCAAGCCACCCAAAGAGATGCAGTGGTAGCACTGATGTTATCATTGTTCGACCTTGGCTTCTTTAACCGCGTAAGGGCACACACAGCCCCAGTCTTCCCACTGCCGCCACCACCACTGGCACTCAGTGGTACTGGCAGCAGCAGGAGCAGCAGCAGGCAGGAGCGGGAGCAGTCGACGACGACGAACAACCGACAGAGTACTTCCTTAGCGCCGGCTCCTCAAGCGCTAGGCTTTGCCATATCCTGAAGCCGGGCTCCACATCCTAAACCACCACCCCTTGGACTTTAAACCCGCAAACATTAACAACACACGAAGCCGTAAATCCTAAACCTTAGACCTCAAGCCTGCAGCACAAGAGCCATCGAACGCCCAGGACGGCACGTTGCTGGGGTATCCGAAGATGCGGTCTACCTTCTTCAGCAATGTGGCCACGGAGGACTGGCTGAGGGCTCTGGGGTTCAGGGTTTCAGGTTTCAGGGCATTCTTGAAGCGAGTGGTTCATGTGGGTTGTTGTCAGAAATTAAGGTACCCTTTTGGGTACCCTAAATAATAGGTGCCGTATGATAATAGGGACCCAAACGGGGACCAAAATTTTGACAACCACCCATGTGAGGTTTGCGCGTCTCCAGGTTAAGGGCTTGAGGGAACCTTTCGATTTGGCTTGTCGGCTCTTTCGAGGGTTCTAGTTGCCGGTAAAATTGGGCCCTTCGGGGAAGAGGGTTCAGGGTTCGGGTTTTCGGCCGTCTAGGGATTAGCAATTAGGGTTTAGACTTTTGGTTTTTGGAACTTGTCGGGTATGTACAAGGAAAGCGATGCACAGGCGCTGCTGGTACGGGAAGATATGATTTATGCACGAACATGATCTACAATCAGGACATCGGCTAGGGCCGAGAGGGAATCAACATGTGGTTTAGTCGATGTAGTTTGGCATGACTAAGTTTTGCGTCAGGAAAAGGATCGCTGCGATTCTTCGAGTCCTGTGGGACACCCTCGGAACACATGTGTGAAGATCTTGAAGGATACATGTCCAAGATTTCGCACGACAGGGGCAGCCGCGAAGAGCCTTCCAGTGCGAGGGGCGGCCACTCATGCAAGAAACCCTCTTGCAACAACTTCGCCAAAGGTGCGAGACGCGGTCGGAGGCTCCTGGCGTTCCGCAGCTCTCTTAGGGTTTAAGGTTTTAGGCTTTAGGGTTTCGGGTTGAATCGAGGCACTTAGTAAATAGGATTCCTTTGGGTATTTTATTCGGGTTTCGGATGAGGTGGCAAATGGAACAGACCAAGCATTCGGAGTTTCATCATCATTGAATCATTGCAGAGAGATAGCCGGGCAGGTGTTAGAGCATTACGCAATGAAGCCGGCCGGTTCTCTCGGCTCAAAGCGGTGGGTGGGCAGCGCACAATACCTGCAGCTGCGAACTGTTTCTGTTGCGCAGAGAAGGGACATGAAAACCACTGCCAGGGCAACTGAGCCGCAAAGTGCAAATCGTCGATGATGAAAAAGCGAAGCCAGCAAGCTCCGTGAGAAGGTGGCAGTCGGCAGGCGCAGCAAATTCACGGCAGAGAGAGCGGCTACCAGCCAGCAGAAGTACATGGCCCCACTTTTGCGTGCTGCATCACTCGGGGTTCAGACCCAAGAGAATCTGTGCATGTGCCAGAAACGTGCAACGCAAGACCGACTGGGCAGAAGTCGGAAGAAGACACATCGAAAGCTGACGACGAGTACGATGCTCGTTATCATCTCCCTCCTCCCACCCATCCCCCCAAAGCGCTGAACATCCCTGGAAGTCGGAAGAATCCGGAAGAATCCAACATATGCAGAAAACGCCGCACATACCGAGTCCACAGCCTACACAGTGCGCAAAAGAAGTCCTGTGCGCGCCACGGTCCACGTAGTTGGCAAGACCGCATTGGGGCTCGTGCCAAAGAACTAAAGTGGAAGGTCTGGGTTCGTAACGCATACTGTAGGGGGCCCAAGACTAGGATGCCCAGTAGTACCCTTATTCCCTTTTTGTAGTCCTAGGTTCCTTATAAAGTTACCCAATACCAAAAAGAGAGGCCTTTCTATTCTTAGGTTACTGGGTATCCTAGTGTAGGGGGCCCAAGGGTTATTCAGACGAAACTTATTTCTCTGTATGAGAGTTATTTCATAATTGTCATAGTTATTCCTTGGGGTTCTTTGTGGGGGTTATGTATAGTTTGCCTTTTCACGCTATTGTAACTGATCATTAAATCCCCATATGCTAAAGGGACAGGGTGCCGAAATAGCTCGTACGAGCATCTCGTTACAGATCCTAAATTACCATACTGCTGTACGAGTCCGCAGAGGCCTACGCTAATTGTCAAGGCTTTGAAATCATAGAACCATCATTCAAGAACAATGACACCACTCTACCCCAGATCCACACTGGCCCGAAATCCGTTAACCCCAAACCCTAGAACCCTAGAGCCCTAGAGCCCTAGAACCCTAGAGCCCTAAACCCTAAACCCTAAC
The DNA here is from genome assembly GCA_905221615.1 of Symbiodinium sp. CCMP2592. Taxonomy (NCBI): domain Eukaryota; class Dinophyceae; order Suessiales; family Symbiodiniaceae; genus Symbiodinium; species Symbiodinium sp. CCMP2592. Next base: position 852,393 of record CAJNDT010005223.1, on the reverse strand, counting down.
TCTAAACCCTAAACTCTAAACCCTATTCCTAAACCCTAAACTCTAAGCCCTAAACCCTAAACTCTAAACCCTAAACCCTAAACTCTAAACCCTAAACCCTAAACCCTAAAAACCCTAAGGCCCTGAACCCTAGAACCCTAAACCCTAAACCTTAAACTCTAAGCCCTAAACCCTAAACCCCAAACCCTAAAAACCCTAAGGCCCTGAACCCAGTACTACACCTAAAGCGATCTGCGAGGAGTATGCGAGGTCTGGCTCCGAGCTGGCGACTCGTCAGTTTCAGGGGGGGCGGCGGGCCTAGAGCTACGGGTTCCTTTAAAGGGATCCTTAGGGGTTTTGTTTCCTTAAAGGGATCTACAGGGGTTCCTTTAAAGGGATCCATAGGGGCTCTATAAGGGATCTATAGGGTTTAGGATTTAGGGGTTTAGGGGTTTAGGGTTTAGGGGCTTAGGGTTTAGGTAACAATCTCCTAGGTAGGCTTTTGGGATGTCTTGCATTTTTCTGCATTGGGCTTAAGAGGATCTTGTTTACGAAGATTTTTCAGGGGCTTTCAAAGGCCAGCCTAGTATAGGAGTCGGAATAATTGGTAACTGTATGAATGAGCGTACTAGGGAGTTTAGGGTTTAGGGTGTAGGGCGGCTTGATGGTTATTAGAGGCTGTTTGTTTAGGGTTTAGGGTTTAGGGTTTAGGGTTTAGGGTTTAGGGTTTAGGGTTTAGGGTTTTGGCTTGCTTGAGGGGCTTAGCATTGGTTTCTGGATATTTTGAGGAGCATAGGACCTCTTTGTACGTAGTGTCTCGGGTTAAGGCGTTGCGCTAAGCAAAATCAAAGCTACAGTAGTTCTCCGGAATCTAGGTTTGTGGCTTCAGGGTTCGTTTGTGCGATTAGATGTTTGGGTTGGCAAGAGCAGTTGCGGCTTAGCAGTTTATGACTTAACCAGAAACGTAGATGCAACAACTCCTAGGCCGTAGTAAGACCGTGGACCCTAAACCCTAAGCCCAGAGACTCCAATATCCCTTAATTAAGGAATATACCTTAAAATATAGTAGGATCCTTAAGATGATTTAAGGTATATTCCTTAATTAAGGGATATTGGAGTCTCTGGGAAGCCCTAAACCCTAAACCCTAAGCCTTAAACCTTTGAGCTTCCAATCCCTAAACCCTATGTCCGAAACCCCAACTGCAAACCCTGAAGTATGTATGGGGGTTTCCGAAGATAGGGGACCCTAATAAAAGTATTCTACATGGCAGGATCCTTATTATGAGAACCCCATACTAAGGTACCCCTAATTTTCGGAAACCCCCATATAAGATCGGACACCTAAACCTCACAACTGGACCACACCTCCGAGCCACTGATTTCGTGCATGGCCCCTGGACCAGCGTCCTAGTGCATGGGGATCGCTTTTCAAGACTCCTACTGGCTGGAACTGCGATTCAGATTTCAGTTTTGGGTTTAATGTAGAAGAGGAAATACATGCTCATGGGTTTGTTTAGCTTCTTGTTATACTCATATGACAAAACCGAAGCCGACAGTTATTCAGAGCCCAACATTGGGGAAGGTTTGGTTTGGGATCTGCAGCAAAGCCAGGGCCATAGGTCGGAAACTACACGGCTTGGGCCAGTAACAAGCCGAGCTATCAGGTTCGGGGTTTAGGGTTTAGTGTTTAGGGTTTTAGGGTTCGGGGTTTAGGGTTTAGAGGAAATATTGGGGCCTTGATAATTAGAATACCAGGCTGTTCAGTGGCACACTTTTTTAATTTAAGGTTTCTGGGTTCCTATTATAAAATGTGAAGCCTAAAAAAGTATATGCTTGTTCCCAGTGGGTTACTGAACAGCCTAGACTAGGATTTTGTGGTGTAGTATACTTTAGTTACAAGTAGGAAGCTCCCAAATAGTACAAGTAATTATTAAGGCCTCTATATGGGTGGTTGTCAAACTTAGGGTCCCTTTTTGGGTCCTTAGAAAAATACGGCACCTATTATTTAGGATACCCAAAAAGGGACCTTAATCTTGACAACCACCATAGTACCCCTAAACACCGAAGGTAGCCCAGAATCCTAAACTCTGAACCTTATATCCTCGACTCCAAACCCCCTGACCCGAGAGCCTTAGATGCCTGCAATCCCACAAAGCCCTGAGCCACGAAACCTGAAGACCGAAATCACCCTACTATACGCTGAACCCGAAACCCTACACCCTTCACCCCAAACCCTAAACCCTAAACCCCAAAAAAGCAACGAACAGCTAGACCGAACAAAAATCCCTACTCCCATTAAAAATCCTTAGCCTTCGACTTAACACCTAATTCGAAAAAAACACTACGCCCATTACAAAGCCTTAACCTTCGACTTGAAGGTGAACCCCACAAAAAAACAAACACCTAATTCGAAAAACACTAAGCCCGTTAAAAAGCCTTAGCCTTCGACCGACTTGAAGGTGGAGTCCGTGGACTTCATCGAAGCATCCGAGCCTTTCTCCCTGCCGGAGCCCCTTCGGGGCCGGCTGGGCACACAGGACGGGGGCCCGAACCTGGCAGCGTTTGAGGCTTGGGGTTTAGGGTTTAAGGGGTTTAGGGTTTAGGGGTGTTGGGGTTTGGGGTTTAAGGGTCTATCTTACTCTTACACGATCAACTAAAGACGCGGTTGAAATTCAAACGTGAAAATAAGTAGCAATTTTCAACAGATGCTGTTACTAACTGTTCCTGGCACTACTCCTTCGGGTTCCTATCCAAACTATAGGATACTACCTAAGAAACCCTACGTCTAACCAGTAAAGCATTATGCGCAGCCCCTTCTATACCATTAATAACTCTCATGGAAACCTGATAAAACTCTTTTTGCAGCCCTGCAGTTTCCCGAGCCCCTCTAACCCCTAAACCCTTAAACCCCTAATCCCAAAACCCTAACACCCCCAAACCCTAGAACCCGAAACTCCTCCCTCTTGGGAGGAGAGCGTTGGACCCCGGGGCCGTGTCTCCATGGTTGACCCAGGGCTGATCCGGCAGCACATCGAGGACGGAGCGGACATACTTCGAGGGCCTTAAACATGAGTGAATATGGTTTTGCGGTATATTATACTTTTGCTATTATAAGGAACGCTGTCATAATAAGGAACGCCCAGAATGACAAGAATAAGGTTTTGGGGTTGCTTAAAGTTGGTTATACTTGTGTTATAATAAGGAACCCCCCAAAAGAGTTTACGTCATTATTCAGGAAATTCAGGCCTCAATATTAGGTACTGAAAGGGCCTGGGTTGGGGGTTTCGGTGCGCGGGTTTTGGGGGATCTCCGAACATCCTTAAATCCGAATCCCTAAGCCTGAACCCCACACCCTGCAGTCTGCACCCTGAACCCCAAATCTGCAGCTTGGACCCTTCAAAATCCACCTCTGTGCCCGGGTTTATAGGTCTTTGATTCTTCATTTTCTTGATAAACAGACAAGTATGCATCAATAGATATCAGTATGACTAACTCAATGTAGATGCACATATTATGTGTACAGCTTCAAACAGATATACACAGAAAGATAAGTATAATATATGAGTAGAAGTTTGTGTATAAGTACAAGTGTAAGTGTAAGTATGCGTATACGCATGAGTATAAGTAAAAGTATAAGAACAAGCAGAAACATAAGTGTAAGCGCAAGTGTACTTGCACGTAGAAGTATACGTATCAGAGATACGTAAGCCATACATAATATCATCATATACTTTTCTGTGTGCAGAACTCAGTCTTTGATTCATGACTCCGACCCAAAATGCCAGACCCCAATCCGAATCGCTAAGCCCTAACCCGCAAGAAACCCGAAGCCAAAGAACCCTGAATCCCCAAACCCCATAAAAGAAGGACTCAAGGCTTCGGGTTTAGGCGGCATCCCTGAGAGCCCTAGGCTAAGACACCCTACATCCAGATCCGAAACCACTAAGCCCCGAAACCGCTGCAGCGCCGTGCTCTTTGCCTGCCGGCAACCCCTGTTCATAGGAGGCCAAAAGTGGTTTTAGCCTATGGGGGTTTAGGTAGGGATTAGGGTTCCCATAATAGGGTTCATATTCAGGAATCCCTACCCGAAGAATCTTAAACCCCCCTTTTGGCCTCCCACCACCCGTGGGCATCGACATCTCGGAGCTCCCCCGCGCCAAAGCCACTACTTTTAACCCCACCCAGAGTGCCAGAGCCACTCCTCAGACTTCACCCAGGACGCCGGTTGCACTGTTCAACAGCCCCCTGAACCCTGAACCCTGAACCCTAAAGCCTAAACCGTAAACCGCGGGGTCCAGCTGTTCGAATGCCTTTAACCCCGGAGCCCCCAAGAGGCTTTAGGATTCTGCTGCGTGGCTGCGGCTTTAGGATTCTGTGTATAGGTCTCAAGATCCAGGGTTTAGGGCATAGGGCTAACCGTTGAAGCCTTGAGGTTGGCTTAATGGTGTGATCCTAGCACTACTCATCCTGAATTCATGTTCCAATTTTCTGGGGTTCACTCTACCTAAACCCGAAACCCTAAACCCATGCAAGCTCGATCCGAGCAGCAGTGTGGTGCATTACACCCTTAAAAAAAACACCAAGAAAACCTCCCCACAATATGCCACATCTTCCAGGATGCCCAGTAGTACCCTTGTTCCCTTTTTGTAGTCCTAGGTTCCTTATAAAGTTACCCAATACCAAAAAGAGAGGCTTTTTTTCTTAGGTTACTGGGTATCCACATCTTCAACCCGAAGTCAGGTCTTTCCCGGGCTTTTGGGGTTTTCGTTTACATGACCCCTGAACCCTAAACCTTACTCAGAGGCTCCATAGTAGTTCCTTCTGGGATTACTTTATAGGTTTCTATATATGAACCCCAAAAAGGAACTACTTTGGAGCCTTAGGGTAGACTATAGGATTCTATATATGAACCCCAAAAAGGAACTACTTTGGAGCCTTAGGGAAGACCCTAAAGCAAAACCTTCGAATCTATGAACTTCCGTGTCTCTGAGAGGCCCACGAGACCCGGAACAACCGGCTCGTTCGGGCCATGTCGTCTCTTCAGAGCGTCCCATGGTTTGAAGGAATAGCGGGCTCGGAGGGTTGAGGGTTGAGGGTTCAGGGTACAGAATTTAGGGGTTTAGGGGTTGATGGTTTAGGCGTTTAGGGTTTAGGGTATAGGGTTTAGGGGTTTAGGGTTCAGGGTTTAGGGTTTAGGATGCTTTCTGGGAGGATTCCAATACCTGGGCCGCTTAGAGCTGCGAGGGCCCTGATGGTTTGGGAATTATGATTTGGGTCTGGGGCGTAGAAAGAGATTCGGGAATTTAGTGTTTAGGGCTTCTGGACTTAAGTGTTTAGGGCCTCTGGACTTAGGACTCGGGTTGGAGAGTTTGGAGTCCGTTTGTTTATGAGTTTGGGGGTTCGGATCAATGAAGCGGCTTTTGCAGGGTTTTGAAGGGAGTTGATGACACTCGTCGGGCTGTGTTGGGATTCAGAAGTTGGGGGCCAAAGGGCCCTCAAATGCTGAACCCCGGCTCCTGCATGGCTGACATGAAGCCCTAAGCCACAAGACCCTACACCCTACGTCCTATCTAGTTGTGGGCCAGTTCGAAACTTGAACCCTTTCTATTACCAACTTTGGAATAGAGCCAGTTGGAATCAGCGAAGAGCACCGTCATTCCCCACATCGGTTGTCCGGTGGCCGGCACTGCTGCTACGAGCTGCTGCTTATCCTTCTGCTGCAGTTACTGCTACGGCTACTACTGCTAGCGCTACTGAGCTCCTTGCAATCCTCAGCCCAGCAGCAGGAATGACACTAGCAGCACCGCTGCCGTCATGATTCCCTAAACCTTATGCCATGCTAGAGTCTAGGGTCAAGGGCTTCAGGTCCTTTGAACCACACAAAGTTGCAGTAACCGGGGCTCAACGAAGGCAGACCTGCGGACGCGGGCACGGGATGCGGTTCAGTCTGGCGTCTTCAACGCCTTGATCTTGTTCCTGCGCCAAGGCTATGTTGGATGTCCGGCGTTGACGAAGCTTAATTTGAAACGCTGCGCGTCGTCCGCCTCGGCCCGGCTGTACGCGCATGCGGCGAGTGGCTACTATCTGCAGTAGGGTTAGAATTTCAGGTTTGAATCTCGCTTGGTACTGCAGCCTTAAAGGCGAGCCCCAACACATAAAGATGCTACATTGCAGTCCCGTGTCGTCGAAAACTCACAAAACTCGCACCTGTCAGCGAGCGGAGGAGGGCGGGAGGGAAGGGGGAAGGGGGGGGGGGGGGGGGGGGGGGGGGGGGGGGGGGGGGGGGGGGGGGGGGGGGGGGGGGGGGGGAGGGGAAAGCGAAGAAAATTGGGTGGGACTGCCTACAGAAAGCCAAAATCCACTGGAGAAGGCGAAAATTCACCGCCGGACCTTGGGGCTCATCGACACGTTTCCATTTTTTAGGGGGGGGGGGGGGCGGTGGCCAGGATTTTGGGGGTGGGGTCACTGGGGAGGGGATTAAGAGGTGGGGAATAGAGGAAATCCGAACAGGAACCTCTGACCGCTTCGGCCGGGGCCGAGGCGAATAAGCCAACAGAGCCTTAGACCCGCGCAGCTTTTGGGGTTTTGGGGGGTGTGTCGTCCCTGCAGCTTTCCGTGGCTTTCGGATAGCGTCTTAAGGGGCTCTGGAGAGTCTGGAAGTGGAGTGGGGTTCAAGGCTGCGGTGATGTTTTCCATTCGGTCCGAAGGGTTAAAGCCTCACCAGAGGTCTCTTCAAGGGTCTTCTTGGCTTTGATGATTAGGAGCTGCACCGCCGGTGCCTACAGATTCTTGCCGAGGTTAGGGCACTGTGGTATCCCCGACCCATGTCTGGTGAAGGGGTCATCTCCAGAAGCCCCACAGCCCCAGACCCTTCCCCTCTAAACTGAAACTGAACAAGCCCTGCCACCCTCAAACCTCTTGAGTCCTAACGCTCCAAGCCGTTTTTGTCGTCTTTGTGGGGCTTAGCCCCCTTTAAGCATCGTCAATCCTCGACTAGAGCCGCAGACCCTCTGGTTCGGGGTTTAGAGTTTTGCATTGCTTTAGGTCCGGGTGCCCTACTTGGAGGTTCATGGGTAGTTATAAGTAGGGTTATAAGTAGGGTAATTATGCTTATAATCCATATTAGGGGACCTATAACCCCACTTATAACTACCCCTGCACCTCCAAGTAAGGCCCTAAAAGCCCTAAAACCCTATACCCTTATAGAATCCCTATAGACCCCTTTAAAGGGACCCTTATAACTACCCTGCACCTCCCAAGTCAGGGCCTGGGTTTGAGGTTTTAGGTTTCTTTTTTCAGATCTCGGGTTCTGTTTGAGGGTTTCCCTGAGACTCCAATATCCCTTAATTAAGGAATATTCCTTAAATCATATTAGGGATCCTATTATAATTTAAGGTATATTCCTTAATTAAGGGATATTGGAGTCTCTGGGTTTCGTGCGGGCTAGAATTTCGTGTTAAGCGGTTTAGGACCGTCTAGGCTTTAGGGGTTTAAAGGGAACTCCAGAAAGTTGGAATATGGATTAATGGTAGGATACCCTATAATTTACCATCAAGGGCTTAGGGGAATCATATTCCAACTTTCTGGCTTCTACTTTAGGGGTTTAAGGCGCTAGGGTTAATGGTCTAGCCTAGCAGATCTGCTCTCTTCGGATAAGTAAGATAGCATCCATTGCAGACTCCTGCCCCTTCGAGAGATGTTCGGACGACGGAGTTGCTTGTTCGAGGGCGTTTCGAGTTATACCACCAGTAGCCGGTATGACTATGAGACTACCACAGATATATGTGCACATATATATATATATATATATACCCACACATATTTCTTAAATCGCACGCCCGAAACCTTAACCTAAACGTCCTCTTCCGACTAAACCCTAAACTCAAGGATCGTTGTCAACGCCGTCTTGCTGGGAGTGGAGATTCAAGTCAGCTCATCCATCGGCGAGGATGACATACCCTCTTGGTTCCTGGCATCAGGTTTGGGGTTCAGGGTTTAAAGGGTTTATTGTAGGTTTTATTGTGAGGTTTGTTGTGGGGTTTTGTGGGATTTAGGGTAGGGTTAAGGGCTTCTGATCTTTAGGTGGCCAAATCCTGGGCCCTACGCCCTGCCCAAAATACTAGACCTCACTACAACACCCCAGACAAGATCTCTGAGCCCTACACATTGGCTCGGCCGACAGCCACCCCCGACAAATTCTTGTAAAGCCTTGCCGAACCCCTATAAAGAACTCTAAAGAAGCCTGAACCCTAAACCCTATAAGGCCCTAAAGAAGCCTACACCGCGGAAGCAGCTACGGGGGATGGAGTAAGGGTTTAAAATTGGGGCCTGTTTATCATCGTATGTTACAGTCTTTATAGTTTATTGCGGCATACTATAGTATGATATAGTGCTTTTTGGCATATTATCACATTGTCGTACATTTTAGTGTATGATGGCACATCACAGTATTTTGTAATAACCCAGGGGATACTAGTAGTAGTTTCTCTCAACTCTACTAGTATCCTTCCCGAGGCTTCCCGAGAATACTAAAACGCTAGGCGCTTAGCCCGAAACCCTGGACCGCGAGGCCCGCGTCGATGCTTTCGGGCTTCAAGGTGTACCTTAACCCCAAATAACCTACCATTTTTTGGACATATATAAAGAAACCCGAATAAGGAGCCCCAAAAAGGTAGGCTCTTCCGAAGTCAGGATTTTTTGGGGTTGCTGGTGTTGATGTCCTCCGCCGCATGAAACATAAAATGGGATCCGAATAGAGCCCTTGAGTTGAGCTCCCTGTAAAAGGACTACACAAAAAACTCTGGTTTAGGGATTTTGGTGTAGAGCTTCAGGGTTTAGAGTTTAGGGGTTTAGGGTCCAGGTGAAGCCCGAAACCCTAAATCGTTGCTCGAGGTAATGCTTTCGTGATGGAGAGGGAGGTAGGGAGGGAGGCAGGCTTGTTGGACTTAGCTTTTTCAGAGCCCTCCGGTGTTAATATAAACGCTTAAATCATTGGTGATGTTCTGCCGCTTTGGTCCTTACCATCAAAACGTAGCTTCACTCTCATAGACCCCTAAACCGTATTAAAACGATAAAGGTCTTTATAGATATACACATGATATACATATAGACAGTATATACATGTGTGTATTCTTGGATGCCGCTGATGGTTAGCCCCACGGTCTACTAAACCTGTGAACACCTGATTGGATTTCTCGAGAGGGAGCTAGTCTCTCAGCCAGGGTGCGTGTAGAAGAACCCTAACCCCCGAAACCCCTAAGCCCTAAACCTAAAACCCTCGGCCCTGTAAGCTCCACCTTACACAGTCCTGAACCCCTAAACCGCTTTCACTCTGAGAGGTTTCCGGCTCAGCACACCAACCGCCATCTTATGCTGTTGACAAGTTGAAGCCATACCTCCAGCCACCGAAGCCTACTGGCTTGAAGCACCACCCCCCAAAAAAACTCAATATTGAACCCGATAGCAGCCTACGAAAAGCAGGCTATGGTGGTTTATGGTAGGCCTGCAAGAGTGCTTCCGGCTTATCTTAGCGTGACACGTGCCGGCGACCATGCGCATCCTTGCACTTTTGCTGTCCACTGTGCTTCGGCTCTTCACGCAGTGGATGCTTTCCTTTGGGGGTTCCTGGTAGCCAAAAACAGCGGTGTAAGGCCCTTGCATCAGGTCGTATTCGGTTGCAGTTACATTTGTTTGAGTTATAACCCTAAACCGCGAAATCTGAAACTCCAAGCCAAACAACTACTAAACACAGAAACCCTTCCTTCAACTCCAGGCCGCCTCAAGTACATGCAAAGGATTGAGAAACTATACAAGAGGGTCCAAAGCATGACTCAAGACGTATTCCTTCATTACGGCATCGGTTCAGTGACCCTTGGAGTGATACATTATCCGGTTAGTTTGCGAATGGACCTCGATGCCTAGTCCAATTCGTAGGTGTGGCAATGTGAGCTATGATCAGTCTACCATGTACATAGAGCAAGGCTTCAGCTTGCGGACCTTATCTCATTATTTGTAGCTTGCCTGCGCATGGAACCGCTTGCCGGACCATGCGACAGTGCCTACTATGACTGCTCCGCATACAACGCATCTTTGGCTGATTACTATTCTTCGGCAAAGTAAACTATTGCCGTACTAGCTAGAAGCTATAGTGGCCTGTGTACGACCAAGAGGATTCGAGCCATTCCCCTTGCACAGACAACTCGTCGCGCATCTCCCTCACACATAGCCTCTATTATCGCCGTTTTGTAAACCTGTCCGAGGTACCTTGCAGATGCTTCCGCATCTTCCACGACCGGAAGGAACTGAGGGAAACTCTTCGAAACTGGAGCTTGGGTGGGCCTTTGCGAGCCGAGGTCTGACGTAGAGGGTTAGGACTTTAGTTGGGGTGTTTAGGGCTCGTTTTTTTTTTCGGGGCTTGAGGCAGTCCTGGTTGTAGGGCGTAGGGATGTTGGGTTTATGGGCTTTAAGGTTTAGTGTTTATAATGGGTTTTATAGGGTTTAGGAACTGAGCCGAGGTCGAGAGAAAGTACGGTGCAATCGCCGACTGGAACGTCGCGTCGGTGACCAACATGAGCAGCCTGTTTCAGAACATGGAAGATTTCAATGCCGACATCAGCTCCTGGAATACGTCGGCGGTGACCGACATGAGCTACATGTTTAAGAATGCCAAAACCTTCAATCAGCCCATCGGTTCCTGGAACACTTCGGCAGTGGCCCACATGCGCGCTATGTTTCAAGATGCCAGGACCTTCAACCAGCCCATCGGTTCTTGGAACACTTCGACGGTGACAGACATGAGCAAAATGTTTAAGTTTGCCAGAACCTTCAACCAGCGCATCGATTCCTGGGACACTTCCGCCGTGACCGACATGAGCTCTGTGTTTCGTGGTGCCTCAATCAGCGAGATCTTACACGAGCTGAAAGGTTCCTCGAAGACTTTGGCAGTAATCAACAGTAGCAACAGTAGCTACATATATAGTCTTGCCTCTGCCTTCAACCAGCCCATCGGCTGCTGGAACACTTCTGCGGTGACCGATATGAGCTTCATGTTTACGAATGCGTTAGCCTTCAACCAGCCCATCGGTTCCTGGAACGCTGCGGCAGTGACGGAAATGCACTCTATGTTTGGATTCGCTCGTGCTTTCAACCAGCCCATCGGTTCCTGGAACACCGCGGCGGTGACAGACATGAGCGACATGTTTTGGTTTGCCACCAGCTTCAACCAGGCCATCGATTCCTGGGACACCTCAGTGGTGACCGACATGAGCTCCATGTTTCAGTACGCCAAATCTTTCAACCAGTCCATCGGTTTCTGGAACACTTCGGCAGTGACGGACATGAGCTACATGTTTTACTTTATCAAAGCCTTCAACCAACCCATCAGTTCCTGGAACACTTCGGCGGTGCGCGACATGAGCAAGATGTTCGGACTAGTGCCTTCAACCAGCCCATCGGTTCCTGGAACACTTCGGCTGTGAGCGACATGAACTACATGTTCGGTTATGCTAGTGCCTTCAACCAGCCTATCGGTTCCTGGGACACGTCGGCGGTGACAAGCATGTACTCTATGTTTCGGAATGCCAGTGCCTTCAACCAAAGCCTCTTGCAATGGAGTACGTCTAGTGTTGTGTCCAAGTCGGACATGTTCGCGGGTGCAGATGGGTTTGACTCGCCACCATGCAATCCCGGAAGCTTTCCAGCTTTCAATGGGCTTGGATGCCAAAGATGCCGTCCCGGACAGGTTTCTGGGGAAGGCGAAAACAAGTGTGAATTTTGCAATCTGGGCCTCGTGCCCAACTCAGAGCGAAGCAACTGCACGCCGTGTCCGCCGTCTTGGTACGCTCCACCGCACGCAGATGCCTGTGTGGCTTGCAGCTTCCCGAGCTTGCTGCATGACGACGACTGCATTTGGTGGCACCTGCCGCTGGTTGCAGTCGGCGTTGCATGCGTGATGGTGGCCGGCGGCGTTTTCAATGCATACATGCGTGCAAGAAGGCGAATGAAGATTGGCAAGGTCAAAAGCTGCCTGTACCGAGACCTGTGGAGTGAAGACGCCGGCACCGTACAGTTGTATACTCAGGCGTTGACCAAGCTGGGCATCAGCATGACAGACATCAAGAGCCACGTCGTGGAGATGAGGGCTGCGCAGAGCAGAGTTGCGGGTGTCAGTATGAGATACCTTCTGTCGGAAGGCTTTGCGCAGCTGGCCAGGCAACGCACTGGCCAGTTAGACCCCAGCTTCATGGATATGAAAAGTGGCTTTGGGCTTACCGACAGGCCAAGACCCGCGAGATGGTCGCCTGGGCTGTGCATTGGTTGACTGGATTCCACGAACAGAACGCCGTCAGCAGACGCATTTTATGTCATGGACATGGCAGTATCGTCTAGGGCAAGTCACAAGTGCCTTGCAGAGCTACCGGCCCGAGGTGGCCCCAGAAGAGGTGTTCTTTTTCACGTGCTTTTTCACCAACCGCAGCGGAATGCTAAGTCCACCGTGTTATGGATCAGCCGCGATCCAAAGCATAGCCCCATGCAGTACTTGGCATCCGTTCGCAAAGCGGCGGAGGACACTGCTGGAGCATGTTTGGCCTACAGACCCGGGGGAAGAGCTAATCTCGGGATCAGGGCCGCTGCTCCACCGAAGGGTGTAGCAGGGACCATTGCACCTCGTTGGACCCTCGCCGGCGCGCCCAAAACCTGGATTCCCGAAGATGTCCAAAATTGGCTGCAAGCACATGGCTTCAAGGATGCCCAACAAATCCAAAGGGCCAGTGCCGAAAGCTGGTTTTTCAGAGCGTGGCCAGAAGATGGCGCCGGAACTGCTGTTTATGCCAGCGGACTCGTGGTGGCCCCTGCCACGGTTAAGCCTCAGAGGAGCCGCCCCAAGGCATCGGCCACTGCTGCCCCTGTTTGGGGAACACGACCCTTGAAGAAAACTGCGAAGTCAACTACCAAAGAGCCTCCTCTTCGCGCCGTCGCCAAAACTCAGCCGCAACCTGAGGAAGGTAACGTTGCCCCTACCGCGATGGACCCGCCTGATGCGGATGCGCGGGAGCGATCCAGATCGCCGCCAGGCGGCCGCACAAAGACTTCTGTTCATGAGCCAGATGTACAAGCAGCCCGCCGGGTCAGTCCAACAACCTGGCCCGAGACCCGTTCTGCCTAATAGTCGTTTTTACACTCCTGTGGAGTGTGGTGGCGATGGGGATTGCGCTTATACATCCATTGCTAAAGCATTGTCCGTGTACTCATGCTCAGAGGGCAAGGCCAGTAAGGCGCAGGATTTACAACCCAAAGGGAAGTATCAAGCTTTCCTCCGGTGTGAGGCCGCGAAGTACATCCGCGCAAACCCATCCGTCTTCGAGAATCTGGATCCCGTTGTCGATGGCACCCCGGAAGTGCTGGCTTCTAAAGTAGCCAGATCTGGCAATTGGGCGGACTCCATCGCGTTGTTCGCGTTGGCTCATAAGATCGGCGTGCAGCTCAGAATATGGGCATTTGACGAAGAACAACATGCCTGGGTCCTGTACTTGGTTGGGCCCGAACCCCCTGAAGAGCCAGAACCCAAACATCGAAAGAAGAATGACTCCTTAAAGGTGCTTTGGTTGAAGCTTGAGGATCACCACTATCAATGGTTAAAGCCGGTTGGAAACGACTGGCGTATGGAGGCTGCCCTTCCCCAGCATGTTGTGAAAGTGGACATGACCGGTCGGGGGCTCAGTTCCCAACTCTGCGGTGCCGGCGCCAGGTCGCAAGCTTCTGGCCGCAGCTGTGCTCGCTTGTTAGGATTGGCAGAGCCGTCCAGCAGCTCCCGATCGGGCAGTAGCTCTGCTTGTCGCCGTTTCTTGGGCTTGGAAGCTGATGCAACTCAGGACGGTGCTTCCAGTGCCACGCGGGCTTTAGGGCTCACTAAGTCTTCCAAACGAGGTGGGAAGTCATCCTGCAGTGAGGCCCCTGGCGCCTCCAGTGCCGCTCGGGCTTTGGGTTTGACTAAGTCTTCAAAACGAGGTGGGAAGCCATCTTGCAGTGAGGCCCCTGGCGCTCGCAGTGCCGCGCGGGCTTTGGGTCTGCTTAAGTCGTCCAAACGAAGTGCGAAATCTTCCTGCAGTGAGGCCCCTACTTTGCCTGAGGAATCGAGACTTTTCGAAAAGTACCAAGTTGGCGATCTGTACGTTTGCAATTGCGGATGGCGTCCGCCTGTCAAAGGCCTCACAAATGCCGAGATTGCCTTGAAGGCCAGGCAACACTGGCGCCACTGCGTCGGTACGTTGCCTCCCCGCGCTGCCTCTCAGCAGGTTCGCCAACGTGTGGCGCGTGCTGCGTGGTGCAACCCAGTGTTGAAGCGGGCACAGGCCGAGAACAAGTTTCGAGCTTGGTACAAGAAGCTCAAGGGCAAGTGGCAGGATGCTGCCTGTACGCCGTGTTTTGAGGATCCACAGGCCATTTCTCAGCCCAAGTACGGGAGAATATCTTACCAGTACCGCTGCACCCGCTGCTCCAAGATGTTGACGCCTTCGGACTTTCGGAGGTGGCCATGCCGCTGCCGTGACAAAGCGAAAGGTGTCACAATGAAGAGCTGGGCCATCAAGATGAAGGGCCGCGAAAAGGGGCTTTCGTTGATCAATCGCATTAACAAAACTGCCCAGGATTGGCAGGCCAAGGCGAAGCAACGTCAGGCCGAGTCTTGACTAGGCTCTGAGGTCGACGTTTTCCCATGCAGACGCGCCGATCCCTTGCGTGGTGGCGCACAAAGCAGCAACGACTACCTGAGTCCTGTCTTGTTGACCACTAATGTGACTGCCTTATCCAAAGCAAGATTGATTACTGTACTTCAAGAAGCCAAGCGTGTTGGCGCTACGCTTATTGCCTTGCAAGAAACGCGCCATGGCAAAGCCGGATGCCCATGGGCATCCCGCATGCTTGCAAGCTACGGTTGGAAATCGGCCTGGAGTGAGCCGCCTCCTTTGCAACGCCAGGGGAGCCCGCGTCAGGGCGGAACCGCACTGCTATGGCGAAGCGCTGAGCGATCAGCGCCTTTTGTTCCTTCGCTGCCTACGGACCAGATGCATAGAGTTTGTGGTTCTGTCTTTAAGGATTTTGCAGTAATTTCTGTGTCTGGGCCTGCCTCCAGTCCAGACCCGGCCTTGATGGCGGCGCTACTGCGCCAGGCTACGGATTTGCAGCGTCCTGTGCTCATGTTGGGTGATTTTAATTGGAAGCCGCTTTACCAACCTTTGGCTGATGCTGTAGGAGCCGGATCATTCCCTGTCATTGGCACTGTGCTCGGGTCTGAAGCTGCTCCGACGCGATGCTTAGGCTTAGGTGAGGTTCAGCTCCAAGGGGCTGAGACTTCCGCCAATGCTTTAGCAGGTATTCCGCACCATAAGTCTGTTTGTTACAAGGGTGGGTCGCTCCAAGGTTCCTTATCCCCATCGGTGCTTCGGGTTAGGTATAGGCGTACTGCTTCTTACAAGTGGTCCGTGGCCGGTCCTGTGTCGCTGAGTGATTCCCAGTTGCAGAGACTCCGTGAGGCATCCCGGGATGCCCCTGACAAAGATGCCAGCCTTCCGGAGTTGTTCCAGGCTTGGCATAGAAAGGCAGAGGCTGCTTGTCGAGCGGCAGTAAGTTTGGGTTTAGCTTCCTTAGAAAGACCGGGTGAGCGTTGTAAAGGCTCTGTGCCGACGACTAAACCTTGTGCCCAAACGCCGCAGACGCGGCAGGGGGAGTCCGTAAGCTTACGGCGATGGCGCCGTTTACACCGAGCCGCAGCCGAGCAAGCTCGTCGTTCTGGGGATACAGCGCCTTTAACGGAATCTCAGCTGCGTCATTGGAAGGCCCAGCTTGGTCCGGAAGCTGAGATCCCACGTTGTCAAGGTGAGGCTTTGCAAAGGGCCTCTCATGCTGTTTCTGCACAAGAGCAAGACATGAGTCGTCAAAGTCAACGCAGATGGCGCCGCAAGTTTTCCGTGGCTAACTCTGACCTTTTGAAGGTTGCTGCAGGAGCCCTTCGTCCTGAGACTCCTGGCGGCGGCAGCGTTGTGGATTCTGCTGCCATGACGCAGGAATGGGCCCCACGGTGGGAATCTGCCCATCCAGACCCGAAAGCTTCGTGGCAGGAAGTCCTCCGTCAATCCGCTTCACACGAACTTCTGCCACAGCATGAGCATCAGTCAACTTGCGATGCTCAAGCTGAGGCGGCTTGGGTGCCCATCACGGATGCTGAGCTCCTGGAGGCCATCCGCTCCGGAAAGGGCTGTGCTGGTTTCGACGGATGGTCTGCCAAGGAGCTAGTAGGCCTCAGTTTGTTTTGCCCCTGGCTGATTTCCGAACTCGTTCAGCTGTTCAACGCTTGTATGTCATTGCAAAGCTCCGATAGAGAACTTGTGTGCAAACTTCGTGATCAAGTTTTCGTCTGGAAGGTCGTTGGAATACCCAAGCGGGGCGAAGAGGCCACCCGGCCAATCGCTGTGACGAGCGCCCTAGTGAGAGCCTTCAACAAAGCCCTCCTTGCGCGTTGCCCTGCTGCTCCGGAGGGTCAGTTGTGCGGTCTCAAGGACGCGACGGTAGCGTCAGCTACCCTCAAGTGGCTGGACGAGCCGGCCTGCAGAGGGGCTGAGATGGATTTGCGTAAAGCTTTTGATTCGGTTGATCTGAAGATTGCCGATCTTGCTGCAGGATCGGCGGGCGTTCCCATGCCGATTCGCGCTTATATGCAGCATCTAGTCTGGAGTGCCCCAAGAGCCTGTACGGTTGCAGGCAGTCCGCCGCCGTATGCCATTTTTATGCAACTTGCGGCCTTCCTCAAGGCGACCCTTGCAGCCCAAGGTTCCTTTCTCATGTGCTTGGCCCATGGTACAAGCTTATGCGTACGGTTCCTGATGTAGGCGCCTTTCTGTATTGTGATGACCGTAGCCTCACCGATAGGCGCACTCAAAATGGGCTTGAAACTGCACTGCAGCTTACGCGCTGGCACGATGAGAAGCCGGGGTTGACTGAACACCTCAAGAAACGACAGACTTGGTCCCGGCAGTCTGGTAGAGCCGGCTGCGCCGTCGAACATCTGGGCATTACCACTAGCCCTGGATATAGTGTTCTTCCGCAGCTACGGGTTGGAGCCGATGACCTGTGTATGTTGGCAGCTCAAGTACAACTCCTGCCAGGAGGTGCTGATGTTAAGCAGGGTCTCCTGGCAGGCCTTGTTCTGCCGAAGCTGCTTTGGGCCGCTCCTCTCATGCCGGAGGTGCCGGAGAAAGTTGTGAAAGCCTTTTTCCATGCTTTCCGAGGCCATAAAACATGGTGGTGTCAGGCTCGTGTGTGGGCTGACTGTATCCACTGCCACCCGAAATATGCCGCAGCAATTAGGTGCTTGAGAACTGCAGCGCAGTGTGCTGCCAATGTTTCAAATCCGGTTTTTTGGAAGTGTGTTAAGCACCATGCAAATGTTTTGGGTTTTGAACTCGCAGAGCACCAGCAGGGAAGCCTTTGGCTGCAACCCCTACCTTCTGCTGAGCCCCGCCTAGTGGCAGCGGCGCGTCGGGCAGCTGCTGTGTCGAGCAGTGCCAACGGACACAGTTTCAGAGTTGATGCTGACAAGGGTCATTGCCTTCGAGTGGCTGCTCGGATTAGCGCTCTGAGCTCTTACAGTTCTGAACGTCATGATGTCGAGGGCATTGATAGCATCGATGTTGAGCTGCAGAGCCACCCTCGTTGGAAGGCGTGGCGAAGGACGCTTTCTATGAAAGATGCATCGCTCCTGGCCGTGTGGCGCGGCGGAGCAACCAAGTCTGCTACCCGACGACACTGGCGGCCCGGCCGTGTGCAGTTTCAGGCTGAGAAATGTGCTTGCGCAGCTTGCGGATATCATGCAGGCTCCACGCATCATCTGTTCACGGAGTGCCCGAGGTTTGATGCCTTCCGCAGTCAACTAGCTCAAGAGCATCAGCTTCCCCAAAGATGGTTTAGAGATTTGCCTCGCGTGACCTCTAAGTCAGGTTGGGTGGGTGAGAATGTTGCCGACGACTTGGATGCCAGGGTTTCGTTGCAAATTGCAGCCTGCAGGTTAGGGATTGAGATCGTGGCCGCAGGGGGTGAGATCGGGGATTAATTTCCTTGGTTCTTCGCTTTCCCTGGTTTCCTTTCCGACCTTGGTGTTTAGGGTTTAGGCCCCAGGGTTTTGCTTTCCCCGCAGCACTTGCAGTGAAACGTGAGCAGGCCTCCCGGTCCGGGTGGGTTTAGTGTGTGCTACCTCGCTGAGTGGATGCACCACTTTCTTATCTTGCCGTGCAGTTCAACCCCAGGTTTGATCCACAGTCAGGTTACTGCACATCACACATATCTTTTCACGAACAACCAATTCCGTATCATTGTCGAACCTTGGAGACCAAAGAACCCTTAAAAGGTAGGGGACCTAAACACAAGCACTGTGAGGTTAGGTGTCTAAACTGGGGTTCTTATTACCAGAGTACCGCCGGATACGGGGATCCCAATATGGAACCTTAGAGAACTACCCATGAATCCTTATTGTTTGAATTATTTATACCGTATTTATACCGTACCCCTCAATCTTCGACCTTTTTCAGTGCATGCCGTCCTTAAGGAAGGTACCCAAGAGGGAAGCTCCGACCTCGAAGTCGTATTCGAGACCAACCTGGTGCGGATAGGAAGCTTAGAAGCCGTTTTAGTAAACTGCACAACTTTGCCGAATATTACCGAGACTTTCTTTGAATAAGGTAAAGCTTAAGCTGTTCTGGGCTTATGAACCCATCCGGCAACTCAGGAAGGATGGTTGCATTGCTCGACTCCTGGCAGGAGCCTGTTTACTTGTCACGAGTCTGGACAGTCTATGAACAGTTCGTCGCTTCCAAGCTGGATATTCCAGTCGTTTTTATAATGCCGGAAGAAGCTGCTTTGTCCTTGCAGCAGACTGTTGAAGCTGGGAAGACAGGCATCGAGGACATCTGCAGGTCCCTGCGCCGGGTTGATGCAGAACACGCCCGAGCCTGGAAAAAAGGCAGACGAGGAGAAAGTCAAGTCGATGATTCGACATACCGTAGGCTTCGAGCACGTGAACGAGCATGTGACCCAAGTCATGCTACGCTGGGTCGGTGAAAGTGTGCAGCAGCACATACACAAGCTCATGGATGCATGTCATCAGAGCCCAGCCGCACCAAAAGTGTTCGGCATTTAAATTGTTTACAACTAACCTTGAACAGCTGCGAGCGACAAATTCGTTTGCGCTGTGGCAGCATGCAAGTGACGCAAGTTTCCTGAATTTCAGGTGACTGAACAATTTAACATGGGATTTGGGGCTGCTTCCTAGTATAATTAGATGTATGAAGGTTAAGGAGCCCTACGGAATAATAGTGGCAATTAGTCTTCTATATTTAAGTTATAAGAGCTTGTCTTTCAATTGTTGATCAGCTGCCCGCCGTTGTAAATATGTTCCGGTGCTCTTTGGCACCGCTGCCAACTAATTAATTCGTGGCCAAGACGTTGAGCTTAGGACATCAGAATCAGCTTTGGTGTTCGGGGGCAGGTTTTTGGTTGACCGCTTCGGATTTGCTTCGGGTTTACCTGAGGATTTCGAAGCCCCGCTGTTTTAGGTGTTCTGCCAGATAATTAAGGGGCCAGAACCTATCTTTTTGTAGTTTGGGGATACAGATAGAGTTTCGGGTTTCGCGGAAGTTTAGGGTGTAGGGTTTAGGGAGGGCTTCCGATTTTTGGTTTAAGGGACGCGGCTTCGGGGTCGGAACCCGGAGCCCCGATCCCTGCAGTGACTGCTATCAGAAATACAGAAAGTAACTTGAAGGAAAAGGTTTAGTGAGTTTGTCTTTTATAAGGGGTCCTTTTCGAACTGCAGAGTGCTCTTCGAACCCCTCTTTGGGCGAGGGGTTCAGGATTCAGGGTTTTTTTCTTCAAAGTCTGTGTTGAAGAAGCCTGCACTATGTTTAGTGCTAAACGCTATACCCAGCTTCTTAGAAGAGGGCCAGTCAAATCTGGCAAGAGCAACTTACGATTACCAGTGGCATCGTTGTAAATATCGTTGCAAAGAAAAACTTATTACATTCTTGATAAACAAATGATTCTATAAACTTAGACCCTTTACACTAAACCCTACCTGGAAGGTACGCTAGAGGTCATAAAAAAAAGCAGATGAGCCTGGAAGACCGCCTCATTTTTCAGCAAGGGAGGGCATCATGTTGTCAGAATATTTTGTAACACAGTTCCGTGGGGTCCCTTGCGTTCTACATAGTTAGTATAATTGCCCCGAAGTCCAGATGTCCAAGCCCTTACCCTGAGGGTCTAAGTACCCAATTGTCATATACTCTCCAAAACGGTAACCTACAAAACTGTTATCATAAACCTGAGTACTTAATTATTGAGTCCTTTGGACTCTTAGGGTTATATTCGAGCCTACTGAAGAGTTCTGGATCTTCAGCTCGCTGAGAAGCTCATGTGAGGTTCATGGTGGTGAACACGGGCATCGTGGGCACCTTGCCCGGTCCTGGCTCTGGCTTTGCGGGCTCCGATGCCCCCTAAACCACGAAACCCCTAAACCCTAAACTCCCTAATCCCTAAACCACACCCTGAGACCTAAGTCTGAGAGTTCGCGCGGGCGCGGGCGCACGGTCATTTGCACGCGTTGAAGGTTGTCTAGGGTTTGAGGTTCAGGGAATAGACTGGGCTTCCAAAACCAAAATCTCCTTCAGACTAGATTCCGGCTCAACATCTGGCATGGCAGGCTGCGACTTCTCTTGTGGAGTCTGGCGCATCTTAAATGCCTAAATGCCTAGATACACCTATGAATGTTTCAGAAGATTAGGGTCCTCGTTCGGTTCTTTAGTCGGGTCCCGCATTCACGGAGAGACTCCAATATCCCGTAATGAATATACCTTGAATTATAGTAGGATCCCTGATATGATTTCAGGAATATTCCTTAATTAAGGGGTATCGGAGTCTCTGGGTATGCAGTTCACCCGTACTGGACGCTTCTACAGCTCAGCCTCAACCGAAACGTCGGGAGCCTGGGGTTGTTCCACTAGGATGCCCAGTAGTACCCTTATTCCCTATTTGTAGTCCTAGGTTCCTTATAAAGTTACCCAATACCAAAAAGAGAGGCCTTTTTTTCTTAGGTTACTGGGTATCCTAGTCCAACAATCCCAATTAGGATTTAGGGTTTAGGGGTTCAAAGCCCAACCCAGACAATTGGCTGCAGGATTGTGAAGTAAACCCGCATGCCTAGGCCCTAAACCCTAAGCTATCTGCAGGAATCTGCCTACAAAACCCTGAACCCTGAAGCCTGAAGCCTAAACCCTAAACCCTAAACCCTAAACCCTAAACCGTGTCAGGCATTTTCGTGATAGAGATCATTTTGAAACTCGTGGCGTTGGGCTGCCACGAGTTCTGGCGCGGCCCACAGGTGGGCTGTTGGAGAAGGGCAGAAGGTCTTGGGAAGGGTTTGCAACGGGTTTATAGGGTTTAGCGGTTTAGGGGTTTAGGGTTCAGGGGTTTAGATTTAGGTGGTTCTCAAAATTAGGGTCCCTTTTTGGGGTACCCTAACTATTAGGTGCCGTATTATAATTCGGACCCAAAAAGGGGACCATAATTTTGATAACCACCCATTTAGGGTCCAGGTGTTAGGGTTTAGGGTAACGGGCGAACTTTTTGCAGTCGCTCCAAGGGTAAAAGGAGGGACCCTTAATGAGGACCCCTAGTTATATACCCTTAATATAGCTATTATATACCCACTATATAGCCCATTATATCCTAAACCCTAAACCCTCAATATAGCCCCTTATGGTAGTCCTTATAGACCCCTTTAAAGGAGCCCTCATCCCAATGGGGTGGGGGTCCCCAACAAGGGTCCCTCCTTTTCCCCTTTGAGTTTGGGGCCTTGGGTCTAAGGATGAAGGCTCTAGGGCTTCCGGGTCGAAGTTTATGGTCCTTCAAGGGTTCCTTAAGGGTTCTATAGGGTTCCTTAAAGGGATCTACATGGTTTTATAGGGTTTAGTCCGAAAGCTGAAAGCCCAATGCCCTGATCAACTGCATCGGCGGAGTCTGAGTCTCAATCTGCAGTACTTAGGAGCTGATTGCTTTGTTCCTGGCAGGGTACCTTAAAGGGATCTATAGGGGCTCCTTTAGAGGGATCCATAAGGGCTCCATAAGGGATCTGTAGGGGTTAGGGTTTAGGGTTTTGGGGTTTAGGAGTGTGGGGGTGACGGTTTAGGGTTCAGGGTTTAGGCAGATTCCTGAAGAGGGCAGAGAAGCTTTGTTCGCGGAAACGTAGACGCGAAGCCCTTTGCACCTTAAACGCCTTAAGCCGTAAACCCGCAAAACTCAGACGAAAGAGTGAGGAGATGCAGAGCACAGGGGCCAGAGAATGGGATGTTTTAGGGTTTGGGGGTTTTGGGGTTTTAGGGGCTTTGGGTTGTGGGTCTTAGGGTTGAGGGTTCTAGGCTTCTAGGGTTTAGGTTCTTTCGTTTTCGGGTTCAGGGTTGAGGGGCTCAAAGTAAAGTTTAAGGTTTCGTAAATTTAGGGTTCTGCAGTTTCGGGAAAGCTCAATGCTTGAGGGCTTTAAGGGCTTCGAGGGTGTAGGGTTCAGGGTTTATGTTTCAGGGTTTGTGGTTTTAGGGCACAGGAAAGCATGAGGAAAGGATTTGTATCGAATCGGAGTGTGGTGGAGTATAAAGGGGATTTTCTAAAAAAATATCAACATGTTTTGACCATCTATTCATTCTGAACGAGGGCTTTGGCACAAGGGCGTATTATCAGCTCGGTCCTGCCGTTGTTCAGCCGCGCACCAGAGGTTGGGGAGGACCCCAAGGTGACTGACGTAGCTAGGGCAGTAAGTTACCTTTGGCTTTTTGTGGGTACCTACACTCCCTGTATTATCACGGATTCCAGCCTGTACTTGTCCTAGTCAGCTGGACGAGTAAGACGGTTCTTAGACCGCAAAGCTCAAAACTTCGCCAGATCAAGCCCACGTAAAAGCAAGCGAAGCCCGCGCGCAGGCAGGCTGGAACATGTGCCCCGGCGGCGTTTCAGAAAGGTCCCAGCGGCCTTCAACCCGAAACCTTATATAAGCCCTGAGGCGTAACTTAGCCACGAACCCTGGACCCCCCAACCCTGATTGATCGTTATGTTGGTTTCGGAGTTGAGGGCTCAGTATTGCAAAAGTAGGTTTGAGGGCCTTCAAAGGGTTCCTTGTAAGAGTTCTGTAATAAAGTCAGGTTTTCATTTAGGGTTGAGCCTAGGCACCCCGCATCACACGGGCGTTCACTTGCTTTTCTTGCATGTGGATAGTTCTGTAAACTAGGGTGCCCTTTTAGACCCCCAATATTGTACGGCACCCTTGTACAAATACCCAACACGGGAGGACAATAAGGTAGATAACTAGCCCTAAAGCTTTAATTAAGCCCCAAACCCCAAAGGTGCCCTAATCTAGAGAAGTACCCATGTGGGTAGTTGTCAAAATTGCTTAAATATTAGGTGCCGTAGTATAATAAGGACACAAAAAGAGACCATGACTTTGGCAACCACCCCGAAACCTTGAACTAATCCTAAACCCTAAACCTCCCCTAAACCCTAAAACCCTAAACCCGAAAGGGGCCCTAGTTTAGAGAAGTACCCATGTTCTTCCAGGTTCAGGGCGCAGGTTGCAAAGTCAGCTTCCGTCCCCGGAGGCTGCCCCCTCCTAAACCCTCAAGGGTTTATAGCTGCAGCCGAAAAGACCCTACCGTCTGAAGGAACTATATACAGAATCCATAAGACTACCGTTTCAAAGGAACTATATACAGAATCCATAATACTACCGCTTTAAAGGAACTATATACAGAATCCATAATAAGGAACCCTAAAAAAAGGTAGGTCTTTTCGGCTAGAGGTAGGGCTTGGTGTCGACCGGATTCACAAGGCTTGGGGCGATTCCAGAGACAGAAGGGTGGATTGACGCTGATTCGTCATGTGGGTAGTTGTCAAAATTAAGGTCCCTAGGTGCCGTATTATAATAGGGACCCAAAAAGGGGCCATGATTTTGACAACCACCCATATGTGCCCGTAGTCTCGTCTCCAAGTGGTTGCTGCGAGGTTGTCCAAGAGACCGCATGCATCGGCAAACCCTGAACCACAAACCGCGAAAAACCCCAAACCCAAAACCTAAACCGTAATCCCCAAACCCTAAACTAGACCCTAGACTCCTACTCCCCAAAAGGTTTCAACAGTAATCCCCACACCCGTCTCTCTAAACCCTAAACCCTAACAGCCCAACCCTCAGTCAGTGTTTTGTCTCGTCCGCATCCACAGGTTCGACGTGATCATCGTCGCCTTTTCTGCCTTGGAGGTCGGACGGGTGCCGACATCTCCATCAATGCAGTCTGAGTTTGTAGAGTTTAGGGTAGGGGTTTAGGGCAAAATGTAGTAACGGTATCTACCATTCTATACTCCAAGACCTTCACCTAATCCCCCAAACCCTATCTTTATTACACCGTATCCCCACCCTGAACCCTACACCCTCAACCCATCTCAACCCTAAGCCGTAAAGCCCATCCCCAGATCCGAGCCAGATTGAAAAGATCTGTATGCTTTTGCAGTGGGAAGCCACTGGTCTAGGGTGTTTCGCTTCAGGGTTAACGAGCTTGGTTAAAGGTAGGGTGTAGGGTTTAGGGTTTAGGGTTTAGGGTTTAGGTTTAGGGTTTAGGGTTTAGGGTTTAGGGTTTAGGGTTTAGGGCGGAGTACTTCAGGGATAAGGGCTTTACTGTTTCAGTTTTAGGGTTTAGATTCCAGGGCACGGGAGCCTAAGCCCCATTCCCACCACGCAGACGAGAAGGGGCCCTTTTTTGGTAGGATCCCTCGTTAGAGGAATAAATACCGTGTCCTTGATTTTCTGAGGTTCTGAAACCCGTAAACCCTTAAACCCAAAACCCTAATCTAAGTAAAGTCGACGGAGGTGGTCATCGACCTCTTTGCGCAGACTCTGGCTGCGAGCATGCGGCCCGTCTCAGTTGTTCGCAGGATTTGTACGGGCTTCATAGATCCCTAAACCCTAAACCCCTAAACTCTACACCCTAAACCCCTGAACCCTTAACCCCTGACCCTAAACCCCTTGTGTTTGAGGGGGAGATTCGGGTTAGGGATTGCGCATGGGAGATGCCAGCTTCTGGGCAAGGTGGGGTGCCGATGCATGGTCCTTCATGCGAACGCTGCGATTGGCCCGGGCTCCGTGGCAGCAGCACAGTCGGGATACAGTAAGGTAGCCTAACCCCTTAGCCTAAACCCTAAACCACGAAGCTCCAAACCTGTTCCACATTTTTGCATGACGGTCGGACGTTCTCGTTCCTGCACCAAACCCCAAACCTTACACCCCAAACCCGAAACCCTACAAATGCTACACCCCAACCCCCCCCACCCCAAACCCCACACTACACCCTCAAACCCCAAACCCTACACCCCACACCCCCAAACCTACACCCTCAACCCCAAGCCGCAAAACTTAAACCCCAAATGCCAAACCCTCTACTTGGAGGGGCAGGAGACTTAGTAAGTAGGTTACAAGTAAGGTTATCAACTGGGGTAACTCCATTTAAAGAACTTCTAGCCCTACTTATAACCTACTTGCTCCCCAGATCCATAACCCCAAACCCTACACCCCAGACCCCAAAACTTACACCCTCAACCCCAAGCCGTAGACCTTAACCCCCAAATGCCAAACCCTCTACCCCAGATCCATATATAACCCCACCATGGAGGCGCTACGAGGCTTGCGCTTCTTTCGGATGATCCGGTACTTCAGCGCACTGAGGCACAGGTTTCGACCACACAGGACAATGTTTAGGCTTTAGGCTTTAGGGTTTAGGGTTTAGGGGGAGCAGCACGCGCCACACAGGACAAGGTCGGCAAGAAGCAAGCCAAAAACCGTGAAACTGGTCAGGCCCACCCTGTTTGGGGCACGCACAAACATCTTGTTTCGGTTGTATAGCTACTTCAAAGCCCTAAGTAAACCAATCTGTATCTTCTGAAAGAAGGGTTGGGGGGCTCCCTGAGTAATATAGGAGCCTGATTAAGAAACCCTGGGCCAGAACCCATCAAAATCGTATTATTCATACAAGGAACCCGAATAAATAAAGCCCCAAGGTTTCTTAATCAGGTTCCTACATTATTATAGTAACCTTGCCCTATAGATCCCTTATAGTAACCCTTACAGATCCCTTTAAAGGAACCTGAATAAAGGCCCAAGGTTTCTTAATCAGGTGCCCACACTTAACTCCCGGATCCTGAGAACCCTTAAACACAGAGTCCCTGGACCAGCCTTGTCATTTTTCATGGTCCCCCCAAAAGAATAAACAGACCGGCTAGTAGACCTTTTTAAACAATTCCTACTAAGGGATATAGGTATAGGGCTCTGTCTATTATTTCTAAAAGGACAAGGGTGCCCTCGACCAGCAACAACTTTGCGCAGAGGGTCTTCAGGGTTTACGGCTGTCAGGGTTTGTGGCGCAGCTAAAGGTTTACAGTAGAAGCCAAAAAGTTGGAAACCCAATAGCCCCAATCCTTGAGAGTAATATATAGGGAATCCCAGCACTATTTGGCCTGAATCCGGTTTCCGACTTTGTGGGGTTTACTGTAATTTTTACGAGGGGTAAAGAGTTTTTGCCCTATTATCGACTCTTACTGTATGGGGGCAGTACCTAAGGCTTTGCGCTTTGGCATTGAGGGGCTTTGGGTTTGGGGTTTACCCTATGCCCTATGGAGAATGCGAGGAACTATACAGAAAGATGGAACATGGGTTTAGGATGAGTAGTGCCAAACTCCAAACTCCCCTACACTTTTGCCCTGAGGACATGATGATCATCATGTCCCAACCTTCTAGCTTCTACTTCACTAAACCCTACGCAAAACCCTAAACCCCAAACCGCTTTCTGACTGGATCTTGCAGACGGAAAAGGGGGTTCAACAAAAACAACCTTAAGCACCTTAAGTGTTAGAGCCCGGTTCAGCGCCAGGGCCTTGATCCTTTCCATCGTCAGTACCATGCGCCCCGGCTTTGCCCTGGCTTGCACCCGGCGGTTTCAGGGTTTGAGGGTTTGAGGGTTTTAGGGTTTAGGTTTGGGGTTTAAGGGGGTTGTAGGGTGAGTTTTAACCTGCAAGTGGATGGGGCTAATCCCGACGCTTGAAATCCCTAAAGCGTGTCCTAAACCCTAAACCCTCAACCCTCAACCCTAAACCCTAAACCCCCCCTCAAGCCCCTGGACCCTAAACTGCCATTTAAGCGTGGCAGAGATGGAACTTCCCAAAATCCAGAAAAGAATGATCAGGCATGGATTGCACATGCATAAACCCTGATCCCTAGATTTAAATCCTTGCAAACCCTCAAACCCTAAGCCCTAAACCCCTAAACCCCTAAACCCCTAAACCCTAAACCCCTAAACCCTAAACCTTAAACCCCTAAACCCTAAACGCCTAAACCTTAAACCCTAAACCCCCAACCCCTACACCCTCAACCCTAAACCCCTAAACCCTAAACCCTCAATCCCTTAAACCCCACTTCCCGGCCAAAAGTCTGAACCCTCTGTTTCCTTGAGTTTAGAGCCCTTGCCCCGAAACAGACGAAGAACGCACGGGATTTATGGTTAGTTTAGCTGTTAGGTTTGGGTTTAGGATTTAGGGTTTAGGGTGTACGGTTTAGGGTCAGGATTTATGATTAGTTTGGCTTCAAGGGTTGGTCTAGGGTTTAGGGTTTTTGATGGAGGCTTCAGGGTTTACGGTCACCAGTCGTGCCCAACACTCCTCCCCGAAGCAACCGACATCATACGGTGAACGCTTGAACACCTGGACGCCTGCATAGAGCAGTCAGCATGCATTTTCAACTCCCGGGAGTTCTTTGTGCGCAGAAAAGCCCTCAAAGCTCCCAGTCCCCGGTATCTCCCGCCAGTGCAAAAGCTCATGGATGGATGGTGACTGGAGCATGAGGCATCCCTGCCCCAAGGTTCTGAAAACAGCCCAAAACCTAAAACCCCTAAACCAGTATAGACAAACAGCCATAGACCCTAAACCTAAGCCGTGAACCCGAAACCCTAAACCCTGCAAGCCCTGAACCCCTAAACCCTAAACCCCAAAAGCCGTAAGCTCTACGCCCTCAAAGAGCCCAAGGCCGTAAGCCCTACAAAACCCCAAGGAGCTCTCTGCTCTGGACTTTGGTGCTCCTCTTCCTCCTCTTCTACAGCACCCTGGATGCTTAGATTGGGGTTTAGGGTTGGGGTTAGGGGTTCAGGGTTTGGGGTTTAGGATTAGGGGTTCAGGGTTTGGGGTTTAGGGTTTAGGGTGCCGGGTTTAAGGGGTTGAGGGTTCGGTTTAGGGCTCATAGCGTTCAGGGGTTGGGGTTTCGGGAGCCGCCTGAACAATTAGAAGAAGGCGGAGGGGTTCGTTAGTTTGCGGTTGGTTTACGGAATCACTTATGAGGGTTTCAGGCTTAGGGTTTTGTTAGAAGGGCCGTCATAGTGGGATTGGTTTCTGAAGCAAAGTATTTTAGATCAGTATAGTTACATAAGGCCTGCAAGGGGATACTGTTACAGATTATTTCCAGCCCAGGTCTGGTTTGGGGTGTTAGGGTTGGGGGTTCAGATTAAGCCCTCAGATTAAGCCCTAACCCCGAAACTCCAAGGCCCTAGACCCCCAAACTCCAAACCCTAACACAAAAACCCTAAACCCTAAAGCCTCACTCGAGGCTCTCTAGACCATCTGCGGAATCGAAAGAGGCCCTAGCAAAAAGGGTTTAGGATTAAGGTTTTAGGGCTTAGGGTTTGGAATCCTTCAAGGGTTCCCTTAAGTGATCCATAATGAGGGAGGGGCCCTTTATGAAAGAGTTGCTACTCTGCTTGAGCTTCAGTTGTATCTGTTATGAAAGAACGCTTGACAATAGGGTTGATATCAAGGTTTAGGGTTTAGGTTTTTAGGGTGTATTGCGGGCTCGTGCTTGAGAAGGCAACCTTAGACCTTGACAGTACATCAGCTCCAAATTCCTTCAAGGTGTGTATGTAGCAACGAGGCCCTGCGTAGCCCCGTGCCCGACACACCTGAACAAATCTGGACCCTATGCCCTCAAACCCCACTTGGAGGGTCGGGGGACGTAGTAACTGGTTAGTTTAGGGACTTATAAGTACCATAACCCCAATTAGGGTCCCTTTTAGTTTTAGGCTACTTATAAGTCTACTTACTACCTACGTACTAAGTCCCCGACCCTCCAAGCAAGCTCTGCACCTCAAGCCCTGAAAACCGTTGAAACCTCAAGCCTACACCTGATACTGCCAGGTTTCTCTGTGATCATTATGCAGATGGTCTCCGACTACTGCCGGTATCTTGCGGTGATCAGGAGCTTTTCGGCGGCAAGGAAATAGGTGTCAGCCTGCTTGGACGGCTTCAAATGGGGGGTTTCCAAAAATAGGGGACCCTAATATAGGACCTTACTTAATTAGTAGGATCCTCATTATAAGGACCCCAAAATAAGGTAAATGTTTGCTTTATTTCATGGGTTTCTTGATTTGTTTTCGTTGTTTAAGTTTCCAGCACTGGGCACGTCTTCGTCTCATACACATGAAAACTTGTGCATGCATTTTGACAGGCATCCACACATACATACATTGATGCATACATACATAAATTGCATGCACGCATGCATACATGCTGTGTTGAGAGAGAGCGAGAGAGAGTGAGAGAGAGAGAGATACACATGCATATATATATATATATATATATATGTATGTATGTATATACACATGTATATCAACACAATGTGGGTACGTATAGTCGGCGTTATTGGTGTCCTTTGTCCCTGATTCTAGTATATAGCGACTCGCGTTCCCGAAGCATATGTGTACAGCCTTCTTGAGGGTGGTTGATTGATGTTGTCCTTGAGTCATGGGTTCTTCCAGACAGGGTATTCTAAACCCTATGATGGTAGGTTGATTTTCAAAAACTCCTATAAGAACTCTGGCCATCTTACTCAGGTTTCTACATAAATTGACCCCAAGTCCACGAGAAAACCCTTGCCACTTGGACCCTAAACACACCGAAAACCCGAGACCCGAACCCGAAATCCTACGCCGTAGACCCTAAACCCTAAACCCACGCCTTCAGAGGCAGCGACAAGAATGCAGTGCCTGAGTGCCCCGAGTCCCTCCGCCTGTATTGGCCCGGTGTCGCCGATGCTCGGCTCCGATTTGGGGTTCAGGCTTTTGATGTAGGAGCCTGAATCCTTTATTTTCCTATATTTATTGTAAGGAGCCCCCACGACCCTAGGTATTCAAATTATTAAGTCCCTTACAGTAGGTTTATGGAGGGTTTGGGGTTTAGGGTTTGGGGTATAGGGTTTGAGGGTTTACAGGCTTCTTAGGGTTTCGAGTTTGGGGTTTAGGTTTTGGGGTTCAGGGTTTAAGGCTTAGGGTTCAGAGTTCGCGGCTTTGGGTGCGTGAAAAACCTTGTGACTGTACGTCCTAACCTCAGTCGTGACATGGTTGCAATAAGCAAAAGAAGATGCCACGTTTCGTACCCGTCTGCCTTTTCCTTTTTAAATTGAGATGTTACAAACGTATGCGAAAATGCGAAATCATAAAGCGAAGAAGCAACGCAGGGGCAAGGACTGTTTGCGACAAGAAGCACGTTTTCGGCAGCCGGACACGCACCGGCTGTCGCGGAGGGAGGCAATGCGCACCTGAAAATACTCACGATTTCGACTGGCGCGAAATGCCGGAACCCGAAAAAAAACAAGCCCCGAACCTTAAGCCTTGAGGCCCTAAACCCTGAACCTTGAACCCTAAACCCTAAACTTTAGGCCTCAGTCCCGAAACCCCAAACTTTAAACGCTCAGACGAGGCGAATAGTGTAGATTGCCAGGGCGTCAGCGAATCTTTCGTGCTCCTGCTTGTAGGTTCAGGGGTAGCTATAAATGGGGTTATAAGTCCCCTAATATGGGTTATAAGTATAGTTACCCTACTTATAACCCTACTTATAAGTAGCCGTGAACCTCCAAGTAGGAACTATGTCTTATTGTTGTTTAATGATTAACACTCAAAAGGGATTACTAAACATATGACTGTGGTTGTGACTCTGTTTCTAACGCACCTCCTGTACCGCCATCTGCATAAGCCCTGGTTCAATCCTACAAGCCCCCTATGAAGCTCCCAAAGCAACAGCTTATCACCCCAAGCCATAGATTGCAGTCATGGTTTCAAAGTCTCAGGAGCACCAAAACTTTCATTGCAGGAGATCATTAGCAGACCACGCTGCATGGTGTTATGATGATCTCCTTTGCTGAAAGGATGATGCTGTTAGCCGCAAGCGTCTACAAAAATGGACTCAGCAAATCATGCACGCTAGAACCCTAAAGCCCTTGGAATCTCAGAGCGCTAAACTGTTAGAGCCCTACAAGCCCCCAAATTCCTCAGAACCCTAAATCATACCTCTAACTTTCAGAACCGTTAATTTCTACCGTAGGAGAGCATGTAAAGAAGAGAGCATGCGCCCGAAGAGCCCTAACAGCCCCCAAGAAAACTGAGGACCCTAACAAGCCTTAGAAACCATAGCAAACCCTAAGCCCTAAACCCTAAACCCTAAACCCTAAATAGCAGCCCAAGAACCCTATAAGGACCCCAAGGTACCCAAGAGCCCTAAGAACCCGTACCCGGGATATTAAGCTTGAACTGACACCGAAGGAGCAAAATAGGTTTTCTGCTGGCAAGAGAAAAGGTCCAAGTCTAAGAAAACAGAGGAGAGCATCACTACACCAAGAAAAGGAAAGCACTGAACAAAAAACGGAAGGAGATCATTCTAACGCCTAAGCCCTACACCCTACAGGACCCTTATAGGATCCCCGAAAGGGGCCTCGAAAGGAATCCTAAAGCTCAAGGAGTCCCTGCAGCCCTAAGCCTTAAACCCTAACCCTACCCCATAACCTAAACCCTAAACCCTAAACCTTGAAGATTGAGACAGAAGGAGTCCATGCTTACCCTGCTCTTCGCCATCACGGACGGCATCTCCTGGGAACAAGCGCTGAACCCACTGCGAGAGGCCCGCCGCCTCCGTCCTTGAGCTCATTTCTTGTAGGCTTTAGGGCTTTTCGGAATCACCTTTGCTTTGTTGTTGGTTATAGTCGAACTCTGGTGTTTGTTATAATCGAACTCCAAGGGATTGTTTAGAGTGGTTTTAAATATCATGGTTCAAGGGTGCTTACTTTACGTTCTACGGTGTTTTAAAGTGGGGTGGCACCTGACGGAGACAGTAGCCACACCGTGCACACTGAGCGCCAGAAGTTGTACGATGCTCTTGGACTGTGCGATGGTCTGTCTCTTGGAGCCGAACAAGGGCCTAGTATTCCTGATTGCAGGACTGTTCCTGCAAGGGATTCTTGACGGTCCGCTGAAGGGTCTCCGAGAATCTGTATGGGTGCGTCTCCGCGACGTGTGGTGTACTGCGCTGCCGCACTTCGTTCAACCCCCTAAACCCTTAAACCTAAATCCTCAACCCTCAACCCTAAACCCCAAACCCTTAAACCTAAGCCCCTCCACCCTAAACCCTCATCAGATCCGCATCCGTTCATTCGAGCTTGGGAGCTTTGCCTCTTGGATGCTGGGGTTGAGGGCAAACTGCCGAGCTGGTTTAGGGTTTAGGGTTTACAGCTTTAGGCTTTAGGGTTTAGGGCTCTAGGCTTTAGGGTTTAGGTTTTAGGGGAGGGTTTCTGCAGTTTTGAGTTTTGCGGTTGGCCGGTTTGCCTCTTATAGTCGCTATATGCTTACATTCGGGTTTTGGGCTTTGCGTTCCAAGGCTTCGGCGGAGTTTTAGGGCTTTGCTGGCATTCTGCGGCTTGGCTTGACGGTTCCCAAAAGCCTCTAAGGCTGGGATGAAGGTAGGTGGGTCCTGCATCCTACTGTTGATGATATAAATCCTGCATTACCCATAGTAAGGAATATACCATAATTCCCATAGTTTAGGGTCCTTGAGGTAATGCAGGATTTATATCATCAACCGTAGTAGTTCCTTTTTGGGATTACCTTATAGGATTCTATATACGAAACCCAAAAAGGAACTACTTTGGGACCTACCCTCACTTATCCCACCGTTCGAGGCCTCTAAGCTTAGAGCGACTTTTGGGTTCTAGATCGGGGGTGCTTTGAACTTAGGCAGGGACAACCCTCAACCCTAAACCCTATACCCTAAAGCCTAATCCCTAAACCCTCACCCTAAGCCCTAAGCCCTAAACCCCCAACCCTAAACCCTAAACCCTCAACCCAAAACCCTAAACCCTAAACCCTCAACCCTAAGCCCCTAAACCCTGAGGTCCGTGCACTAGGATCTAGGGCTTTGGTCTTAGGGCTGGGACCAGCTTTGCTCTTCGCACCTCGGAGTTCGTAGGTTTAGGGTTTAGGGTTTAAGGTTTAGGGTTTGGGGTTTAGGGGGTTTGGGCCGCTGCTGCTCCTGCCACTACTATGTCTGCTACAACAACAACTGCTACAACTACAACAACAGCTACTACTACTCCTTCTGCTGCTGCTGCTGCTGCGACTACTATTTCTACTACTACTACTACTACTACTACTACTACTACTACTACTACTACTACTGCTGCTACTACTATTACTACTACTACTACTACTGCTGCTACTACTACTACTACTGCTACTGCTGCTGCTGCTGCTGCTGCTGCTACTACTACTACTACTACTACTACTACTACTACTTCCGGATCTGCAACTACTACCGCCTTTCTTCCTGCTCCTCCTCCTGCTTCTGCTGCTGTACTTGCTACGACCCGCCTCCTACATCTGTAGGGTTTACGGTTGCAAGGGTGCTCTCCTTTTCGCAAGGTCTCCGTGCTAGCCGTCGCCGTCCTGATCTTTTACATCATCATCAGCTTTTTTACGATCTTGAATGTCGTCACTGGCAGCTTGCCACAGGTCATGGGTGCTCCGGAAAGTCAAAGACCCTCACACCAACGGTCCTTATACAGAACCCCAAATAGTAGAAGTCAGATCTTAAGGAGCCCTACAAACCCGGCTCTTTTTAGCAAGAAACCCTCACATGACACGGACATCCAACCTGACAGCATCGCCAAGGCGTTGTACAAGCGTCGTTACATAGAAGAACCTCCCTCAGATGTCAGAGATAGAGCTCATACCATTTAGGGTTTAGGGTTTATCAGAGGGGAAAAACACAGGATGTCACTGCAGTGTCGTTTAGCGCCGACCCCAGGGTCCCCAGTTGCAACACCAAGGCCTAATGTAGGCGTCTGAATAATTTGAATAGGGCTTGGGGGACACTATCCTATACTTATAATAAGGAAACCCCCAAACTTTAAACAGGTTATTAGGGCCCCTACATTAGTTCCCGTAGTTGCAGCTGCTTGTAGCACGCGGTGTATTTGCGATCAAGTCGCCAACCAAATCCCAGACTAGGAATGCGGCTAAGCCCTGAAACTGAAATCCGAAAGCCGAAACCTTAATCCCTCAGCCCCAACCTTAAACTCGAAGCCCCAAGCCCAAGCTAGAAAAACTACATCCGGACTCGGCTGGACCTCTGAGGCACAAGGAGCCAGGAAGCCTGCTCCCGAAAGCCACGGGGGCCTCGATAACAAGAACACTTGGAGGTTCAGGGGTAGTTATAAATGGGGTTATAAGGCCCCTAATATGGGTTATGAGTATACTTACCCTACTTCTAACCCTACTTATAACTACCCATGAACCTCCAAGTAGCTTTAAAGAGGTTTTCTAGCCACGCACTCCACGGCATGAAACCTGAGCCACCAATCTCAAAGCCAATCTTTGTCCCCAAGTCCAAAAACTTGTGAATTCCGAGGTGTTTTTGTCAATACCGCCATCGAGAGAGCCAGCTATGACAGGGACATAGCATCCTTGAAGGCCGGAGAGAAAAATCGCAACACGTTTGGCGAGTTTGCGGTAGTTTGGTAGTTGAGGGCTAAGGGTCGGGGTGTAGGGTTGATGAGACATGGTGTAGGGGTTTTTGGTCACGGATGTAAATAAGTAAGGGAGGTCGGTCCTGAAGTGGGATACTCGCCCAGATTTGGCCAGAAACTAGTCTAGCAGAGGTCCATTGAGTTCTGCGGCGATTGCATCTACATCTCGACCCTTCCCGTCTTCTTAGAGACTTTCACCTGGCTTGCTGCAATTGTATACCTGCGAGCCCAAGTCCTTGCAGCACCAGGACTCTGATAGAGTAGCCCTGCTCCAATTTTGAGATGGTTGTCGTCTGTGGGGCTCCTCGGGATTTTTGCTGTTGACTTCTTCCTGGTTCTGAGCATGATCCCGTGAAGCCTAGACGCTAAACCCCAAACTCTGATCCCTAAACCATAAAGCCCGTTTGACTTAGATCCCCAATACCTAACCTTTAGGCTTCTTGGGGTTCTTATAGTTTAGTAGGAATCGTAAAGCTTAACCTTTTATTTCTGTGGCTTATTGGGGTAATGAGAAAAGCAACCTAGACACCAAAAGCCCGAAACCCCTACACCCTGAACCATAAAGCCCACGCCTAGACGCTAAACCCCAAACTCTAAGCCCTAAACCATAAAGAATCGTAATGTTTAACCTTTTGTTTCTGTGGCTTATTGGGGTAATAAGAAAAGCAACCTAGAAACCCTAAGCCCGAAACCCCTACACCCTGAACCATAAAGCCCACTTAAAATCCCAAACTTCAGAGGCTGTAGAGTTCAGGGCTTGGCCCCCCGACCTGGGTCTTTTGCAAGCTCGGGGCTGGAGTTGTTGACGGTTTAGGGGTTCAGGGACTAGGGTCTAGGGGTAGCGGTATAGGCTTTGAAGCTGGGTTTTACGGATTTTGTAGGGGTTGGAAGGGGTTGTAACAGATTTTGGTGAATTATTTTTTAAACAGGTCTTTTTGAATAGGCTTTTAGGGAGTGTTTGTTCCAATTGATAGCAAACCACCCTCCCCTAACAGAGGCTTGGGGAAGGACCCTTAAATAAAGAGGGGAGTTAGTCAGCGGTTTCGATCTCTGTGTATTTTCTTGGGATACGTAGAGGCTTAGGGACGTAATAAGCAGGATGGCACGTTCCTTCCTCACAACTTACCTGCAACCGTCCCCTAAGCGCTACAGGCAGCAGCATATAAGTCCCGAAGGCCCTAAGCCCTCAGACCCTGTCCCTAAAACTCAAGCAGCCCTTGGATCCACGTCGCGAGATCCTAAGCCCAACTAGACCTCAACCCTTGGGGCTTGGGGGCGGCTGAGGGTGTCCTTTAAAGTCGAACCGAACTCACTCAAAATCCACCCCGCTCCTCGACCACCCCTGAAGACCTAAGAGCTGTAAATCCCCCAAAACCCTAACCTCTACAGCAATTTTGCAGAACCCTTCAAGGAACCCTGGGCCTTAAATCCTACACCTGACCTGAAGGACCAAATGACCCTTAAAATTAGGGGCCCGATACCCATATACTATGAATCCCTATATGGTATATGAACCTTAAACCCTTTTAGGGTCCATTTCGCCCTTAAGGAAAGGAACCCATAAGCCGCGATTTGCAGGCCCTACAGAGACGGACCGAGCAGATGAAAGAACTGCAAGAAGCGTTCGAGGCCGTATTTTCGGGGTCTCTGAAATTATGGGCCCAAGCAGCACATAAGCATAAGCATTTTATAGGGATACCCGCACCTTATTGGGCTTCATTATAAGCGGAATATCCCAAAACTCTTTTTTGCTTATGTGCTTTTTTGGGGCCCTATGAAAGGGCTCAGGGTTTAGGGTTGTAAAGTTTCTAGGGTTTGGGGCTTTAGGGCTTGGGGTGAAGGGCTGATTCAACGGTTGGGATCCTGTCATGCGACTGTCGCACTCTTCTGGGCAAGAAGGGGCCCCACGGCTGACAAAATCCTGCATTACCCATAACTAGGATGCCCAGTAGTACCCTTATTCCCTTTTTATAGTCCTAGGTTCCTTATAAAGGTACCCAATACCAAAAAGAGAGGCCTTTTTATTCTTAGGTTACTGGGTATCCTAGATAAGGAATTTACCATAGTTCCCATAGTCTAGGGTCATTAAGGTCATGCAGGATTTATATCATCAACCCTACTCAAAGTTTCCGGTGGGGACTCAACAGTTCAACAGGCACCCAGATCTTCCAAAACCCCTTAATCAAAAAAGGAGTATACCTTAAAACATCCTAGGTTACCGATTATATTTAAGGGCATATTCCTTAACCAAAGGATTTGGGAAGGTCTGGGCAGGTTGTCAGCGGAACAACAAGCCAAACTGCACATCGGCGATTTTGAGATCTGGGAACTCTACATACGAGTCTATGTGCAAGCTACTTGAAGTCCCTTGATCCTGCAAGTAGTTTAGTCTAGGGTTTAGGGTTTAGGGGGGTTTGAAGAACCATCCATACACCAAACTGAAAGCTCCAAATCCTCAAGCCTAAAGTCCTAAGAGAATGGGTATGCAAGCACTGCAGGACATCGACGAAGGGCAGACGAACGAGGTACGCCTGCGGGGCGTCGGTGGTTCTGAGACGGGGGCTTTGATTTCGAGGTGCTGCTAAGAAGTAAGGATCAGTTTTCATGGTTTGGGCCACCTGCTATACATGAGTGGTTGGCAAAATTATGGTCCCTTTCTGGGTCCCTATTATAATACGGCACCTATTATTTAGGGTGCCCAACAAGGGACCCTTATTTTGACAACTACTCAAACGTTAGGAAGGTTTTGGGCATCAGTGTTGAGGGGTTCAGGGTTGAGGGGTTCAGATGGCGGAGGGTTTAGGGCTGAAGCAACTAGAATGCCCTTCCCCAGTGTCCGCAATCTAGGGGCCCCAACAATGTAGGGTTTGGGGATTTTACGTTTTGGGGTTGCCTCTACAACCCTAGAGCCTAGACCCTGAACTCCAAATTAGGGTCAAGCAAGATGTTGAGGCCTGTAGGGTCTATGTCAAATCATATCTAGAGACTCCAATATCCCTTAATTGAGGAATCTTCCTTACATCATATTAGGGATCCTACTATACTTTAAGGTATATGCCTTAATTCAGGGATATTGGAGTCTCTGGGTATACGGCACCTTGATTCCTGAAAGTTACTACTTGTGGAAACCATCCTGCATAACCTGACGTACCTTTAAACTATGGGAAGGGTTGTGTTTTCCTATTCCTTACCTTTGGTTAGTAGGGAATGGGGGAATGGGGTACATTACAACTACTATTACTACCATTCTTCCCTTCCCTACTAACCCAACATAACTAGGATGCCCAGTAGTACCCTTATTCCCTTTTTGTAGTCCTAGGTTCCTTATAAAGTTACCCAATACCAAAAAGAGAGGCCTTTTTTTTTCTTAGGTTACTGGGTATCCTAGATTCTAGATAAGATTCTCGCGAATGCAGGAGCGCTGAACCCTAAACCCTAAACCCCAAACCCTAAACCCTAAACCCAAAACCCTAAACCCTAAACCCTAAACCCCAAACCCTAAACCCAAAACCCTAAACCCTAAACCCTAAACCCCCCTAAGCCCAAAAGCCTGACGTGCCACGACCTAAATCCTGAACACTGAAGCCTTAGCCCGAAAGGGTAGTGACAGTATTCCTGGGGTTCCGGTTCCCTCATAGAAGCACCGTGCAATATACTTGCAAAGCCCTAGTCTATTTATTAAGCCTTTCTACTAGATGATGGAACGGAGCTTTCCGTTCTCTAGGAGAGCTTGGCCCAGGAAAAGCTAAAGCTCAGCAGGGTTTAAAGTTTAGGTCTGTTCTCGAGTTTCGGGTTTTGAGGGTTGAGGGCTGCGCAGCCACGTGGAGCTCGTGGATAAGAGAGGGTGTTTCTTAACCCATCAGCAG
This sequence comes from Symbiodinium sp. CCMP2592, assembly GCA_905221615.1. Taxonomy (NCBI): domain Eukaryota; class Dinophyceae; order Suessiales; family Symbiodiniaceae; genus Symbiodinium; species Symbiodinium sp. CCMP2592. The sequence goes on along the minus strand of CAJNDT010005223.1, from coordinate 813,594 downwards.
CATTATTGAACTTCCCACTTCCGGAGGTCCGCATGCAGGATATCGAGCGAGCCACTTCTCTCGACCGACTGGGTGCTTGCATGCAGGCACATCTGCCGAAGAGAGGTGAACTAGAAGGGGTTTTGTTTTTAAAGAAACATCGGTGTGTATTGCTACACCAGCAAGCCCACTGTTCACAGAATCGTGCTCATCCTGGTGTGGCCTTCGCTAGGCTCATGCAACTTCCCCACTATCGGAAGCATGTTGCAAGGATCATGTACACAGCCACAAGATTTGGGGTTTACATCACCCATCACCTTGTAAACACCAATGCCTTACATCCAGGGAGCCGCAGGAGCCCGTTAAGGTTAAGAGATCCTTTTGGATACCATGAACCCTAAACCCATATGGGTGGTTGTCAAAATTAAGGTCCCTTTTTGGGTACCTGAATATTAGGTGCCGTACTATATTAGGGACCCCAAAAGGGACCATCATTTTGACAACCACCCAGATAGAGTACCTCAAGGAACCCCTATGGAGCCCTCTAAGACATCCTTACAGATCTCGTTAAGGGATCCCCCGGGCCCTGAACCCCTCCTTCCGAGGCTTTGGATATCTCGGCCGAGGACCTTCTGACAGTCAGAAAGCCTTCAACCCCGAAGTTTATAGGGTTTGTTAAAGGGTTGCTTAAAGGGCTCCTTAAAGGGATCTTTCGGGCTACTACTAGGGTTTAGGGTTTAGGAAAGTTCAGGGAAGTTTAGGGTCCAGGGTTTAGGGGTTTAGGATTCAAAACTTCGGATCTAGAGTTCCTGCTTGGAGGGTCGGGGGACTTAGTAACTGGTTATTTTAGGGACTTATAAGTACCATAACCCCATTTAGTGTCCCTTTTAGGGTACTTATAAGTCTACTTACTACCTACTTACTAAGTCCCCCGACCCTCCAAGTGGTGTTTGAGAGGGTTTGACTGGGTGTAGGGCAGGCGTAAAGCACGTGCCCTTGGCCTAAGCAGCCCGAAAGTTAGCAATCCTTAAAGCCCCCAAGCCTTCAGCCCCAAGCCCTAAGTTCTTTAAGCCCCAAACCCTAAGTTCTTTGAGCCCCAAGCCCTAAGTGCTTTGATCCCTGAAGTTCAAGCCTAGTTGAAGGATCCTGGGGTTTCTAAGTACCGAGCCCTGACTGAATAACAACGTTTAGGGTTTTTAGTTTTTAGGGTTTAGGGTTTAGGGTTATTCGGGTTTAGGGATCTGGAGTCATAGAGGACGTGAAAACCCTTTTCACCCTCATCGACACCGACAACAGCGGCGCAGTCGACCTCGAGGCCTTGTGTTGGCCGTGGCCTTTCGGTTTTGCATTGAGAGGTCAACTGTGGGGCCTGGAGTTGGTTTTAGGTAGGGCCTTGCATTCGGTTTCCGGGCTAACCCAGCATCGACCCCTGTGTTTGCTTTACAGCATTTTGCGGTTTGGTTGTTGAAAGAAAGGCTTTTAAGCTGTACATGGGCTTCAGAATAGAGGGCTTTTAGAGCTGTGGGATGCTAGAACAAACACCTTAAATCCTGCTAGAACGAACAGCTTAAATCCTGAACCCTGAACCCGAACACTATAAACCCTATACCCTAGACCCTGACCTGCAGGAGTTCGTGTCCGGCTGCATGCAGCTGCATGGGCCCGCCCCGTGGCGAAACGCTGAGGGTTTAGGGTTTTGGGCTTTAAGTTGAGGTTTAAAGTTAAGGGTACTATAGGGGGCTCAATAGTTACAGCGCTCCTTTAAGGGGTCCTTTAAAGGGATCTAGAAGGGGATCTATTTTGAGGGTGTAGGGTTTAGGGTTTCGAGGGTGCAGGCTTTATCGGGTCGGGGGTTTCAGGGCTTCTGGGTCGAGGGTCTGGGCAGTTTGAAGGTTTTTATGGGCGAGGGTCGGGGGTTCTAGTCTTTGGGCTTACGGGTTAATCGGGAGGGTTTGATCGGGTGTTTATTGGGGCGTTTGGATGAGGCTTGAAGGGTTGATTGATCCAGGGGTTCTTCGTTTTGCCTTCGGCGTGGCAGGCTAGTTTCATTTTTGGTTGATCACCCGGAGTTCGCTGTTGTTTGGGGCTTGGGATTGGGGCAGACGCACAATCCTCATGCACTCGCATGGCTTCTCCAGGCGGAAGCTTCATCCCGACACATTCAATCGGGGCGCAGGGTGTCTAGGATGCCCAGTAGTACCCTTATTCCCCTTTTTGTAGTCCTAGGTTCCTTATAAAGTTACCCAATACCAAAAAGAGAGGCCTTTTTATTCTTAGGTTACTGGGTATCCTAGGTGTTGAGTTTAGGGCTTAAGGCTTCGGGCTCAGAGTTTGCGGCTTTGAGTTTAGGGTTTAAGTTTAGGGTTTAGGGTTTAGGTGCTGCCCCCATACAGTAATAGTCTATAATAGGGCTACTATATTAAGGTCCCAGTATATCTATATTATGAATATTGTTCAACTATTACTGAGTGGGGGCCGTACCCAAGGTTAGGGCTTAGGGCTTTGGATTCGGGGCTTTTCGACACTTCGCCTTCTGCCTTCCTCGTCGCTGCAGTTGTTTTCGCGGTGGCTGTCTCCCTTGTTGTCGTAGAAGCTTACCTTTGGTTAGTAGGGAATGGAGGAATGGGGCACAATTATAACTATTACTACTACTACTACTACTACTACTACTACTACTACTACTACTACTACTACTACTACTACTACTACTACTACTACTACTACTACTACTACTACTACTACTACTACTACTACTACTACTACTACTACTACTACTACTACTACTACTACTACTACTACTACTACTACTACTACTACTACTACTACTACTACTACTACTACTACTACTACTACTACTACTACTACTACTACTACTACTACTACTACTACTACTACTACTACTACTACTACTACTACTACTCCATACTCTACCTACTACTACTACTACTACTACTACTACTACTACTACTACTACTACTACCATTCTTCCATTCCCTGCTAACCAAAGGTAAGGAAGTTGAAGGCCTTAGACCCCTCAACCCTAACCCTAAAGCATAGGCCCTAGATCCTAAACTCTAAACCCTCGCGCTTGCACCCACTTTCAAGGATTCTATAAGGGTTTGGGGTACAGGGCGCCTTCCTTACCGCAAGCTTAGATCAGATCGAAACTGATTCGAAACCCCACCTCAAACTCTAACCCCTAGACCCTAAACCACTAAACCCTAAACCCCTAAACCCTTGAACCCTTAAATCCTAAAGTCCTAAGCCCCTTAAAGAGCCCCTTTAAAGGACCCCGTATAGATCCCTTTAAAGGAACCCCTAAAGACTTTAAAGGAACCCGTAAAGGGCCTCCCTTTTTTTCCGGAGACGCCCCTCCCAACGAGGCCAAGAGCCTCCAAATTGCGAAGATGAGCTGCCTGGCCGCGCTGGTTTTAGGGTTCCCCATGGGGATCTACACGGGTTCTTTTAAAGGGCTCTATTAGAGATCTATACAGGTTCCTTTAAAGGGATCCATAAGGGATGTATAGGGTTTAGGATTTAGGGGTTAGGGTGTAGGCTGGCCGCGCTGGTTTTGGGTTAAGGTTCAGGGTTTTGGGGGTTCTTTTAAGGGTTCTGTAAGGATCACGGTTTCGGGGTTTGGGGTAGGGTTTAGGGTTTGGGGAGTTGGGTGTAGTGTAGGGATTTCCGGGGTTCTAGGGTTTAGGGGGTTTAGTAGGGTTTATGGGTTTAGGGCCGTTTAGGGTTTTCAGGCCGTTTAGGGTTTAAGGTTTCTAGGGGTTTAGGGTTTGGGGCTTAGATGGTTGTAGAGTTCATGGGGTTGAGGGCTTGTTGGACTCGGGGGGTTCAGGGCTCAGGGGGTTGGTGAGGGTGTAAGCACCGTGCCTGAAGAGTGCCTGAAGAGGTTAGGGAGTCTGTTTGGGGTTTAGGGTTTAGGTTTTCGTTTAGGGTTTAGGGGTTTAGGGTTTAGGGTAGCCTGCACTGTTTGGGGGGTCGTCTTTGGACATCTGACAGGTGTGGAGGAACCAGACGCCTCAAACGAGCATCTTTACAACCTCCTTCAGCAAGCCCAAGCCCAAACCCCTAGCTCCGAAATCACAGAAATCGTGGAACCTAAAGCTTACTAGGACCCAGAGTAGGCCCTTATTCCCTTTTTTAGGGTTTGGGTTCCCTTATAAACCCCTTTAAACCAAAAAGGGCATCCTTTTTATTCCTAGGCTTCTCTTAGGTCTAGCTTAAAGCCTCAAACCCTGAAGCCCTAAGGCTTCAGGAGCCTGAGAAATGTTGAAACCCAGAGATTTTCGCGGCCCAGGCTACGACAACAAGCGGATCAAGGTGTGGTTGTAAGGGGTTTTGGGGTGCTGGGGCTGAGGGCCTTCGGGCCTCAACCCTAAATCCTAAAGCCTCGACCCTCAACCCTAGATTTAAGGTTAGAGGTATGGGCCCCAAATATGGACCCTTGGGCCATTTTGAGGCAGTTCTAGGGACCCTTGAGAGCCTATATAGGGTATTTAGTAGGTATTTAGGGATCCTAAGGTGAAGGGCCCATACTACGGGCCCATGGCTTCAACCCTTGACTAAACCCGAACCAAAAGGGTTCCGGCCCTACAGACTGTCGAGTTCTGGAGGGTGTGGCGGCTCTGGCAATTTGTTCTGGGTTTGGTACCCCTGCTCTCCAATGCCTCGAATGCACCGGCCGCGGACGAGCTTGCCTCAAGCTCGCATGCTAATGTATCGGACGGGTCTGCGGTGGGACCCATTGGGGTAATCTGGTCTTTGGAAGACCCGTATACATTGGCTACGGCCATCAATCGGGCGCTGGATGAATGCACCGGGGTGATGCGAATTTTATCGCTAGACCTCCAAAACGTTATCGACAGAAGCAGGGCGAATGTTGGTGGCTTGCTGCGGGCGCTTCGAGACCATCCGAACATGTTGGTGTTGGTCCTCAGTAAATGTTCCACGCATCACCTGATCCAACACAGCATGGCGTTTGTCGAAGATGCGATCATTGCTTCAGGCTATAGCAGCTATAATGTCGGTCTGTCCCGGCTATATGCATCCGAGAGCCAAGCGGGACTAATGGGAAGTGCAGTCGGCTTTGGGCCTTTTCTGACAACCTGGCTGCGGAACATGGTCGAGAGCATCACAACCCACCCGTAAAGCCTGTGGTGAAAGCATGTGAAAACATTGAACCGTAAACCCTGAGAACGCTTTGGGGTTCAGGGCCCTAGACCCTACACCAGACGGCCCACAACCCAAAGATGAAGGCGGCGTGGATGTTATGGAAAACTTTTGATGGACAAAATCCTGCATTACCCATTATAAGGAATATACCATATTTCCCATAGTTTCGAGTCCTTAGGGTCATGCAGGATTTTGTCCATCAACAGAAAGCGCGGCAGATGCTGTGGTCTTGTGGCCGTTCTCAACTCAAACAACCCCCAACTCCAATCGAAATCCCGAGCCGAAGCCGAATCTGTACTTGGAGGTTCATGGGTAGTTATAAGGGTTCCTTTAAGGATTCCTTTAAAGGCATCTATAGGGATTCTATAAGGGTATAGGGTTTAGGGCCTTATAAGTAGGGTTATAAGTAGGGTAGCTATACTTATAACCCATAGTAGGGGACTTATAACCCCACTTATAACTACCCCTGAACCTCCAAGTAGACAGTACATCCGGAGCTCGAAACCCACTTCTAAGGTAGGCAGGACACACACACACAGACAAGGGCCTTCCACGATGAAAGCCCAGAGCACCCCAAGCCTTCAATTGAAGCCAGGCCGGTTTAAGGCTTGAGAAAGTTGAGGGTTCAGAGTGAAAGGTTTAGAGTTCAGGGTGTAGGGTTTAAGGTTTCGTGCTCCGGGCCTTGAAGGCTGAAAGTGTCATTGTTCAAGGTTAACTCTATGCTAGAGCTTTGAGTCCGCGGGCCTACAGGGACGCCCCCTGAGTGGTAGCACAACAGCCGGAATAACTACCAATAGTAGTATTCCTTCTTGGTTTTCGTCTTTTGTACTTATTATTGTGGTCTAACATACCGCCCCAAAGCCCCTATACTATGCCTAAGCCCTCCTAGCAACCTTTACGGTAACCCCTTTTGAACCACTTAAGAGGCATATACACCCGTATAGTAACCCTTAAAGGAAGCATAAGAAAAAACCCTTAAAAGGAACCCTTAAAGGAACCCTGGTCTATTATTTTGCGCGGCCTTCCCATTAAGGAACCGTAGTCAACTTTTTGCGTGGCCTTACCAAACTTAAATGGGCCTAGCGGCCTTATTGGGTCCTGAATATGGGCATTGAGGCCCCCTACCCCCCACCCCCCTCCCCCCTACCCCCCTAAGGGTCCCTATGATTTTTGGGAAGGCGAAGCCAAAAATAGACTACAGGGGTTCCTTAAAGGGTGAATGACCCTAAGGGTCCTTCTGGGTGGTTGTCAAAATTAGGGGTCCCTTGTTGGGTACCTTCAATACTAGGGGGACCCAAAAAGGGGCCCTAATTTTGACAACCACCCATAAGGACCCTTAGGGTTGTTCACCCTTAAAGGAACCCCTGTAGTCCATTTTTTGCTTGGCCTCCCAAAAATCATAGGGACCCTTATTTTGACAACCACCCTTATGAAAAAAACGGTGGCAGGAAGCCATCCAGCACATCACCTACCAGGTCCTGGAGGTCTGGGGGGGCACCTTAGGCCTTAAACCCGGTTCGGGGTTTAGGGTTTAGGGTTTATTTAGGATATGGGGTTTAGGGGTTAGGGTTTAGGGTTTAGAGGTTTAGGATCTGGGGATTAGGTGTTTAGGGTGTAGAAGTTTAGGGTTTGGGGCTTTGTACCGGTGGATGCAAGTTTCTGCAGGTTGCGGGGGTTGGGATGTCAGGCAGGGGAGTTAGGGTTCACATAAGGGGTTGGGCGTGTGCTCAAGGGATGTGAATAGCTCCCGGTAATGCACTCGCATGGCCATCCAAGCTAGCTTTAACCTTGCGTACCATCGTTCATGATGCCCCTGTATGTTTGGCATGAGGGTTATCGGTCTGTTATGTGGAGTCGTTTCCACATCATGGTCTTCTTCATGAGTTCTTAGGGGAGTCAGCTCCTCCGTGAGAATGCTGCTGGGTCCTACACCCCACCACCTGAGCTTGAAGATATGCAGCATATGCCCAAACACTAAATGCCACACCTCAATCTCCGCAACCCTATCAAAAGTCTAAGTTCGTTCCCCCAACCCTACCATAAAATCTCCCGAAACCTGGAAGCCCCAATTCTCTCTCTCTCTTTCTCTCTTTCTCTTTTTTTCTTCTTTTTCTATACATATTTTCAATCACCAGAGCACGAAAGCCTAAAGCCATTTAAAGCCGAAAGCTTAAAATCCAAATTCTGGATCCCATTCCCCACCGTGAAGCCTATGAAGTAGGTAAAACCCCAAAGAAGGAACTACAATGGAGACTGCAGGTAACCCTAAACCCTGTACCCTAAACCCTAAAGAAGCCTGAAGCCCTAAACCCTAAACCCTAAACCCTAAACCCTAAATCCTAAATCCTAAATCCTAAATCCTAAAGCCCAAGCGCCGCTCCCAGCAGGTGAACCGAAAGTTGACCACGGCCTTGCGTGTAAGCAGGTAACCCTTACACTGGGTTCTTGTTAACGGTTTAGGGTTCAGGGTTTTAAGATACCATAATGGGACATAAACTGCTTCCTTTAAGGGATCCATAAGGGCTCTTTTACGGGTATAGGGTTTTTAAGGTTTCAGTTGCCACAATAGGGATATATATATATATATATATAGGTTCCTTTGAGGGATCTATAAAAGTGTTCCTTTGAGGGTATAAAGTTTAAGGTTTAAGTTACCATAACCGGGGTCTTTGGTAATTATTAGGGTTTCTTGATTATGACAAGTTACAATAAATTCCTTAACAAGCCCAGGTTTGCGCCAGGGCTTAGGGTGCATTTATTGAGAGCTTCAGTTTGTGGTTAAAGGTTATTTATTAGAAGCTGCCCCCACCCTGTAATAGTGGCATAATAGGAATATCACAGGGCCCCAATATAATCCTTACAGTCACTACAGGGTGGGGGCAGCTTCTAGGTTATCTAGAGTTCCAGGATGCCCCGTAGTACCCTTATTACCTTTTTGTAGTCCTCGGTTCCTCATAAATTTACCCAATACCACCTAGGTACTTGGAGGGTCGGGGGACTTAGTAAGTAGGTAGTAGGTAGACTTATAAGTACCCTAAAAGGGACCGTAATTGGGGTTATGGTACTTATAAGTCCCTAAAATAACCAGTTACTAAGTCCCCCGACCCTCCAAGTAACTGGGCATCCTAGAGTTTGAGTTTGGGGTTTAGGAGCTTGCAGGCTTGGGTCTATGGATGAAACCTTGGGTTGTTGGGGTTTGGGGGTTTCAGATCTTAAAGGAAGCTTTAGGAGGAACCCTTTCCTGAAGTGCTAAGGGTTCCTATATAGGGGTCGGAATGATTCGGAGTAGTTTCTCCTGATACTCTGGACCATACTTTAATACTTTTTTGGAACCTGTTACTTAAAGGGAACCATTTTAAACTGAAAAGGGAACCGTTTTCAAACTGAAAGTCTATACTGTTTTCCCCTGGTTACTTCAAAGCCCAGGATCTAAGATTCAAATCCCTGCAACATGAACCCGACGAAACTCTATCAACCGGGCGAGGGCCCTGCTCGAACTAAAGTTCATTACCTCCTCCCCAGAGCCAGATCCTCCATACCTTACATGACAGAGGGATTCTAAACATGGATATCAGGCTTCTGCCTGAATATAAGAGCTTTTCATGTCGTGCCTCCCCGTGCAACAGAGCCCGGAGGGCTGTCTGGCACAAGGTGGGAGGGCTTTAGTGCAGCTTCCTTTCGGGTCCATGAACCGTCAAGGATGCCTTCGCCTGATCCGCCGAGCAACGAACCCCAAATCTTGAGCTACACCTGCTTGGGGCACCCGGGCTTTGCAGTAAGAGCTATAGGTTTACGGGGTCCAGGACTTCCCGTAGGGTCAAGAACCTGGAGCCTGATACTGTAGAAGCTAATGTCAAGTCGGTTCTGTGCCACAATCGCGTGTGCCGAAGGCACCGGTGGAAAGGAGGATCTGCCCGATCTCCAAATGTAGGGTCCCTGTACACTCAGCCTTAAACCCTAAACCCGGTCTAATGTAGGGGCCTCAACCCTTACCTACATACTATTTTGGGGGTTCCTTACCATATTTTTGGTAAAATGGGCCCCAAAACCCTAAGGGAGCGTGAAGGATTGGTCTTAACTGCAGGCCTGCAAGGACTTTCGAACCGTCTGTGGCACAAGCTCACCCAAGACCTAAATCCCTAAAGTCCGCCCATATCGGCTCATATTCCACTTGCAGTCAATAATAATAATAACAAAAATAACATTAATTAAGAGCAAGCTTGATACAGGGCAGAGTTTGACCTTTTTCGAAACCATCAAGGCTACTGCTGATTGACCACCGACACTCCCGAATGATAAGTCGTTCATGAGACTTTGAGCACTCGAAATGAAAGTCCTATTTTAGTTACTTTTTCGGTTACCTTTGTTACACGTAAAATCGGTTAGGCTAAAGAAGGAACTACACAGGAGTCGGTAGGGAACATCCTACACCCTAAACCTCAATCGGGCAAAGCTCTGCAATGGTTCCTTCATGTGGCGCAAGGGTTTTGGTGTTGTTGTTTAGGATTTCGGGGTTTATCCGCCATACACGAAAAATTTACATGGACAAGCATGAAACAGGGGCCCTACTTGGGCGATTTCGCTCGCGGCTCATTTCCGACGGGACGATGCCAATGAAAAGGAGACATCCCTAAGGCAGAGGCATGAACGGCAGCAATACATTCCTGGTAGCTTATTCCAGCATCGAAAATGTATTCTATTGCGTAATTAATTACTCGTAGTCTAGAAGCTGCAACAGCCGACAGCCCTAACCAAATCGTTTCGGCCTAAACCCTAAACCTAAGCCCTAAACCCTAAACCCTCAAACCTAAAAACACCCTAAACCCCAAAGCCCCAAAACATAACCCTAAACCCCAGGCCCTGGAACCTAAACCCTGAACCCCTAAGCCCCAAGCCTTAAACCCTAAACCCTCGAACCTCTACCCTAAAGGGAACTCCAGAAAGTTGGAATATGGTTTCAGGGTAGGATACCCTATAATTTACCATAAAGGGTTTAGGATGATCATATTCCAACTTTCTGGCTTTTACTTTAAACCCTTAAACCCAAGCCCAAAAGCCTGATCCCCAATCCTTGAACCCATATTTGGCTCCCAGCGGAGGGTGGAGTTGTTCGCATCCTTGTCAAGCCTGGGTTTGGGTGTTTCGGGCATTTCATGTCTGTAGCACCCTGAACACAGTCTACCCACCTTAACTTTCGAAAACCTACACTTATATAAGGAAATAATATATGAGGAAGCCTCAAAAGGAACTTTTTCGGTGGGTTTAGACTTCGACGCTCTTGACTCGCAAGCCCCCAAGAGATGCAGATTCCCTGAATGTAGGCTGTCTTTGGTGTTTTTGGAGCCTTCAATCGAGTGACCGGGAAAGCTGGTACCCTCAGGCCAACTTTGCAAACCCTGAGGCTTGCTTCAGGCATTATGTACCTCAAGCCGACACCGAAACCCTAATGCCTACCCTAGACCAAAACCCTAAACCTTAAACCCTAAACCCTAGAACACTAAACCCTAAACCCTAGAACCCTAAACCCTAAACCCTAGAACCCTAAACCCTAAACCCTAGAACCCTAAACCCTAAACCCTAGAACCCTAAAGCCTAAACCCTAGAACCCTAAACCCTAAACCCTAGAACCCTAAACCCTAAACCCTAGAACCCTAAACCCTAAACCCTAGAACCCTAAAGCCTACCCTTAAATTCGAGCTCTAGAAAGTCTGAGCCCGGCTACACACAAAGCCCACGAACAATGAGCTCTGTCGCTCTCCCGCTCGGCTAATATACAGGCCTTAACAATTACCTATACTATTTTGGTGGTTCTTTCTAATGATTATAGTATAATATGGGTCCCAAAACTCTATTCGAATTAATAAGGCCCCTCTATGAGGCCAAGGCTTCAACCCTAGACCACACTCTGTGGCAACCTGCTGGCTCCCGCGCATGGCGGACGACGATGCTTTGCGGAACCTCGTGGCATCGTCGCTGTGGCAGGAGGCCGCATGCCTCCGAAAGACGGGGATTCATTGCAGGGCGGTTTAGGGTTTCGGGTAGGGTTTCAGCCTTGTGCTTTTTCATGGTTCCCCCAAAAGAATAAACAGACCGGCTAGTAGACCTTCTTAAACAGTTCGTATTAAGGGATATAGGTATAGGGCTCTGTCTATAATTTCTAAAATGACAAGGGTGTAGGGTTTAGGGTTTCGGTTTAGGCATGCAGGGCTTCGGCCAAACCCAAACCAAAGGCCCCCCGTAAGGCTTAAAACTCGAAGCCTCAACCGTGAGGTGAAGGAGCCGCAACATTCAGCCACAGAGTTCTCAGGGGTATGAGCACCTAATGACAGGGTTTAGGGTTTAGGGTGCTATGTAGACGTCGGTATCGCTTTTGGCCAGCCCTGAAGCCTTAAAGCCTAAACTCTACCATGGGCAAGGAGTCTGCCATGGAAAGTCCCCCCCACTGCACCCTTAAACCCTAAACCCCTAAACCATCCTGAACCCGAAACCCTTAAACCCTAAACCCCTAAACCCTAAACTCTACAAGCCGTCGTGGAATCGAAAGGGCAGAGCTGTCGTCTGCAAGAAAACTGTTTGCGGGGTCCCTCATCTGGATGCTTTGTCCTCCGGCTTTGAGCGCATGAGTAGGGTTTGGGGTTCAGGGGTTTGGAGTTTAGGGTTTAGGTTTAGGGGTTTAGGGTTTGGGGGTTTAGCGGGTTAAGAGTTTAGGGTCCAGAGGGTTTGGAGTTTAGGGTTTAGGGTTTGCGTTTGGGGTTTAGGATTCTAGGTCCTTTGCCCGCCGGTTTTGAGCAGAAGTCTGAGGAGAATGCCGTTCGAAAAACCTTCTAAACGGCGGGAGTAGAGGCATCGTGCCTGGGGAGGAAAATTGTTCCTTCGCATTCTAATCATAATTATGATATACTGGTACACTTTACGGCCCCATGCTTTAGCTCCATGGACTCCTGAACGCAAACTTTACATCCCAAACCCCAAACCTACAACCAGCAACACGGAAACCCCCCAAAATTCTAACCCTAGGCCGTAACCCTCAGTACCGGAAGCCTAGAGAACCCTTAAAAGCTTAGTAGCTGAGTGGACACACCTTACACTTTTTGGGATATCATTACCCACTGTAAAACTGAAAGTGTACACTTTTTTGGGGCTTATGAACTCAGCCCCTAAGAAAGGGACCCTTAAGGGGACTCATGAGCACATTTATAGCTACCCATGAACCTCCAAGACTCCAAGCAAGCATTGGAAGTCCGGTAGCTACCTGATTAAGAAACCCTGGGCCTATAACCCCCAATACATTGGGATTTATATAAGGAGCCCTAACAAGGGCCCAGGGTTTCTTAAGTGGGTTTCTAATCAGGTTCCTACATTAAGCATTACCCAGAGGCCCCAAAGTAGTTCCTTTTCGGGGTTCATATATAGAATCCTGTAAGGTAATCTCAAAAAGGAACTACTTTGGGGCTTCTGGGTAATGCTTAATGTAGGAACCTGATTAAGAAACCCTGGGCCCTCATTGGGGTTCCTTATATATAATGAATCCTGATATATTGGGGGTTATAGGCCCAGGGTTTCTGAATCAGGGTCCTACATTAAGCACTAAACATTGGAAGCTCGGCAAGAGCTCCGCCATCCAAGCCCTAGGCCCTGGTGGGATTCAGGAAATAAGGGACCTAAACTCACCGAAGCTCGCATGACCCTAAACCCCACCCAGAGTCTCCATTGTAGTTCGTTTTTGGGGTTACCTTAAAGGATCCTAACTTTATATTTGGTTAAATCAAAAAAAGGAACAACAAGTGAGACTCTAGGCAGGTCAAGAACCCTCAGTTTACGCCTCTCGGCCTTTCCTCGATAAACGACCTTGAAAACCCCGAGCCTTGAAACCCTCAAACCCTAAACTGTGGCCCTACACCCGAAACCCTAAATCCTAAGCCCTAAACCCTATACCCTAAACCCTAAACCCTATACCCTAAACCCTATACCCTCAACCCTAAATCCTAAACCCTAAACCTTAAACCCTGCAGAATCGCCTGGCAGCCGGCCATTCCGCTGTCTGGGGCTCCTTTTTCGACTCAGAGAAGCGACTTGGTCTCAGCTGTTTTTGGGGTTTAGGGTTTAGGGTTTAGACTTTCGGGGTTTTGGGGGATACTTGTTGGATTTGTTTATGCGATTTCTCAGGCTTCGATGGTTTGAGCTTTGTGTGTTTCAAGACCCCTAGGGTGGGGTCTGGGACTTGGGGCGGTTTAGGGTTTCAGGGTGGGGTTTAATGCTTAAGGTTTCCGGCGTACGTTGCGGCTGGAGGCTGCATGTGTGTGTGTGGGTTCATATTTAGGGCGTTGGGGTTGGGGTCTCAGGCTTTTAGGGTTTGCAGGTATCGGGCTCAGAGCAGCGGCAGCAGCAGCAGGAGCAGCAGGAGGACAAGCAGGAGGACAAGCAGGAGGAGTAGGAGTAGGGCTAGGACTAGGAGTAGGGGTGGGACCTATAGGAGTCTGAGTCGGCGTAGGCGTAGGCGTAGCGGCTGGTAGCAGTAGGGGTAGTGGTAGTGGAGTGGTGGCAATAAATCGTGCCAATCGTTGTCACAGGCTGGTGATCGTGTAGTCGCCGTTGTCGTCCTTCCTACCACCTCAACTGCACTTGGCCCGCACCTTCTTAGCAGCACCGCCGTTTCACCGGTAGCTTGATGTTTTGGCACTAGCCTACGACGTGGCCTGCGACCTTTGGCTTAGCACTTTGTTGCCTTTAAACCAAACTCCAAGGGTAAAAGGAGGGACCCTTAATAAGGGCCCCTAGGTATATTCCCTTAATATAGCTATTATATTCCCATTATATAGCCCATTTTAGGGTAGGGGTCCCCATTAAGGGTCCCTCCTTTTCCCCTTTGATCTCAGCTCCTAACCTCCTAGCACCTACCCGCTCTGAAAGACCTCAAGGCCCGATGCCCCTAATCCTCAACACCCCAAACCCACAGCGTAAACCCCTAAACCCTAAACCCTGAACCCCTAAATCCCCAAGCCGGAACCCTAGATGCCGAAATCCCGAAACCCCAAGTCGCCAAGCCCTAAACCCTACCTAGAGGCTCATACCCTACCCCTTTTTTAGGGCGCCTACTTTTTAAGATAATAGATCCTAACCATAAAACGAGGTATCCTAAAACAGGGGGTATGAGCCTCTAGGTATAGCCCTAAAGTCTAAAAACCCCTAAACCCCTAAACCCTAAACCCTAAAACCCTAAACCCTAAAACCCTAAACCCTAAACCTGGAAAACGTGCATCTCCGAGGCGGCGCTGGGGATATGCCTGCTGTCGTGGCACGGACTTCGGAGAGGCGTTGAAGGGATTTTCGTGTATTCCAGAAGAGTATCGTATACCTAGTCTATTCCAGTATGTTCTAGTATATTATAGCTTGTTATTATAGTCTGTTCGAGTATATGGTGATAAATTACAGTAAATTTTGAGGTGTTATAGTTTTCTTTTTTTGTATGTTATGGTATTCTATTGCAGGCTAAAGATTTCGTCTATCCGTATAACACAGTATACTATCTTGTTTTCAATATTTTTCAGTATGTTAAATGATCCTGCCTAGAGATGGACGTGAAGAAATTTCGGTTTGGGATGTTGGGTTGAGGGTATAGGTTTAGGGTTAACGTAGAGTTTTGGGTGTCTGGCTTAGGGTTAACTTTTTTTTGTAGTGTGCATGGTGTTAGGTCGAGGCCTTTGGGATCACAGACGGTTCAAATTGGTAGTTCGAGGTTCGGACCATGGGGAGTATGCTGCCCAGGGTTTTTGAAGCCGACAAAAGTGCTGCTCCAATCACTCAGACCTTTTGCATTACGCGCCGCATTCTCCCTCTGCGCATGCTAGACCGTGAACCCTGTAAGATCTACGTCCGTTCTCCCTCGCTGTGAGCTTGCGAGGCATGCGTGTTGGCGAAGGAGCAGGCGTGCCGTCGTTGATGAGCTGTTGTTTGGGATTTAGGGGTTGAGGGTTGAGTATAGGGGTTTAGGGTTGGGCTGCGGGTTTAGGAAATCCCGTCTTAGTAGGCCCTCTGTTACCTCTTACCTCCGACCTAGTTTCTGCCCCCTAGCCTATAATGGGCTATATAATGGGTATATAGTAGCTATATTATGGGTATATACCTAGGGGTCCTTATTAGGGATCCCTCCTTCGACCCTTTGAGTTCAGGACCTGAGGGCTTTCGACCCCAAGCCATCCATTTGTCCTTGAGTCGCACTCTTGAGCTGTACATCTATAAGACTCTCCAACTGCAAAGCTCCAAATCCTACATCCTAAACCGAATTTCGGATGTTCTGCAGACGGAAAAGAGCCCATAAAAAAAAACAAAAAAACCTGTAACACACGGAAAGGGCACAATCGAAACCTTGCACCCGCTGGAACCGCAACCCTGAAGCCCCAAACAGGAAATCCCACCGCTTTCCGACATTTGTGTCCTCAAGCCGTATCAAACCGAACAACCGTTTAGGATAGGGACATCCCATATAAACCCCTTATAAAGAAGCCCAATATGGTAGGGATATCCCCCCCAAAATGCTTATGCTTATGTGCTTTTTGGGTCCCTAATCAAGCCGTATCAAACCGAAGAACCGTGGAGCGCCGCAGCCCTGAGCCTGGGAAAGGACACTGTGGCTACAGGTGCAAGCTCCGATGAGGAGGAGTGGGTTTAGGGTTTAGGGTTTAGGGTTCAGGGTTTAGGGTTTAGGGTTTAGGGTTTAGGGTTCAGGGTTTAGGGGCTCATATGGCTGGGCTGTCTGAGGGTTGCCGAGGGTTTTCTGTTTTGACCAGGGTTTCATACAGCTCCTGCAAGCGGCTGACAAGGTTTCGAAGGGATTTGATATGGGGGGGTTTGGATGTGCAATTGCTTAGGGTTCGTGGCAGTTGTGATACATATCCCGAACCCTTCGAAGTCCGTACCTATTTAAATTCCAACCCTTGCCTGATGCTGACTGCAGTGACATGCTCGTTTATCTTCTTGCCGTTTCCACTGGCCTCAGCTTCAGCTGCTTGCATGAAGGCTGAACCTGGACTGGGTCATAGCAATGATGATGGTGATGGTGCTGAGCAAGGCGACGACGCCAACCCAATATGGACTTCAGGATGTGTTCTGCCAGAAATACACTCGGCATTCGGAACCCTAATTCCTGAACTCTACTAAATGTTGTGGGCCCCCTGTATATGGGAGTTTGTGAGAAGAAGGGGCGATCTTCTTACGATCCCCCCCAAGTTGTATTCTCTATTTGTAAAGCCCACCGACACGCCAACAAAGGCACGTCTAAACACTTCTACCAATGTCGAAGCGTCAAAAACATTCGAGGACCCCTTGAATCGTCTTTAGTGCTGGGGTAATAAATCTTTCAACCGGAAACCATAAACCACAAACCCAAGCCCGAGACCCTTAACCCCCAGACCCTGAACCCCTAGGCTCTCTAAACCTTCTGCGGAATAGAAAGAGGCCCTCAAAAACAAAAGAAACCCTACCCTAACCTACAAGACCCTACTTTTTTGCAGGGTCCCTATAAATTGCATATTAGGTTTTATAAGAACCTACCAAAAAGTAGGGTTTGGTAGGTTAAGGTAGACTAGACCCGAAGCCCTGAACCCTAAACCCTGAACCCTAAACCCTAAACCCTAAACCCTGACCTCCCCGGCCACACGCAGAGGACGCACAGCAGGCCGAGATCGCTCGAGAGGCGTGGCAGGAGCGAACCGACGGTGGTTTAGGGTTAATAGGGTTTATAGGGTTTATAGGGTTTATAGGGTTTATAGGATTTGTAGGGTTTATAGGGCTTCATAGGCTTATAGGGTTTCTAGGGTGTATAGGATTTATGGGATTTATAGGGTTTATAGAGTTTTATAGGGTTTATAGGGTTTATAGGGTTTGTAGGGTTTTGTGGCGTTTAGGGTTCGTTTTTTCAAGGGTTTTATGTGGCTTTATGATATGCCCGACTTCTAGGATAGTAAGAAGTGAGAACTAATGATACCCTCACAGTTTAATATAGCTTCCAGCTTCAAAGCTTTAAGGTTCTCTAGATTCTGTGAGATTGTCGGGGTTCGTTCCTTCAAGCGCCCCGTAGGGGTTTTCATGTTGGTTTTGAAAGGGTTTAGGGTTTTGGGATTGTTCTAGAGGTCCTGCTGAATGGGGGGGCACTGGGAATACACCTTTTTTCTTATAAGCAGATCTATCCTGTTGTTTGATATTCCGTGAATTATCCAAGAAGTTCCTGAGCCCCTGCGCCCCCTAAATCCTAAATCCCAAAGCCATGTTGGAATGACGTCACTGTTCACCAAGTCCCTGAACACCTAAACCTTTGGATCAAGATCTTACTTGGAGGTTCATGGTTAGTTATAAATGGGCTTATAAGTCCCCTAATATGGGTTATGAGTATAGTTAACAGACCAGGGAATCAGCACGATCGCTAGAATAGTTAGCGAGTCTCACGATGATTATCATCGCATATTGCTTTTATGTTCAGAAGCTAGCTGGCGACGATGCCATCGCCAAAACATTGCACAGCATTTGTGTCTTGAACACTCCAAGCTTGTGGAGCACATACGTGCTAACGGGATGCCGGAGACTCACCCATACCATCACGTCACCATCGAAAGTGATGAGTTGGGAGCTGCGTCGAACGTTGCAACGGTTGGCGCACCGTCGAGTGCTGATCAAGTGCCACCAACGGTTGAGCCCACCGATAGTCGTGAGACAGAAACCAAAGCCTTTGCTACCCTACTTAAACCCTACTTAGAACTACCCATGAACCTCCAAGTAGACGTACAGTAGTCAACTTTAACCTTTGAGTAACCTTTTCAGCCAGTTTTAGCCTGTCAGAACCCCTATATAACCTCAAAGGTTAACCTTTAATTCCCCTAGGATACTGGGCGAGGAAGAGATGCTTCAGGCACCAGGCACCCAAGCAGGTCCAGAGAATTCAAACCATGTCATGAGCAAGGCTGCCAAGGAAGTGGATCCCAAGCAGGGCAATATGGGAGTTTCCGAAAATGGGGGACCCTAATATAGTACCCTAAATAGTAGGATCCCTGTTATAAGGACCCCCAATAAGGTACCCCGAATTTCGGAAACTCCCATATAGAGGGCCGGTTATGCTTTAGGTTTAGAGTTCATTAGTGATGCTATGTTGTTTAGGGTTACTGTAGGGTTTATCAGTGATGCTACCTTCAGGTTTTGGTGGCATGACGTAACACAGATTGTACTAAATCATGCCCCAGAACCGGTTGCAATTATGAGGGCCCCTAGATTGACACATGCACAGAACTGAAATGTGAGGTTCACACAGAATACTTGGAGGTTCGGGGGACTTAGTAAGTAGGCAGTAAGTAGACTTATAAGTATCCTAAACGGGACCCTAATTGGGGTTATGGTACTTATAAGTCCGTAAAATAACCAGTTACTAGGTCTCCCGACCCTCCAAGTAAAGAGACCCCAACCTCGACCCGAAGTACTACGGTGGATGATATAAATCCTGCATTACCTTAAGGGCCCTAAACTACGGGGTTTATGGTATATTCCTTATTATGAGTAATGCAGGATTTGAAATCATCAACAGTAGTTCAAGCTTGCACTTGCACGACCCTTCGGTTTAGGGTTTAGGGCTTCAGGTTTTTCGGCTGAGAGCAAACCCTCATCAACCGTAGTGTACTTATTCTCAGGACTCTCCCCCTCGCCTGCAATGGGGCCTCGAATGTAGTGAGCCCTCCGAAATTCCCTTTAAGGGTTCAGGGTTTGGGCTTTAAAGGTTTAGGGCTTAGGGTTGAGGGTTTTCAGAGTTTAAGGTATAGGGTTTAGGGTTTTAAGGGTAAGGTTTAGGGCCTAGGGTGTTAAGGGTAAGGTTTAGGGTTAGGGTTTAGGGTTGTGAATGTTTAGGGCTCAGGGTTTAGAGCTTTTAAGGGTGTATAAGGGTGCGCAAGGAGTCGAAACTCCTGGATGAGTGCCCTGGCATCGCCAAGGGAGATTGGTGGGTTCAGGGATGAATAAAGGGGCCTAAAAAGTTACCAGGGTTCCTTTAAAGGGTTCCTTGAAAGATACGAAAAGGGTTCTAAACGGGATTTAGGGACTACTGTAGGGCTTAAATAGTTACCACTATTCCGGGGTTCCTTGTTGTGACAAAAGTAGAATGGGCCCCCAAAACCCTGTTTTAATTATTTAGGCCCCTATATTACTTCACCCTGCCATTGAGGGCTAAAAAGGAGCCTGACCTCCTGAACAACTGACAGTAGTATTCTTTGGGGTTCCTTGCTGTATTGTTTAGGATAATATACCCCAACGCTCGTAGTCCAATCAGAAGCAGGCCACTGCAGTGGGTCTGACGAACCCTAAACCCTAAACCCTAAACCCTAAACCGAATCTTACATTTCTGCGGCTTCGAGCATTGAGTTTCGACTTGGGGGTTCAGGGTTTAGCGGTTTTACGGTTTTAAAGTTTAGGGTTCAGGGTTTGGGTTTAGGGTTTAGGGTTTAGTGTTTAGGGTTTAGGTTTAAAGTTTAGGGTTCAGGGTTTGGGTTTAGGGGTTAGGGAACTCTCGGCTAGAGCGGTTCGGGTTTAGGGGTTAACGCTTCGGGTTTCGTGTCACTTGTCTCGGAGGCCTCAAAAGGTGGGATGAAGGTAGGTGGGATATTCCCAAATACGAGTCCTTGTATAAGGGATCCTTGATCCTACCTACCTTGATCCCATCTGTTGAGGCCTCCGGTTGTTTGAGGCACCTGCTTGTAACAAGCCCACTCTCCTACTGAGCGTCCTGTTTTTCATCGTAGTGGTGGTTAATGAAAAGCATTCAGCTACGTACAGATGCATGTCCCAAACCCAAATCATAAAACCCTCAACCCTAAACCCCTAAACCCTAAAACCTAAACCCTACAGCCTAAATGAACCCTAAAACCTAGCTTAAACCCTTTCCCCGAAGCCCCAAACCCATTGAATTACATGAACATCGGCCCGAAGAGTCTCAGAAGAGCGGGAAACCCTACTTTAACCCTAAGTCGGTGGTTTAGTGTCCTATGGCAAGACCGCCAAAGACAGTGGTGTTTCTGATGCTCGCCAGGAATAAGTCGCTTTTCGGCAAGCTTCATGTTTGGAGTCAGGACTGTCTTCGCAAAAGTATAACCCTAAACCCTAAACCCTAAACACTAAACCCTAAACCCTAAACCCTAAACATCGAACCTCCCTGAAACCCCAAGCCGCCCGACCTGTGCTTTCTAAATCCACCTGGAGCCCCCGAACCGCAATCCCCAAACTCCCAAAATCCAATTCCACAAATCCTTCTACGTGGAGGGTCGGGGGACTTAGTAACCTTAAGGGGTTCCTTAAGGGCCCCTGTAAAGGGATCTATAGGGATTCCATAAGGGTATAGGGTTTAGGGTTTAGGGGGACTTAGTAACTGGTTATTTTAGGGACTTATAAGTATCATAACCCCAATTAGGGTCCCTTGTAGGGTACTTATAAGTCTACTTACTACCTACTTACTAAGTCCCCTAAAGACCCTCCAAGTACTGACTTGGGGATCTCCCGGGGGGTCGGTGGTTGGGGGATCCCAGTTGAAGAGTATATCCTGACTTACAGTAAACCCCATAAAGTTGGAAACCGGATTAAGGCCAAATAGTGCTGGGATTCCCTATACTTTACTCTTAAGGATTGAGGCTATGGGGTTTCCAACTTTTGGGCTTCTACTGTACCACATCAAGAAAGGATCCCTGATGCTTGGCTTTTGGACGTCTCTGGGATACCTCAGCCGTCGCTAAACTCTCAAACTTCAAACCCGAAGTCCTAAACCCCAGGCCCTAAGCAGGCCTGAATAGCTAGCAATATTATTCTGCAGTGTTCCCCGTTCCGACTAGAGTATCTTCGATAACCCCAAATGTTATTCTGAGTATTCAGGCGCCTACTGGGCGTTCCTTGGAGTCTTTGTTCATGTCCATCCTAGCATAAGCCGAGCGCTTAGCAACAACAGCAACACCCTACATCCTAAAGCCCCGAGCCCTAAATCTCTAAACCCACAGACCTCAAACCCTAAATCCCTACACCCTAAATCCCTAAATCCCGAAAGCTGAAACCATGGTATATCCCTAGGTTGCTAAGGGCTTTTCTGCCCAGAGACTCCAATATCCCTTAATTAAGGAGTTTTCCTTAAATCATATTGGGGATCCTATTATAATTTCAGGTATATTCCTTAATTAAGGGATATTGGAGTCTCTCTGGGTGCCTTTGTGGAAGCTCCGAAGGCCACCGCCCACAGAGCTCAGCGCCCGGGCGGACTACCTTGCAGACGAGGCCTCGAAATTCACAAAAAGCGGTGCGTTAAATTGGGGATTTATATAGGGTTCTTAAAGGGTGCTCTAGGGTTGATATAGGATTGTATAGGTGTTTTTGCTCTGGGTGTAGCATCGGGGCCGAAGTCATGAGAATAGGGTGTTGGGTTGGCATTCCCACCCTTTTGTTTTCCAAAAGGGTGGGAATGAACTTCTGTGAAATATTTTTTGATTTTTTTCCGTTGGAGCACTCTTCGGAACAACCACAGCAGTTGCATCTCCCAAAGGGGCAAGCAGTAAGCGTTTGAATCTGAGGATTCTTACAGCCGGTTCTACTCGGCTGGCTTTGCTTTAGGAGTGGATTGGAATAGCAATGCCTTCTCCAGACAGACTGTTGACACTCACAACTCACAACAGCATTCCTAAGAAACCATTGCAGCATATGTTGTTTTGTTGGTTTTATTTGCGGCTACCCACCGGAGATACCCGCTGGAGAAATCTAGCGCTTGTGTTTGTGCTACTTTTGTAATTATTCGTGGCCAAGGGGCCAAGAAACTAAAGCAACTGTTGTTGTTATTTCGCCAGTGTCTGCATCCATCAAGGGCCAAAAGACAGTGCTCAGCCGTTCTTGACTATCTCCCTAAAGACGTTTACAAAACGGCTCTTGTTAACTTGATATAGTATAGTATTTCATGGGCGCGAGGCTCCAGGTCCGTAGGGTTTAGAGTCTACGGTTTGGGGATTAGGGTTTAGGGTTCAGGCTTTAGGGGTGTAGTGTTTGCTCTCAGCCGAAAAAGCTGAAGCCCTAAACCCTAAACCGAAGGGTCTTGCAAGCGCAAGCTTGAACTACTGTTGATGATCTAAATCCTGCAGTAACAATAACAGGAATAATCCTGCAGTAACAATAATAAGGAATATACCGTACTTCCCTAAGGTAATGCAGGATTTATATCATCAAGCCGTCAGTGTCGAACCCTAGCCCGAATTGGGTCCTTAGGGGGTCCAGGGCCCTAACTATAAGGTCCTTGGAAGCATAGGGTCTAAAGCTGTGGAACGATCTTTACTACTACGAGTCAAGCTGTATTCCCTTATTTCGGTCTTCGGGTACTCTGACAGACGTGAACTCTAAACCCTAACCCGAAAACCCTTGGGCCCCAACCCCTAAACCCCGGGCCTTCGGGCTTGGGTGAAAGTGGGTGACGCCAGGGAAAGACCGGGAAGCTTCAATGACTTGCAGAGACGACAGAAGCTTGTGCTCTGCTGAGGAGGCCTCGACGAAGCGGGGGGTCTCCAATGAAGAGGGTAATCTACAGAACAAGACAGGGCTCGAAAGTCCTCCGCAACAAATGTTGGCTTTCAAGGTGAAGTGTGAGACACTAGCTGCAGCCAAGCGGAAGAAACCAGAAAGCAAGAAGGCGTGCAAGGAGAGCGGAGGTGAGCGTTGCATGGATTTGCGACAAAATCTCACTGGGACAGGCATCGAAAGGTGTCGTCTGATTCCTCATTTCCTTTGCGGAGCAACGCTTTTTTGTGCTTCTCAGGACAACATGTTCTTGTGCACGCGACAACAGAACGAAGCCATGGGCGAGTTCGAACATGTCGCAAAGGACGTTTCTGTTGAAGCAGACGAACTTCTGTATGCGGCGACCTTGAACGGTCCGGCCGGCTCGCTGCACCGCGAGTTACACTCTCCTGGCGTACGTGCCTCTCGAAGACCTTCGGGCTTTCGAAGAAAAGGAGCTCAATAAACCCCGAACCCTAAACCCTATAGATCCCTTATGGAGCCCTTATGGAGCCCTGTAAATGTAACCCTATAGATCCTCCTGCACTCTAAACTCTCATAAACCCTCCGAGCCCTTAAACAAAAATCTTTGAACCCCTGAGCCCTGGAACCCCAACCCTAATCCAGAAAACCCTAAACCCTACTTGGAGGTTCATGGGTACTTATCAGTAGGGATATAAGTAGGGTAACTATACTTATAACCCACTTATAACTACCCCTGAACCTCCAAGTAATGCCCTATAAACCCTAGAACCCTATACCGTTATAGAATCCCTATAGATCCCTTCAAAGGGGCCCTTAAAGGAACCCGTATAACTACCCCTGAACCTCCAAGTAGCCTCTGATAAACCCCCAAGCACTGGTCTATCCGTCTGCTTGAGGACTTTCTGGCGGACTTCGTGCTGTTTCTCTTCAGCATTATGGTTCGGGGTTCAGGGAGTTTAAGAGGGTTCAGAGTCTGCGGTTTAGGGTTTGGGGAGTTTAGAGTTTAGGGACTAAGGGTTTTTCGGGAGTTTAGAGTTTAGGGTTTAGGGAGTTTAAGGGAGTTTAGAGTCTGGGGTTTAGGGCTTAGGGAATTTAGAGTTTATAGGGTTTAGGGAGTTTCAGAGTTTAGAGTTTAGGGTTTAGGGAGTTTAGATTGCCAGAAATTTAGGGTTTAGGGTTCCGAGCAGTTTAGAGTTTAGGGTTTAGGGAGTTTAGGGGAGTTTAGAGTCTGGGGTTTAGGGCTTAGGGAATTTAGAGTTTATAGGGTTTAGGGAGTTTAAGGGAGTTCAGAGTTTAGGGTTTAGGGCTTAGGGAGTTTAGAGTTTAGGGTTTAGGGAGTTTAGATTGCCAGAAATTTCGTTCAAGGTTCCGCGAAAGGACTTGAGTTTCAGGACCGCGTCGGGCTTAGGGACCCTAAACCCTATACCCTAAACCCTCGACCCTACACCCTAGACCCTAAACCCTAAACGATCTCGGCTCTTTAAGAGTCATGCAGAGGCTTTCGGCGATCTTATGAAAGGCCCGTCGATCGCGTGCACATTTATCTGGTGACCCTGTTTGCTGATGATGAGCTCGAAGCCATCAGGCCGGTGAACCTGTACCTTAACCTACAAGAACCTACTTTGTTGTAGGGTCCTTATAAAGTCCATATTAGGGTGTATAGTGAGAACCTACAAAAAGGGTAGGGTTTGGTCGGTTAAGGTAAGCTCCAAGACCCTAGCGTTTAGGGTTTAGGGTTTCCGTAAGCCTTAAGACTCTACAGCGTCAGCCCTAAACGATCTAAGCCCCACGCCCCACCACCATACGGTGTGGGTGGACAGGCAGAGGCAAAGTTTGGACATACCTCCATGAATACGTACTTTTGCTTATGTATGTATAGACGGACATAAGCAGACTGAGTGACCCTTATCAGTGGCTTCTGCTTGTTTGTTCCGCGTAAAACTATGGTGGAAACCTTTCATGCGAGACTGTCAGCCAATCAGTACTAGACGAGCATCGCTCCCGCTGGTGCTAGTGGTGGTGTGCTAGGATTCAGCAATCGACACTACTGAAACACTAGGTTTACAGATATCGCACATTATGCATACATACCCAAACAATGTGTCAGTGAGCTCACACCGCAGAGTTCTGAGTTTGCCGCAGCGCCTGCCGCGGCGGTGAGTGCCAGCTCTTCATGCTCGACCATGTGTACGACCACCTGCCCAAGTCTAAGGACTTGGATAGGGATCTGGCCAAGGACGCGCTGGATGACTCGGCCTTGATGTGGACCAAGGGTATGGTCGACTCCCTGGGCGGAGACTCGTCCGTGATCAGGGACACACTCATGACAGCCGGCACGAGATAGCGCTGGCAAATCCAGTGCTCCGGGTGCTTGTGGGCGCGTTTTGGATATGCTGTTCTATAGGTCATATATAATATCAAGAGGCGCTACATACCTGCAATAAGCTACTAATTACTACACTGCTGGTACACCCTTAAACCCTATCGAACCCGACCGAACTCTCTGCTAGACCTTGGGGTTTAGGGTATATATAGGGCCTAATTAGGGCTTGGGTTTAGGGTTCAGGGTTGAGGGCCCAATCTCACAAGCCTCCACTTGAGCGAAAGCTGCCTTTCAGATTCCCAGAAATGAGTGAGATTAGAGGTCTGAGTTACAGCCTAAGGTCTACAGTTGAGGGTTGAGGGTTTTACGAAAGAGATTAAAGGTCTAAGTTACAGCACTCAGGCTTTGCAGATTTGTAGGCGATGGGGCTCAGGGTCATTACGGAGTTTCCGAAACCAACAACGGTACCGAACAGCTCCCCGCCTCCCCGGGGACATGCTTCAAGGCAGGCAACACTTCCACTTACCTTTGGTTAGTAGGGAATGGAAGAGTGGTAGTACGAGTAGTTATAGTTTTACCCCATTCCTCCATTCCCCACTAACCAAAAGGTAAGTTCTAGGGGTCAAGTACGGGGTTCAAAATCGAGGTTTTGAGGGTGGAAGGCTCAGTTTGGGGGTTCAGAAGGTAGGTTTTTAGGACATAAAGCTCGGGGTTTAGGTCTTTGGCTCAGGGTATGGGGTTTCAGGTTCAGCGTGTACTGTTCAGGATTCGAGATGTGCTTGAATCCTGAGAAGAAGGCCTTTTCTGCGTTCCTTATTCTGATTTCCGATATGCATCCCTAACGAAGGCAGGGGTGTTTGGGGGTCACCCTGACCTTAAAACTAAACCCCAAGCCTTAACCCTAAGCCCTAAACCCTCAAACCCAAACCCCAAACTCAGACTGACGCCCCCGATTCCTCACGTATTGGTTAGAAGCTGCCCCCACCCTGTAATAGTGGTATAATAGGAATATAATAGGGCCCTAATATCATCCTATATAATCCTTATAGTCACTATTACAGGGTGGGGGCCCCTTCTCAGGTATTGGTACCAAAGCTGGGTGAAAGACGAGAAGCCGGATGCCAAGGCTGGAGAGACTCCTAGGATCCCTTAATTGAGAAATATACCTTAAATTATAGTAGGATCCTTAATCTGATTTAAGGTATATTCCTTAATTGGAGTCTCTGGGCCTGCAGAAGCCCTCCAAACGCCCATACGTAGAACCTAATAGCCCCAAACCCTCGAACCCGGATCCTTGTCCTACTGTTGATGATATAAATCCTGCATGACCCATAGTAAGAAATATGCCATAATTCCCATAGTGTAGGGGCCTTAAAGTCATGTAGGATTTATATCATCAACCGTAGTTTAGGGACCTACTGATGAAACACGGTTTCTGTAAGAGTTCCTTAAGGCTTACTATGAGGGTGTATGGTAGAAGCCTTTAAGATTAGAATAGGGTTTCGGATACATTATACTATAGCTATGCTTGCAATCAGCATCCCTAAACAACAACATTCCCAACTAGTATCTGTTAAAGTTTTGGTGATTATATTAATTACTACTAATATAGTTGATTCTTTATCCCGCTTCAAGGCGCTCCAGTCCATGAGAGAGGCGCTGCTTAAACTGCTGCAGCGGCTTCGACGGAAGGCAGGGCGGTTTGATATGGGGGCGGTTGCTCAAACGGTTCTGTAAGGGCTTTGATAATTTACAGGCTTTTACATCGGGCTGTACTCGGGTTTTACTTTGGCCCCTTGGTGATAAGAATAGGACCCAGAGACTCCAATACCCCTTAATTAAGGAATATACCTTAAATCATATTAGGGACCCTACTATAATTTAAACTATATTTCCTAATTAGGGGGTTTTGGAGTCTCTGGGTACAAAACGCAAAAGCCCCCAACCAGGCGGTCGAGAAGGCCCACCTGCGCTCTCTGGCGGAATTCGCCGACCTCGCCCATCGCCGCGAGTACGCGCAGGCTACTTTTGAGGGTTGAGGGTTTAGGGTTTAGGGCTGACGGATTTGTCGGGAGAGGGCGCTGAGATTTTGTTGGATGCTTTGGGGGTTCACAAGGCTTCTTCAAAGAGGGAGTTTGGGGATTTTGTTAGATATCCGTTAGAAGGGGCCCCCACCCTGTAATAGCGGTATATTAGGAATATAATAGGGCCCTAATATGATCCTTATAGTCACTATTGCAGGGTGGGGGCAGCTTCTAAGATATCCGAACAAATAGCCAATGCATTTCAAGTCAGATTGAGCATCTCTCCATGCTTTAGGGTTACACTTGGGTTTTACGCTTTTGTTGCGCTCGCTGAGTAAGAAGGCACTCAACAGACCACATGCGAGGAGTGATGCAGCAATCGTGTTCATCAGGTTTTGTTCATGCTTACTTGCAGTTTGCTCCTGGTGGTTTCCTGACTGTCTCTCTTGTCGTCGTGGTGCTATATCACCGTTGGGGGATCTACGCTAGCATAGTATAGGAATCTCATTTACGGAAGTTTATTTCCACTCACAAATTTGCTTCCAATCTTCTATTCCGCTATGCCCTTGTATCAGGGTTCAGGCTGTGTATCGTGCGAGATTTTGCCAGCATTCCGGACACAGGGTGTTACTCAGGCGGGACAGCTGATGAAGGAGCCATGTTCTGTTGATCTTAGTAAGTAGAAACATAGAAGCAGTAGCTATAGCTCTTGCTCGCATAAGGCAAAGCGACAACCCTGAGCAGGCAAACGATGTGTACATCAATATCACCATTGGCAAAGCGCCACTGCCCCAGTTCCCTAAGCCCTAGGCCCCGAACCCTAAAGCCTTAAACCCTAAACCCTTAAATCCTAAACCCTAAACCCTTAAATACCTAAACCCTTAAACCCTTAAACCCTAAACCCTTAAATCCTAAGCCCTTAAACCTGAAACCCTAAACCCTAAACCTTTTCCATGGCCGGCCGTAATTCGCGTTCGAGGTGGTTGAAGGGGCCGTTGGGTCCGTTCAGGTGCACAGGTTTGGGTTTTCGGTCATTCGGGGTTTTGAGGTTTGGGTAATAGCTCTTTAGGGATACGTAGTTTGGGTCGGTTTTGGGGAATAGGGTGTCTAGGGTAATAGGCACATACCTACTCCATCCATGCATCCATCTATCCATCCATACCTACATACTAACATACATACATCCACGCGTGCGCGTGCACACTCACACGCAAAGCACGTTTTGTCGTCGGAAGGCCGCTTGAAGCTAGAGTTCCGTGCAGGGAGTTGTCTGGGGAGCTTAGGGTTTCGATCTTGGATCCTGGGTTCCAAGAGTGACGTCAAGCCTTTTCAGTCTTTCTGGAGCGCTTGTCGGGAGAAGGAAGCCCCCAAAACCCCTCCACCCCAAACCCCAAAGCCTCGAACGCCAGTCTTTCAAAGCCAATTATCTAGGATGCGCAGTAGTACCCTTATTCCCTTTTTGTAGTCCTAGCTTCCTTATAAAGTTACCCAATACCAAAAAGAGAGGCCTTTTTTTCTTAGGTTACTGGGTATCCTAGATTATATAACCCGACAAAAACCGCAAGCCCAACCTGACACGTCAAATCGCAAATGGCCCCATACCCTCCCCAACCCTAACCCAAGGCCTCCATGGGTTTAGGGTTTAGGGTTTAGGGTTTAGGGTTTAGGGTTTAGGGTTTAGGGTTTAGGGTTTAGGGTTTAGGGTTTAGGGTTTAGGGTTTAGGGCCCAATGTACCCATATTAGGGACTACTTCAAGGCAAAATGTATATACTGTATGGGTACATGGATCCTTAGGGAGAGACCTTACTGCTGATGGACAAAATCCTGCATTACCCACTATAAGGAATATACCATAGTTCCCATAGTTTAGAGTCCTTCGGGTCATGCAGGATTTTGTCCATCAGCAGTATCATTGGGTCCCTGGCCCTAACTATGAGGTCCTTGGAAGCATAGGGTAACTAAACCCCACATGGAAACCTCTAGGCTCCCCCAAGACACCCTGTAAAGTCTTCCCCTAAGGCTTTAAAGACTCATATTAGAAGGCTTTTGGGCCCAAAGACCATACTATAGAAGGCTTTTGGGCTATTTTGAGCCTTCGGGTTATGGAACCCTGCAAAACCCGACACAGCCCTATAAAGCATCCTGCGCAAGTGCGGGGAATTATGAAGTCCTACAGCCTGGTCATAACCTTACAAACACAACCAAAAAAAACAAAAAACACCGTCCAAACCCGAAGCCCTAAACCTAAAACCCTGACCCTAAACCGCTAAGCAAGCCTCTAAACCTCAATGACCCTAAACCCCTAAGCAAGCCTCTGAACCTCAATGACCCTAAACCCCTAAACCCTAAACCCTTAAGCAAGCCTCTAAGCCTCAAGCGCGACCCTTCTGCCCCCCCGAGGACCTGGCATTCGCAGCTCGACCTCGGCGAGCAACGCGCCCACTGGGGCCAGGGCTGCTCCCTGAGGCGACCCCCTTCAAGGCTTAGGTGTTTTAGGGTTTAGTGTTTAGGGTTTAGGGTTTAAGGTTTGCTAAATGTTCCGCGCACACCACCATGCAGGCATGTGTTGTGGTGTGCGCGGCGTTCAGCGCCCTTGCCCAACCCACCCACCCACATCTCAACCTTGACGGGTTTAGGGTTTTTTGATGGATGTTTTTGGCGCTTTTCTTTTCCTTTCGGGAGCTATGGATGAAGTAGGGCGAACCTATTGGTCTTTATAACCTTTGCTTGGAACCAGGCATATTATTTTTGGACAAATCTAGATCATGACGTCACGACGCTAAGATGTGAAACCTAGAAGTCTTTCAAGGCCAGAACGAATCTGATGCGATGGATGTTTTTGGTGTTTTTCTTTTCCTTTCGGAGCTATGGATGAAGTAGGGCGAACCTGCTGGTCTTTATAACCTCTGCTTGGAACCAGGCATATTATTTTTGGACAAATCTAGATCATGACGTCACGACGCTAAGATGTGAAACCTAGAAGTCTTTCAAGGCCAGAACGAATCTGACGCGATGGCTCCCTTTGGTTATTGCACCGGCAAAGCAAATGAAAATCAGGCATGATGACTCAACTTCCACCAAGATAGCTTTGGGTATTGCACCGGCAAAAGAAATGAACATCAGGCTTTATGACCCCATTTCTACCAAGGTGGCTTTGGTTACAAAAGAAATGAATATCTTTATGATTCAACTTCTACCAAGGTGGCTCGCAGGGGCCTCCCAGGGGCTTCCCAAGGGCCTCAAGGCCAGAACGAATCTGACGCGATGGCTCCCTTTGGTTATTGCACCGGCAAAGCAAATGAAAATCAGGATTTATGACTCAACTCCCACCAAGGTAGCTTTGGGTATTGCGCCGGCAAAAGAAATGAACATCAGGCTTTATGACCCAATTTCACTTTGGTTACAAAAGAAATGAATATCTTTATGATTCAACTTCTACCACGGTGACTCACAGGGGCCTCCCAAGGGCCTCAAGGCCAGAACGAATCTGACGCGATGGCTCCCTTTGGTTATTGCACCGGCAAAGCAAACGAAAATCAGGCTTTATGACTCAACTTCCACCAAGGTAGCTTTGGGTATTGCACCGGCAAAAGAAATGAACATCAGGTTCTACCAAGGTGGCTTTGGTTACAAAAGAAATGAATATCTTTATGATTCAACTTCTACCACGGTGACTCGCAGGGGCCTCCCAGGGGCCTCCCAAGGGCCTCAAGGCCAGAACGAATCTGACGCGATGGCTCCCTTTGGTTATTGCACCTGCAAAGCAAATGAAATTAT
Organism: Symbiodinium sp. CCMP2592; assembly: GCA_905221615.1. Lineage (NCBI taxonomy): Eukaryota > Dinophyceae > Suessiales > Symbiodiniaceae > Symbiodinium > Symbiodinium sp. CCMP2592. The sequence goes on along the minus strand of CAJNDT010005223.1, from coordinate 782,777 downwards.
GACTCAACTTCTACCAAGGTAGCTTTGGGTATTGCACCGACAAAAGAAATGAACATCAGGCTTTATGACCCAATTTCTACCAAGGTGGCTTTGGTTACGAAAGAAATGAATATCTTTATGATTCAACTTCTAACAAGGTGGCTCGCAGGGACCTCCAGGGGCCTCCCAGGGGCCTTCAAGGCCAGAACGAATCTGACGCGATGGCTCCCTTTGGTTATTGCACCAGCAAAGCAACTGAAAATCAGGCTTTATGACTCAACTTCCTCCAAGGTAGCTTTGGGTATTGCACCTGCAAAGGAAATGAACATCAGGCTAAATCCTAAACCCTAAATCCTAAATCCTGAATCCTAAACCCTAAATCCTAAATCCTAAATCCTAAATCCCGGGGGGGTCCCGGGACAAAGTCGCGGGGGTGTCTCGGGGCGTCCCGGGGGGGTCCCGGGACAAGTGTCCCAGGGCGTCCCGGGGGGGTCCCGGGACAATTGTCCCGGGGGGGCCCGCTCCCGGGGCCTTGGGACAACTGTCCCGGGGGGGCCCTGGGACAACTGTCCAGGGGGGCCCGGGACCAGCGGAATTTGCTTACGAGAAGTTACACCTGCACGTGACGCGCGTGGCGAGCGCCTAAATCCTAAATCCTAAATCCTAAATCCTAAATCCTAAATCCTAAATCCTAAACCCTAAATCCTAAATCCTAAACCCTAAATCCTAAATCCTAAATCCTAAATCCTAAATCCTAAACCCTAAATCCTAAATCCTAAATCCCAAATCCTAGGATGATGCTCCAAATCGTGGGGTTTAGGGTAATCAGCTTAGGAGCTAAGAGCAGGACTGTCGCCTGCACGCAGGTTCACTTAGCTCTAAGCGTCGACCGTCCTCACCGGACAGATCCAAGTCGGCGTCCACTAGGGCTGAAGCCCATCGCGTGGACGCACCGCGACCACCAGTGGGGACGCGGTAGCGACCGCCGCCAGCGCTAGCTGGGGAAAGCGGCGGTCTTTGTTTAGGGTTTAGGGTTTAAGGTTTAGGGTTTAGGGTTCCTTTTAAAGGGGTCTATAAGTCTGCAAGGGTTACTATAAGGGATCCATAAGGGTACTATACTACAGAGGCCTTACTAATCACTGTCATAATATGGGTGGTTGCCAAATTTATGATCCCTTTTTGGGCACCCTAAAAAATAGGTGCCGTGTTAGAAAAAGGGACCCAAAAAGGTACCATATTTTTGACAACCACCCATATAGGTGTTTAGGGTTTACTGTTTTAGCGGTTTAGGGTTTAGGGTTTCTTGTCTAGGGTTTTAGGGTTTAGTGTTTCAGTGGTTTAGGGTTTCTTGTCTAGGGTTTTAGGGTTTAGGGTCTATGGGTTCCTTGAAGGCTTCCGTGTACGGGCCTTTCCTTTCTGGGTTCCTTTCTGGAGTCCTTTAGGGTTCCTTTACGGTAAAAGCCAGAGCGTTGGAACATCATTATCCCCATGCCCTACAAGTAAAAGTATAGGGAATCCCAGCACAAAAAACCCTAAACCCTAAACCCTAAACCCTAAACCCTAAACCCTAAACCCTAAACCCTAAATTCCCACCCAGGCCTGCTTAGGCCGTACCCACCCTTTTTCTTAGGGTGCCTGGACCCAGAAGGAGATTAAAATACCGTAAACCCGACGACCAAATCCCTTGGTGGCCCTTTCCATTTGGATTCCAGGGACGCGGGGGGGCCGCCCCCCCCTGGCCCCCCCTGCCCTGCCTGGCCTCCCTGGCTCTCGGAGCCCTGTGTTTTGGGGTGTGTGTAGGTGCGTCCTTCCTAACAGACAGACCAAAGGCAGGTGGGAATTGAGGGCGTAAGCGCTAAACCCTAAAAGGCAATATTTTGGGTGGAAGCCTGTGTATTCTCACAGCGGGTGGGAAAAGGTGAGGAACCAATGTGTGATTGTTTGGTGGTGGAATCGCATTCGAACGCTAGACGTCGATATGCCACCCCCCCACACCCCTGGGAGTGTTGGGGCGCCATCCTACATAGAAAATACTGCCGCTGCGCGGCGAGACGCCCTAAACCCTAAACCCTAAACCCTAAACCCATCCCGGTTCCACGTTCCAACCTTCTGGGGTTCCCTTTAAAGGCGCCTCTACGGGTTCCTTTAAGGGGCGCCTTCCGGGTTCCTGCCTTCTGCTTGGAGGCCCTTTTGCCTTAGTAGGTTAGGGTTCCTTTAAGGGGAGTTTAGGGTTCCTTTAAGGGATTCTTTAAGGGGAGTTTAGGGGTTTAGGTTTACTTGGAGGCCCTTTTGACTTAGTAAGTAGGGTTAGTAAGGTAAGTTATGGGGATTATAATAGGGTTTCTGGGGGATACTAAGTAGACTTACTAAGTCCAAAGGGCCTCCAAGTGGGTTTTGCACGGATATTGGAACCTGGCCCCTAAACGAACCCTACCGTTTTAGGGCTCCTTTTTATATGGCTTTCTTACTGAAGTCCTGGAGAAGGTCGGTTCTTCAGGGTCCAGGAAGGGCTTAATCTGGGCCCCTTAATCTTCAGAATAACTAGGGTTTGGGGTGCAGGAGTATTTTCGTATATTTGGGACTATAGGAGATAACAATGCTAGGTACTCCGACCCTTTTGTAAGGGGAGTAGGCGGGTAAAAGCGGGTCTAGGCTTACACATGTTAGAATCGCACATTGAGATAATCTTAGTTCCTGAGTGCTAAATCCCCAACCCGACACCTCCATCGCAGGACGATGCAGAGGCAAGTCGTGGAGAAAGACACCAAGAGCCTTTGATGCAACATTTCGGGTTTACCGTGTAATGTACATGATACTCTGTCGTACAGGTAGGGCGATGTGGACCTTCTGCTTGAAGGGACTCTTCTCGTGTGTTAGGTTAAGTTGGGCGGGGGTCTAGCCTTTTTGGTTGTCATGTACAGATTCCGTTTGTTCTTGTCATTGGGTAAACTCATATGTCGCCGTGAGGTCTGCGACGTAAAGAACGAAGGCATTTGCACTCGCAGCCCTCTAAACCGGAAGCCCTGCTCCAAACCCCAAACCCCAAACCCCATGGCATGGGCCCTACCTTTCCCAGGAATGCTGCCCTCTTTGACACGGACCCAGTGGTGCAGCGCTATGTACATGCCTTGAAGAGGCAGGTCCTTGCACGATAAGTCTGAACCGATCCCCAGATTCGGGTTTAGGGTTTAAGGTTCAGGATTTAGGGTTCAGGGTTTACGGTTGAGGGTTTAAAGTTCAGTGTTTAGGGTTGCCTGGATCCCAAGCCCGCAACCACCAGTGACCGGTATCCAAGCTCTAAGCTAAGTCATTGCCCAAACAACCCAAAGAATCAGGCAGCCCAAATCTAGATCCGAACCAAGGACATCCCTTACAGGCATGTCGCAAATTCAGAAGTTCCTGTGTTCCCATGGGTACTGTTCTAGGTCACATCAAAGCCGGCATTATCATAATCACCGCTTTCTGTACTAGGAAATCCTGGAGGGCACCTGCTGTACGACGACCGCACTATAGACCAAAAACGCTAAACTGCTACAGGATCCCAAGCCGTACAAATCCCCGTAGACTTGTACTATACCAAAGAGTAAATTAGCACAGGGAAACCCTGTAAAGACCCTAGATACTTCGAGATTCTTCATAAACACACAAGGAGCGTTGTCGAATTATTCCGGACAGGATGGTCACCTACTTGCAGACGGCTGGAGCCTGAGAGGGCTCTGAGCTGGGGAAGCCGCAACCGGGTACAAGCAGCTTTTGCTAGCACGGAGAGTAATTACGCAAATGATGCTCTCATCGCAATGGTAGCACAGCATTCTTGGGGGATGTGACAGTGGGTGCTGTGGCTTTTTTCGGAGATCCTAGGGTTCACCTATCCTGCTGCGATTTCTTGTGCTGGTTCAAAAGGCAATCTCGCGGAATGCAACACACGAGCTGTGGCTCCAGCCCATCGCACACAAGCGCCACAAAGAGACAAGAGTCTCAGCCCACTGTGAGCCATGGGCACAGGGGCAAGTGCGTATTTGGCTGACGATGCGACGCTGCTAAGCTACATCTCTGAAGATGTAGAGCGGGCTGAACGGCTGGTAGCAGAGGCAAAGCGTTCAGCTGCGCCAGTGCCGCATACAGGAACTTTGCTGATGATTTCAGGAATGGACGGAACAAACTTTCAGCTCAAAGTCGATGAGGCTGCAACCGTCCAGGATGTGTCCAGAATCATCGCGGCACGAACTCGACTGGAAGTCGGCAAGATGCTCAAGCTGACATCCGGCGGTCGTGTTCTTGACGAGTCCCAGGTCCTGTTGCCACAAGTTTGTAACGCAGAGGTCAGTTATGTTGTCCAGAAAATCGGCGCAGGCCATGCAACAGTGAGCTTACTGCGAGTGCTCCGGCTGGCAGGAGGGACAGTTGGCCATTCCCTGAGTGCGGCAGATTTGATGCTCACGGATGCCATCGAGGAATTGGAGGTTTATTGTGTGGACCTGCAAGGCGCCACGCTACCAAGCTGCTTGCACTCCCTGACTCTGCCCAGTTTCAACCAGAAGCTGGAAGGCATCAGGCTACCAAACAGCTTGCAAAATCTGATGTTTGGGAGCAGCTTCAACCAGAGCTTGAAAGGTGTCACATGGCCTAGCAACTTGAAAACCTTAATATTTGGTACCAGTTTCAATCGGAGCTTGGCAGCTGTCCAGCTGCCTAACAGCCTCCAGACGTTGACCCTCGGCACCAATTTCAATCAAGATCTCGAAGGTGTCGAGCTGCCGAGAAGCCTGCACACGCTGGCTTTTCGTTCAAGCTTCAAGCAAAGCTTGGACGAAGTGGTATTTCCGGACAGCCTGCGCGTGCTCACTGGTGCTAACTTTGACCAAGAGTTTCCGCTCAAAGGGGGCTTAGAGACGTTGTCCTTTGCAGATGGGTTCAATCGTCAGCTGAAGGCAGTCGAACTGCCAAGCAGCTTGCAAAGTTTGACCTTTGGAGACAGCTTCAACCAGAGCATGGTGGGAGTGGTGCTGCCAAGCAGCTTACACACGCTGGTCTTCGGTCATAGTTTCAACCAAAGCTTGAAAGACGTCAATCTGCCAGAAAACCTGCTGCATCTGACCTTCGGCACGAGCTTCAGCCAGAGTTTGGAACACGTGAAGCTGCCACGCAACCTGCAAACGTTGGTCTTCGGTTATAGCTTCAACCAAAGCTTGAAAGACGTCAATCTGCCGGAAAACCTGCTGAGGCTGACCTTCGGTTCGAACTTCAACCAGAGCTTGGAAGGTGTCAAGCTGCCAGACAGCTTGGGAACTATTGAATTCGGTCACCACTTCAAGCAACGATTGACGCTCGTGGCGTGGCCACAGGATTTGCAGACGTTGATTCTCAACATAAACTCACTCGATTGCATGCAAGGCCTCGCCGCGATGCCTGGCAGCCTGCAAAAGCTAACATTCGGGTACTCATTCAACGACAACCTGCATCTAGTCCCTCTGCCAGGTGCGCTGCGCCATTTGGAGCTGGGCACTAGTTTCAATCAAAGCCTGGACGATGTCAGGTTGCCGAGTGCCTTGGACACCCTGATTTTCGGTTATTATTTCAACAAAAGTTTGGGCGAGATCAAGTTGCCCAGCGGCATGCAAAAGCTGACATTTGGTTACAGCTTCAACCAAAGCTTGGATCATGTCGGGATCCCGAGCAGTTTGAAGGCAATTGTATTTGGTGCCAGTTTCAATCAGAAGCTGCAAGGTGTCGAACTGCCAAGCAGCCTGCAAAGTTTGACCTTTGGAGACAGCTTCAACCAGAGCATGGTGGGAGTGGTGCTGCCAAGCAGCTTACACACGCTGGTCTTCGGTCATAGTTTCAACCAAAGCTTGAAAGACGTCAATCTGCCAGAAAACCTGCTGCATCTGACCTTCGGCAACAACTTCAGCCAGAATTTGGAACATGTGAAGCTGCCAAGCAGCTTGCGCACCTTGGTCCTCGGAAACAGTTACAGGCATAGCCTCGAGGTTTTCCGGCTGCTAAGCAGCTTGGTGAACCTGCAGCAATGGCAATTTGGTGTGCATGTCCAGAAGCCCTGTGAATAGGTAGCCGAGCGCTGGAGGATGAGCCACTCAAAGTGCAATCCTAGGCTTCTATGGGAACGCATTCAGAGTCAGAAAGTCCGCAACTGAGGCATGGAAGTCTATCGAGCTCCTCTTTAGAAGACATTCAGTCAGCATGTCCGAAACCGAGGCTACGGAACCCCCTAGCAGGCAAGAAAACGCTCAGCCAGCCCGACACAGGCCATGGAAATCCCGGTGGATCCGGCCCGAATGCTTACCAATGTTATTCGTTGGAGTTCCTGAATGTTTTCCCATGCTACAATCTAAGCATGTATTCGTCAATGCCCTCACGGTCTTGCAAGGGTTGTATGGCGATCTGGATAGTGAGTATTAATATCCCACTATAGCCCCCCATATGTTGTTCCTGGATATAATCGCCGTGTTCAACTAAAGCCCCGATTTGGACCGGGAATGGTTTATCCATGCCCGATGGGAGCACGACTTCATGGCGAGTCAACACTTCTGGTGCGATGCTAGGGTTCGGGTTTGTATAGCATAGGTTCTAGCGGATAGAGGACTGCATGTCGTGAGAGCATGTTCCTTGGTAGATTACATGCAACAGCTTGGGCTCCTTCTCGCTGAAACAGCATCTTTTTTTCCGCCTGGCGCCAGCGGGCGCGGAAATGCTTGCACACCCTTCTGAGGGGTCGTGCACCTTATTCCCGAACACCATGTGGACAGTGGAGAGGAGGTTCGAAGTTTTGTTATAATCAGGTTATAGTCTACGCTCAAATCCAGAATCTGAAGCTCGCAACGCTAACCCAAACTTAAGGACACGAAACCGCACAAGCATAAACGACCGACGCCTTAAGCATTCACACTTAGGTGGCCTTTTGAGCTCTTACATACCCCGCGCATGACACCGAGTCTACCTCAATTAATCATAATACGCAAACCGTCTTGTTTACTATTGATCCCTATCTTCGGTTTTCTAAATGACGTGAAGTTCTGAGCAGGAGCCGCAGTTTAGCTGAGACCGAAACCTCTTGTGCCTAGGTGCAGCCCAGCCTTGCTCTCAGCTTTGCTGAAGGGGTCTGTGCAGGTTTGTGGATTAACCTTGGCCACTTGTCGTTTAGGGTTCCCATGAAGCTTACATAATGCCTCTGGAAAGAACAATGTATCGGTGATCAAAATCGGAAGCGTGCTGTGGATTGAGCTGTATTCCTCAAGAGGTATGCTGCTCTTCCGGTTTCGGGCTCAGGGTTCAGGTTGCCCCTTCTGCGTCGTAGTATCATCAGGACCACTGCGATTCTCAGCCTGTCCGTGCAGAAAGATTCAAGATTCTTGTGAGCATGGTCACTTCTCGGGCCCGTTTTTTGCTGTGCGGCTCGGCTTTGGTGCGGCTTGGCTTGGACCTTGGATTGGCCTGCATCGCCTTGTTTTTTTGTGGGTGCGGCTCGTCCAATAGCTGAGCCACACCTGGGAAAAATAGTTTAGACCAGGCCAAGACCGATGATGATCATGATGGCGGAGATGATAGGGTTTAGGGTTTAGGGTTGCAGGCTTAGGGTTGACGATGAGGATGAGGATGAGGACGAGGATGATGTTTACCATGATGATAAGCCTTGAACTTGTGCCCAACGACTCTGATGTCCCGTAACGACGTATCCAGGCATGCAGACCCAGGACTTTTCAGCTTGCGGCTTAGGGTGTGTGCTGCCCTGATGTCCCTCTCATTGACGAAGGTTTCCCTTCACCAAGGCGTTGTTTTTGGGCTTTGGTTTATGCTCAAGGCCGTGTCCGTAAACCCTAAACCCTGTGTCCTGCTACTGCGTCAGGCACCGACCCCTCAAAGCAGGGGCACGTGCCCGCGCCAGCCGCCAAGCCGGACGAGGCGCGGATGAAGTTGATCTCTGCCTCGGGTTTTTAGGGGTTTAGGGTTACGGTTTGAGAGGTTTAGGGTTTATGGTTTTAGAGGCTTAGCGTTTAAGGTTTCAGGGTTTGGGTTCTAGGGGGGTTAGGGGTTTAGGGTTTTTAGCGGTATCGGGTGCGGGGTTTTGGGTTTAGGGGTTTGGGGCTTTGGGTTCCAGTTTAAGGGCCTTTTAGATTTTTTTTCTTAGGGCATTTCTCGTGTGTTCCAGCGATGTTGAGGCTTTTGTGGGGTTTTGGCGGCTTGGCGGAGTCACGGCTCGAGAACTTACGGGCTTCGCTGTATTTGCAGGTGCTGGATCTGGGAGTAGCATATAGGGCGCCAGATGGTTCATGGGTTTTTGGTACAGGCTATGCATTTACTTGGAGTTCGCGCTGATATTGGGCTACCCGCACTCGATTTGGACATTCTCGAGCTCAGTATTGATGCGCATGGTCCGAGCTAAACCCACCTACAATCACCTTACTGCAGGGGTCGGAATAGTGAGCACTAGTATCCCCAGCTGCCCTTGACCCTAAGCCCTAAACCCAAAAACCTAAAACCCTGAACTTTAAACCCTACAACCTCAGCACTAACGCTAAACCCCAGACCGTCAGTCTGAACCCCAAACCCTCAACCCTGAACTCTTGGGCCAATTTACTTGCCCCCCGAAGTCAGAGCCACCTCAGCTTCTGGAGAACCTGAAGCCCAACGCCTGCATCCCAAACTTGATCCTAAAACATACCGACACCCCCAAAAGTAAGGAAAAAACCAATGGCCCGACAGCAAAAACACACTGTTTCGCATATTTTTAGGGTCCAGGCAAACCTCAAAACCTCTTCATTGAGTTTACCCTAAACCCTAAACCCCTAAACCCTAAACCCTAAACCCCTAAACCCCTAAACCCGAGTTTAGGTTGAGAGTTTCGAGGCTAGAGTTTCGCCTAGTGCGCTCCAACTCTAAACCCTGGGCCTTGCACCTCAGCCCGCAAGCCCCTGAACCCCAAATCCCGACACCCCATCCAAGGGCCTGAATCCTAAACCCTGAACCCTAAACCCCTCAGCCCCAAACCTTAAGCCCAAATCCCAAAACAAGAACCAGGATAGCGGCTGGAGTACGTAGTATTGCAAGTCCTTTGGCTTCCTTGCTGTAATCGCTAGTGTAACTTTATGCCATACGCCCAAAGCCCTACTCTATTACTCCCATGATTAAGGCCCTCCCCACTCCCCAAACTCCAACCCTAAACTCTAAACCTTTCGATCAAAGCCCTAAGCCGTAAACCGTAAATCTTAATCAAACCCCCAAACAAAGGAAATTTTGGGGTCTTCCTCACCTGCCTGGTCGCAGGTGGGCCTTCCTGTCAGGCCAGTCGGAAACCAAATTTGTCGCTTTCGGTTTAGGCATTTGGGCGTTAGGGGTTTAGGGTCGAGGGTTTTCAGGTTTAGGCTTCTGGGGGTTTAGGGTTCAGGGGTTGGGGATTTGGGCTTTTGGGGTTGTGGCTTTGCAGGGGTTAAGGATGTAAGTGTTGGAGTTTGAGGGTTTTCAGATGTGTTTGGTGTGCAGGTGTGTGGGTGTGTGTGTGTGTGTGTGCGTGTGTGTGTGAGAGTGTGAGTGATGAACGCCGAGGTTTTGCCCAAACTGGACCTCAAAAGGCCGAGAGTTTCTCGTCTTCTCTTTGTCTGACCGCTGAAGGATTGATCGGTTCGCAGAGTGCTGTAAAGATTGAAAGGTTTGCCATGGCTGCCTCTAAACCCGGTCTTGGCAGGGTCCAGTCCCAAACATCGGAAATCCTGGCTTAGTTTGTTTTTAGATTTTCTGCTTGCCCGAGTACCTGCCGAGTTCACCTGTGTACTTCCTTCGAACTCGTTACTTTACTAAGCAATGCAGCTTAACATTGCCCGCTACTTCTTTCGGCGCCCGGAAGGCAGTGCGCAATTTCTGCACCAAACAATGGGGCCCCTTTACATGCTAGACACCAAACCCAAAGCCCGACTTGGAAGTTCATGGGTAGTTACAAATGGGCTTGTATGCCCCGTAATATGGGTTTTAAGTATAGTAGCCATACTTATAACCCTACTTATAAGTACCCATGAACCTCCAAGTAAGCCCTAAACTCGAAGCCCTAAACTGCCAGGCGGAACATCCGTGATGGGGACGGCCGTGACCATTCGCCCGAGTTTGTGGATGTGAATGACTGCAGGCTCCAGCGTCGAAGCTGGTAGGGCTTCCTTAAAGAATCTATAGGGGTTCCTGTAAAGGGATCCATAAAGGCTCTATAAGGGATCCATAGGGTTTAGGGCATTAGGGTTTAGAGGTATAAGGGTTTACGGTTCCCTCAAAGGGTTTTTGAAGGGGCTGCTAGGTTACTATCGAGATAGGATTTGGGGATTAAAGGGCTTAGGGTTTAGAGGTATAAGGTTTAAGGTTCCACCTTAACCCCAAACTCTAAAGCCGAAAGCCTTAAACCCTAAGAGGATCTTTGGAAGCCCTTGCGCTCTCAGCAAGGAAGGTTCTAAGAGAGTAGATCCCAGTCAGATGAGCCCAAATCCTAAAACCGAAGTTACTATAAGGGATCTATAAGGGTACTATAATGTAGGGGCCTTAATAATCCTATAACTTAGCTTTGGTTAGTAGGGAATGGAGGAATGGGGTACAATTATAACTACTATTACTACCATATAACGAAACCGGAGACACTAAAGAGGCGGACTGCTTCGAAGAAGGATGCAAAGAACGGAAGCGGCAACAGTTGTCTGTTTGTGTGGTTCAGGTGCCGCTTTTGAGGCGGTGAGGGCAGACAGGAAAGCAGGAAGGAAAGAAGGCAGGGAAGGAGGACTAGAGAAAGGGAGGCACACCACAAGGCAGAAACCATGATTAATGTCCCGCAGTGCGAAGAGAACAGCCAAGCTTTCCTGATTGATCCTTGGTAAGTGAGCCGGCCGGTCGAGTTCCAAGCCCAGCATCTGCAAAGGCTTTCCACGTCTCATCAGATTACGAGATGAACCCTCGTCCTTGAGCCCTACAACTTACATAGCCCTTAAGGTGCTAGGCCGCAAGCCTTAACCCCTATATCCCTAGGATCTATCTGCGAGTTTCCGAAAAGAGGGGACCCTAAGATAGTACCCTAAATAGTAGGATCCGTATTATAAGGGCCCCAAAATAAGGAACCCCTCATTTTCGGAAACTCCTATATGTGAAAATTCAGATGTAAGCTCAGAAGTAGAACGCCGGACGAAACCGTACTTGGAGCACGAAATTCTGGGCCTGACTAATTTGTAATACCTTAACCTACAAGAACCTACTTTTTTGTAGGGTCCCTATAAATTCCATATTAGGGTTTATAATAAGAACCTACAAAAAAGTAGGGTTTGGTAGTTTAAGGTACGTAATTTGTAGTAGTAGCCCATCTATAAGTATGGCACAGCATACCCCTGCACTCTAGTGTATTCTGATTCTTCAGGCCAGTATTGGGCCTGGAGGCCCCAACTATTGAACCCACACTCAAGGCCCTAAGCACGAAGATGCACCTTTAAAGTGTATGCACCCGATGAGCCGTGACGCTCTTGTATCCCGTGTAGTCTAGAATCCGTTGAATCGCCATAGCCATAGCCCTCACAGCCCCAAACCCGAAGCCGCGCTTTGAAACCCAAAGCCCCGAGCCTTTACCAATGTCCTCCAACCTGCGAATTATAAGATCGAAGGCGAGGTGGGTTCAGCGTCTAAAGGTTTTGGGTTTGGGTCAGGGATAGATTTGGTGGCTTGGGGTTTCGGTTGTCGCGCAGGACGTCCGGCACCTTAAGCTGTAATCCCTAACCCTGGGGATCAAAATAGCCCAAAAGCCTTATATAGTATGGCCTTTGAGCCCAAAAGCCTTAACATATGAGTCCTTAGATCCTTATAAAGCATCTTATCCTTGCCTTGCCAGTGCCCGCGAAGCCCAGCGGGGCATTGCCTTCGGCCAGCAATCGATGCTTGGCAGAAGCCATGAACTCCGAAGTTTGAACCCCAAGCCCCAAGCTTCAAATTTGTTGGGTTCTTGTTGTTTACAAATAACCTGACAATTTACCTTTTATTTCTGTGGCTTATTGGGGGAAGTAAGAATCACAGCATGATCGCCGACGCAGGAATTGCACTTGTCCGAAGAAAGCTAGAGCAACGTTCACAATAGTACGAGACCGTAAGTGATTCTTTCCTCGAGTTGAACCTGTACATAATCCTATATCCGAAAACAAACTTTGCGTGCTGGTATGAGCTAAAGCTACTGTACCATGTTTTTTTTGACATCTGCATGTTCCGAAGCGCGAAGAGCCCGCACACCTTTGCGTTTCTTCTGGGGCGAACGGGCGTTTAGGTTGTAACGTTGACTAGGATGCCCAGTAGTACACTTATTCCCTTTTTGTAGTCCTAGGTTCCTTATAAAACCCAATACCAAAAAGAGAGGCCTTTTTTTTCTTAGGTTACTGGGTATCCTAGCTGACGTATCGTGCCCAGGAACCGGGACCATCCATTCACCGGCATCGGTTTCGCGCGCGGCATTTAAAAAAAGGGCAGCTGGCATGAAACCCTAAACCCTAAACCCTAAACATCTTTTCTGCATGGGTTTTCTCTGCAAACATGCCGCAGACCCGGGAGCTGCTCCAAATCCTAGCGGGGGCAGCTCAGGATGTACGCCGTAAAGGCCGTACAGGGCCCTGACCAATACTTACATTCAGGTCTATAGTATTGAGGCTTGTACCTTCAGTTCAAGTGTGTATTTCAGATTCTTCGGAAGAGCAGATTCTTGCAGTGCCCCGGGGTTAAGGTTCAAGGCGTCGGGTGTAAAGGTGGTGTCTTCATGTTCCAAGATGAGGCGATGGAAGTCCTTGACACCTGCGGGTTTAGGGTTTAGGGTTTAGGGTTTTAGGGTTTAGGGTTTAGGGTTTAGGGTTTAGGGTTTAGGGCCCCCCCATAGAAATAGCTGGGGGAGATGCTGCACACAGGGTCTGGTGGGGGCTTCAAGGTTTCGAGTTTGGGATTTTACGGTTTTCTAAATAGGATGCCCAGTAGTACCCTTATTCCCTTTTCGTAGTCCTAGGTTCCTTATAAAGTTACCCAATACCAAAAAGAGAGGCCTTTTTATTCTTAGGTTACTGGGTATCCTAGGTACATATAGGCTATGACTTCTTCAGATCTTGGTTCTCTGCTGTAGTGGGGAGATCGATCTTGGCCGCGTGATGTCTCTCCGACATGAGCTTCAATTCGTCAGCACGGTTGCTATTGATTGCTGCTGCTATTGCGGTGCGAGGACAACCACGTACATAGCTATGTCGTTGATGCTTCTACTACTGCCTCTGCTGCTGCTTCCGCCACACCAGATCCACCATCACCCCCTGCATGTACCGCCTGTGCTACCAGTCTGCCGCGGAGAGGACCAATCTTTCCGAGTCCGGAAAGCAGCTGCTGGCGGATTCGCCGAGGTGATTTCACGGTTTGGGTGCAGAGTTCCGGATGCCCAAACCCGAAGCCCCAAACCCCAAATCCCAAACCGTGAGCCTTAGCGCATTGCCAGAATCTTGCCTGTTTCCAGGGTTTGTGTATGGATTTAGGGTTTTGGGGTCTCGGGTTCAGGGGTGTGAGGCCGTGAGGTCCGGGGTTTCGGGTTTGGAGTTCGCGGGTGTGGGGTTCTGAGTAGGACCCGGAAGCTTAGCTGAAACTTTCGGGCAAGGGAACTCCGAAACCCAAAGCCTGGATTTGGGATTGAAGATTTGGCGCAATATCGGGACGTTCGTGCTACTATATCGGATATCGGTTTCTTTTGAATGGGTCTATACGGCTCACTAGAAGGATTGCTGTGAGGTATAGTGCAGAAGCTTGAATATTAGTGATGAAACTAAAGCATATCCCAAATTGCCAAAAGCCCTTACTCTAATTTATTCAGGTCCCTAGATTAGGAATCTGATAGTTCTAGCATGACTCTCCGTGTGAATCCCAGCGGTTGGGGTCTTTTGAGCCAGTTTTTCAACATCAGCTTCCTAAATCAAGTTCTCCATGTTGCTTCGGTGGTTCTGGGCCTAGAAACCAGAGTGAGGGCCCAGGATTTACGGCAGTGACTCAGATGTACGATCAGTGCCAATGTCGAACATTTGGAACCCCGTCGAATTAAAGCACGACCTTAACCTACCAAACCCTACTTTTTTGTACGTTCTTATTATAAACCCCAATATGGAATTTACAGGGACCCTACAAAAAATGAAATTTATATGGACCCTACAGAAAGTAGGTTCTTGTAGGTTAAGGTAGGTCCGGACAACATGGCTTGGGTGTGGCGGATAGGGCAAGCCACGTGCTTGCTAAGAAACTCTTCGTCCGTGAGACAGACGAGATCCACATCTCCAAGCTTCAGGTGGACAAAGCTTTGTCTGAGATGAGCAAAGCGGAGCACCGAGAAGCACGTGTCCAACGAATTGCCCATGTCACATGTCACTTTGCGGTGGAGGCCCCTATCTTAGCGTTCCTGCAATTGAGGTTCCGGAAACACTTCCGCAAGCGCCGGGTCGCAAGAAACCTGCTTACAGAAGTTCCACCTGCAGACGCTTGCAGCGCAACGACTCGTTGCAGAGGCCGAAGCAGCGGTTTCTTGGCGTTGAGTTTACCAGAGGTCACCAACGAGTGCTCGATCAGCTGACCCTTTGGTGCAATCTTCTCGGCGCTTGAGCAAGCGTTGCTGCGAGTTGCTCGTCTGGAGCGAGAGGTGGCCAGACTGAGCCGAGCCAACGTGCTTCTCTTGTGGGTTCTCGAGCAACCTAACTCATAAGGTCTGTAAGCACTGAAACTGGGTTCTGGAGTACCATGCTCTACATTGTTGATACCTTGCGTGAAATGAAAGTTTATACTTGGTTCTCTGTGGCTGCTTCAAAGCACAGGAAGAGACGCAAAAACACCAACACCCCCGGAAACCTAAACCCCTGAGCCCGCAGCCTCGACCTAAGCAGAACGCCCGACTGAACCCCAAAACCAAAATATCATCCCTGGTAGACCCCTTGGAACGGAACCCTTACAGAAGCCCTTTCTTGACCAACAAGACCCTCTAAGTCCCAAACTCCGAGTAGCCCTAGACCCTAAATCCCTGAATCCACCAGATCCGAAAACCGTCCAAGCCCCAAACCCTCTCAACCCTAAACCCGAAGCCTTATCCCTAAACCCTAAACCCTAAACCCTCAACCCTGAACCCTAAACCCTCAACCCTAAACCCTAAACCCTAAACCCTCAACCCTAAACCCTAAACCCTAACCCTAAACCCTCAACCCTAAACCCTAAACCCTCAACCCTAAACCCTCAACCCTAAACCCTAAACCCTAAACCCTAAACCCTCAACCCTAAACCCTCAACCCTAAACCCTCAACCCTAAACCCTAAACCCTCAACCCTAAACCCTAAACCCTCAACCCTAAACCCTAAACCCTAAACCCTCAACCCTAAACCCTAAACCCTCAACCCTAAACCCTAAACCCTCAACCCTAAACCCTAAACCCTAACTGTTGAAAACGCTCCAGCATGTCAGTGATCAGCACTTGTAGTTTGCAGTTGTGGCTAGCTTTCAGGGCCCTTGTATAGCTGCTAGGTACCTGTAGTCTGAAAGTGTTTGTGCGCTGTTATGCTTCGGCTCGTAGGGGAAGGCTACGAAAGGTAAGCCTCTTGAGCCATGTGTACTGTAACCAACAACTTGTAAAGCTGTACTGGTCGTTTGTTGGTTTGTCGGTTCTCTTTTTGCTTCGTTGAGATCGTGAGTCGCCTCTGCGCCCAGCCATAGAAAACATTCTGCGTGAGCTTCGCTGCAGGGTATGGCCACCCAGGGTGAACACCTTCAACAGGTGATGAGCCCAACGCCTGGGCCAGAAGCAACCGGAGCGGGGGCTTCTCCGGCCTCTCTGCCTGGAGTGCGGGGAGGCGGGGATGCACCGCAGACTACAGTGAATGGTACACCCGCCGGAGTTGGAGTGCCATCGCCCTCTGGGCTTGCGCAGCCTATTGGGGATGGAATCCAGCAAACTATGATGGATGCGTCGTCGGGGCCATCGACTTCCACAGCTGGTCCAGTGCCATCCCCTCAGCTGCCACAAGAAACTGTTGGAGCAGCCGGCCGACCGAGAGTTTCAGCAGTCGGTAGGACAGGAGGCGATGGAACACTAGGCCAGGTTTGAGGCTTGGGTACAGCTGGCGTTACGTATGAAGCAGTATCTACCGCGGAGGTCGCTGATGCGAGTGGGGTGCATGGAGATGCAACTGCAGTGACTCAGGGTTTCAGTGTGGCCACCGAAAGTGGAATGGCTAGCGCTCAGATCAATGTTGCCGCAGGCGTCTCAGGGTACAACACATCTGCAGCGAATCCTGGAAGTAGTGCTGAGGGCTTTGAAACGCCCAGATCAACGGCGTACGGGGCGTCAGCGGTCATGCAGACTGGGGCTCAGGCTTTTGCTAGTCAGTTGCTAGGAAGAGTGCAGTCTCTGTTTGGTGGCGCGGCGAACGTACAGCCACTGCCGCAAGGGTGGGCTCCCCGTCCACTGACTTCTCCTCCAAGGCCGTCGCGACCACTACAGCCCCTCGAGAGAGGAGGCCGCGTCCTGCAAGATGAGTGTCAAGTGCCGATGCCGTTGTTCACTGGTGCCAACGCGCAGCAGCTTGCTGCCATGGAGCAAAGGGCTCCCTTGCTCTACGGGTCTCCAGACAGGCATCCCCACACCGAGTCCTCATCTATTCCGCATGATGCGATTCAGGCAGAAGTGGCGCCACAGCTTGAAGGGTTGAAGCAGCGCTTGCGAAAGGAACAGGAGAAAACCGGTCGTGCTGAGGCTGAAGTCTGGAGGATTCAGTCTCAGCAGGCTGGTGGATGTGAGGCGCCGGCGTTGCAGCAGGTGGGTGCTGAGGAGGTGAGTTTTAGTAGGTTTGGTGATAGTGGGCTTGGTTCGCGCACTGCTACAACGTCCGGGGATGCACTGACCCCTGTCCCTTCCTCAACTCCTCCTCCTCCTCCTCCTGCCGCTGAGCCTCAGGGTTTAACTGGTTTGTTGTTAGGGTTGTTAGGTGCCGGTACTCGGTCCTCTAGCTCTGGACACCAGAGTAGCTCGAATGAGGAGGAGCAGGACAAGCTGCAATTTGCAGCTGGCACTGGCAGGAGATTACAGCCGGGAGCAATCCCAGGCCGTCAAGACTTACTGCAAGCGTTGGCGACTGTGTTTCAGGCTGCGCTTCAGGTCGTGCAGGCAACACAGCACGCTTCGCACGCTTCAGGTCCTCAAGCTTCTCATCATTCCCTCCAGCTTTCAACCCAGGAGGAGCAGCCATCATCGCAGCTTCAACTCGCACTGCCAAGTGCCCCAACGCAAGACTCAACAACTGTTTCGCCCCAGGTTCTTCAAGGCATTTGTCAGGCAGTTGCCGCGCTGCCAACCAATCAGTTGTTTGATGCATGAGGTCCGCGCTCAAATGATGGTGCAGTTTAGAGGGAGTGCAGCCACCCTAAGGGTAGGCCGTGTGTTGAAGCCTTTTGCTTCAGCCACGCTGTTTTGAAAAGCAGGTAGTGCCGCTCAAGCCAAAGAGAGCATATGTGCACTTGGCCCTGTGTTAATTCAGAGGTACAAGCCCAGGAGGAGCTGTCGTGATGAGCCAACTCCTTGCAGCAGCGAAAGCCGGTCCCCTGTCAGACCTTAACTGGTTTGGGTGACCCGAATTAATAGGTACTCGTAGTCCCGAACCTGTGTGCAGAAGGCCTGTAGCACTCGCTTGTGTGCTGGGGGTAAACCAGCCAGGCCACTCGAAACCCTAATTTGTACCCTACGTGCACTTCTATGTACAGTCTTGGATATCCTCGAGAAAGTTTTGTTTATTACTTATGCACAACGGCAAACTGGACTGATCACCCAGCTAGCCTCTAGATCAGACTTGTTGGGTGTTTAAGGCGTAATACACCCTTAACCACCCGCAACGTGTGCCGCGTCTGCAGAGACCGCCACCGCACAGGTCTCTAAACACGCTGAGGTGCCAGAAGGTTCGAGGTCAGGCGAAGATGACATGCTGTAAAGACGCAGCTTGTGGCGTCGCCCTGACGAGCGAGCCAAGGAGGAGTGTTGAAAACGCTCCAGCATGTCAGTGATCAGCACTTGTAGTTTGCAGTTGTGGCTAGCTTTCAGGGCCCTTGTATAGCTGCTAGGTACCTGTAGTCTGCAAGTGTTTGTGTGCTGTTATGCTTCGGCTCGTAGGGGAAGGCTACGAAAGGTAAGCCTCTTGAGCCATGTGTACTGTAACCAACAACTTGTAAAGCTGTACTGGTCGTTTGTTGGTTTGTCGGTTCTCTTTTTGCTTCGTTGAGATCGTGAGTCGCCTCTGCGCCCAGCCATAGAAAACATTCTGCGTGAGCTTCGCTGCAGGGTATGGCCACCCAGGGTGAACACCTTCAACACTAACCCTAAACCCTCAACCCTAAACCCTCAACCCTAAACCCTAAACCCTAAACCCTAAACCCTCAACCCTAAACCCTCAACCCTAAACCCTCAACCCTAAACCCTAAACCCTCAACCCTAAACCCTAAACCTCTCTTTCATATGTATATTTAAAGGTTAATGGCCTTAGTGGTTTTTGTTGCGAGAACGTCCCTGGGCAAGCAAAATCGCAACAAAAACCACTAATTTTGCAGGGCTCAGGCCGGAAAGCTCTGCAAAATTAGTGGCTTTTGTTGCGGTCTGGGTTGCGCAACCGCCCTGCGCAACAAAAACCACTAATTTTGCAGGGCTCAGGCCGGAAAGCTCTGCAAAATTAGTGGTTTTTGTTGCGCAGGGCGGTGGGCGCAACAAAAACCACTAATTTTGCAGGGCTCAGGCCGGAGAGCTCTGCAAAATTAGTGGTTTTTGTTGCGGTCTGGGTTGTGCAACCGCCCTGCGCAACAAAAACCACTAATTTTGCAGAGCTTTCCGGCCTGAGCCCTGCAAAATTAATGGTTTTTGTTGCGGAGGGCGGTGGGCGCAAAAGCTCTGCAAAATTAGTGGTTTTTGTTGCGCTGAAGCCTGCCAAATTAGCGACTTTTGTTGCGAGGGGCCTGCGCGACCGCCCGGCGCAACAAAAACCACTAATTTGGCAGTGTTTTCCAGCCTGAACCCTGCCAAATTAGCGACTTTTGTTGCGAGGGGCCTGCGCGACCGCCCCTCGCAACAAATAGTGATTTCCGGCCACTAACGATTTTTGTTGGGATGTGGCTTGCGCAACGAGTTTTAGAGTATAGTAGTGGCTTCTAGGGTTTAGGGCATATGTGGTTGGCCCTTAGGGTTTAGGAAGAAATTGTATATTTTCCTAATGTTTTGGGATTCTTTGGGCGGGTGGGTGTTTTACTACTACACTGCTGGCCTAGTGATTTCTTAGCCCAGCTAATCGTAAACCCTCAACCCTAAACCCTAAACCCTCAACCCTAAACCCTAAACCCTCAACCCTAAACCCTAAACCCTCAACCCTAAACCCTAAACCCTAACCCTAAACCCTCAACCCTAAACCCTCAACCCTCAACCCTAAACCCTCAACCCTAAACCCTAAACCCTAACCCTAAACCCTAAACCCTCAGCCCTAAACTGCCGAGAGCGCCGCTGACCATTTGCATGGGCGCTCGAGGCTCCGACCGAGGCCCCCGGCCGAGCGTCCCGACAAGACGGTGAGGGAGGGTAAAGCCTCCCGGTATACGGGGACGGAAATGACTCGGCTACGCCTCACACAATACGGACGTCAGTCCGTTATAATGAGGACCCCAAATCCCTCACCATTGGGGTGTTTTTGGTCTGGCCTGGGGGGTCTGGGGGTACCCCCAGGGGGGTCTGGGGCCCCAGGCTGGCCGACTCCAGGGACCTGGGGGCCTCCAGGTGGGTCCTAGGGGGCGACCTCCAAATTCCCCGCATTTTCGCCTTGGTGCCCTTGCCCTGCCCTGCCCTCCCTGGGGGTGCCCCCCCCCCCTTCTGCCCTGCCCAACCCTGCCCGCCTGCCCTGCCCTCCCGCTGCCCCTCTGCCTGCCCTGCCCGCCCTCTTGCCCCGCCTTGTTCACACTTCGAGCAGCCCTTACAGGGCGCGAGACCCAAGTTGTTTCTTGGAAACCCTTGCTTTTCGTCGAGCGGCCGGCACAGGCCGCGAGGACCCACAACCCGACAGCAATCCATTTCGGTTGTGAGTTCTGGAGATATATTATTGTTTACATGTCAAGCTGCGAAAGGAAGCAGAGAGCAAGAAAGCCCCCCTTGAGGGGGGTTTGGGGGGTGAACCCTAAACCCTAATTGAGAATAGTTGGGGTGGTTGGGGCGGGACTACATGCTGACGCAAGCGCGCGATTAGTGGGTGCGCCCCCTATTCCTAAAGTAAAAGGCGCACCCACCGCGCGCATACTGTTACACACCCTACCCTAAACCCTAAACCCTAAACCCTAAACCCTAAACCCTAAACCCTAACCCTAAACCCTAAACCCTCAACCCTAAACCCCAAAAAACCCTAAACCCTAAAACCCCTAAACCCTCCCCTAAACCCTCCCCCTAAACCCTAAACCCTCAACCCTAAACCCTAAACCCTAAACAACCCTAAACCCTAAACCCTAAACCCTAAACCCTAAACCCTCAACCCTAAACCCTAAACCCTAACCCTAAACCCTAAACCCTCAACCCTAAACCCTCAACCCTCAACCCTAAACCCTAAACCCTAACCCTAAACCCTCAACCCTAAACCCTCAACCCTAACCCTAAACTGCCGAGAGCGCCGCTGACCATTTGCATGGGCGCTCGAGGCTCCGACCGAGGTCCCCGACCGAGCGTCCCGTCAGAACGGTGAGGGAGGGTAAAGCCTCCCGGTATACGGGGACTGTAGTGACGCCGCCACAGCGAATGACCTCTCTGCCGTTAGGCAGTAAAGATAGACCCCAAACCCACGACCATTGGGCACCTCAGCCTTTTTTGGGGGGGTTCTGGGGGGTACCCCCAGGGGGTCTGGGGCCCCAGGCTGGCCGATTCCAGGGACCCGGGGGCCTCCAGGTGGGTCCTAGGGGGGGACCTGGACAAAAACTGCATTTTCTCGTGCTTTTCCACCCCTTTTTGGGGGGTCCCCCCTCCGCCCCCCTTGCCCTGCCCTGCCCTGGGGGGGTGCCCCCCCCCTGCCCTGCCCTGCCCCGCCCTGCCCTGCCCTATCCTGCCCGGCCTCTGCCCTCCCTCCCTGCCTCTGGCCTGGTCTCCTGCCTGCTGCTCTCCTGCCTGCCTGCTGCCTGCCCTGCCTGCCCTGCCCTGCCCTGCCTGCCCTGCCCTGCCCTGCCCGCCCTCTTGCCCCGCCTTGTTCACACTTCGAGCAGCCCTTACAGGGCGCGAGACCCAAGTTGTTTGTTGGAAACCCTTGCTTTTCGTAGAGCGGCCGGCACAGGCCGCGAGGACCCACAACCCGACAGCAATCCATTTCAGCCGTGATTTCTGGAAAAATATTGTTGTTCACATGTCAAGCTGCGAAAGGAAGCAGAGAGCAAGAAAGCCCCCCTTGAGGGGGGTTTGGGGGGTGAACCCTAAACCCTAATTGAGAATAGTTGGGGTGGTTGGGGCGGGACTACATGCTGACGCAAGCGCGCGATTAGTGGGTGCGCCCCCTATTCCTAAAGTAAAAGGCGCACCCACCGCGCGCATACTGTTACACACCCTAAACCCTAAACCCTAAACCCTCAACCCTAAACCCTCAACCCTAAACCCTAAACCCTCAACCCTAAACCCTAAACCCTAACCCTAAACCCTCAACCCTAAACCCTCAACCCTCAACCCTAAACCCTCAACCCTAAGCCCTCAAGCCGAAGCCCTAAACGCGCGAGAGGTCTCGAGGATGCTCGGCGGAGCCGGCGTCCTCAAGAGACTGGTCCCCGCGTTCCCTGGCCTCCAACTTTTCGACTGTAAGGGTCGGAGGCCTCAAAAGGTGGGATGAAGGTAGGTGGGATGTTCCCAGATTAGAGTCCTTATATAAGGGATCCTGAATCCAGGGATCCTTAATCCTACCTACCTTCATCCCACCTTTTGAGGCCTCCGAAAGGGTGTTTTTGTAGGAGCCTCTAAAAACTTTAATGATTATAATGGGTTTCTTTCAGAGTTCTGTTAAAGCTTACTATACGAGCGTATGATAGGAGCCTATATGATTGTAATGGTTTTCCTTTAAGAGTTCTTTTAAAGCTTACTATAGTCTTTTAGAGTTGTACTAGTTGTAGTCAGGATCCCTAAGCTGCAATATTCCCAGCAGTAGAGTCGGAAACCCTGAGTTATGTTGGAGAACACCAATTTATTCACTAAAGGGTAACGCTTACTTTTTCAGGGATGATGGACAGGTAGCATATGTGCTTCAAAACGGAGTTGAGTTAGGGTTTAGGGTCTCGGGTTTTTAACTTTCAGTCTTCAAATAATTTCGCTATAGTACATAAGTAATTGTGGTATGGCTATGTGGGGGGCTATGAGGGGGTTCGGTTGCAAAGTGCTGAGTATGAAGGCAGCAGCTGTTGACTGCATGGGGCTTCCTTCAAGGCTCTACAGGGTTCTGTATGGTTTAGGGTTTAGGGTACAGGGTTCTATGTGGTTTAGGGTATAGGGTGTAGAGTCTTAGTCATTACCGGCAGAGTGTAGGTCTGCGTAGATGACACAGTGTTGCACGAACAAGTTGTAAAACACAATGCTCGTCAGGGAGTAAGGTTTCGGGTCTGGGGCTCAGGGGTTTGGGGTTTAGGGCTCATTTATGAGGGCGTGCCCGAAACCCTAAAGAAGCTTACCAAATCACCCAGCAATACTATACCGACTCGGTTACCGGGGAACCTGATGGGGTTAGGTTTTGGGGTTCAGGGCTTAGGGTTTTAGGGTTTAGGGTTTAGGGTTTCAGGGTTTAAAGGTTAGGGTTTAGGGTGCTTTCAAACGGCTTGATTCTTCTGCTTTGCGGTCCGACGATGCCCAGGTTTGCAAAGCTGACCAAAGACGTGCACTGGGGCGTAAAGAAGGCGCCCTCAGCTCGACAGCTGCTCCTTAACAAGCCTTAAATACACCTTGCAAGAGCCTGAAACGCGTAAACCCCAAACTATATATATATATATATATAAACATATATATAGACAGACCCTAATCCCTTAATCCCGTAACCCCCCAAAAATCCCGTGAAGCCATCCTAAAGACCCTCCCCAAGCAGCTCCTCAGCCACGTAGGCAGCAGCGGAAAGCTTGGTGTCGCCGAGCCCTCGGGGGCAGTCTGCAGGGATGTCACGTACAGTTCAGGATTGGGATCAAAATAATCGGTACTACTGTTCTTCAGGCTTCCTTGCAGCAAGTCTTCGTCAAATGCACTCAAAACCCCGATTACAAGAAGCCTCAGAGTTTAGGGCATCTTAGTCTTTTGTCCTTGTGTTGTCCATAAGAGGTAAGGTTGTTGGGATCAAGGCAAACCTGAAGAAACAGGCGAGGATGAGTGTTGCAAAAAGCAGGGTGTCCTGAAGCCTGTGGCTTGAACCTTAAACCCTGAACCCTAATTTTTGTCATAGCTGGGCCACATTTTGCATGCGTATGGCTGCTCAAACCGAATAAGGAATAGAAACTTTTATTTCTTGTCTATCCCAACCATGAGCCTCAAGCCCGAAAAGGAACCATCATTCCAACAACCGCTCCCCATGCTTTAGCAGCTTGTCCTGATTTTCGCCGAAGTCGGAGTCTGATGCTCCTTCAATGGCATTCGGGTTGAGGGTGTAGGGGGTCTACTTCAGGGTTTAGGGGGTCTGCTTTAGGGTTTAGGGGGCCCTTTAGGAGTGCAGATATGCGGTTCTCATTCCCGTTTGTGTGGGTTTCCAGGGTTCTACATTGAGTTCATGGGTTCTCTGCGGCCCAAGGAAACCCTCAGAGTGCTCTAATTGCCCAGCTTTTATCTCCGTATGATGCTTCTCCAAAAAAAGCGTACGGGTCAGCTCAGGACTGCTCAAAACTCTGCCCTACGAACCTCTAAACCTCAAGCACTAAACCCTACAAAGCACGCGCAGGCCTAAATCCCCAAGGACCAGAAACCCCTAAACCCTAAACCCTAAACCCGCAAAGAAAACAACAGAAACAACCCCGAATCTGAACACCCTTCAAGCCCTAAACCAAAGCCGGTAGAAGGCAAGAGCCCGTGCTGCGAGGTTTGCCCTAAACGTCAATGTGGAGCAGAGACCGGAGCTCCTTCGTGTCCTTGTTTTTTTTGGAGGGTTCAGGGCTTTGGCATGCAAACCGTGATGACGCGGGTCTGTGGTGTGTAATGGTAGAAGTGTATAGCAGTGTGTATAGCCGTGCTGTAGAGGTTTGATTACCAGTTATCGTATCTTGTGTAATCCCTAAGTTAAAAAGGTAAAAACTTACTCCAAAGGCCCTTAGCCCTAAACCCTAAGGGTGTTTGACTATGAGATCCATTGGAGCTTGGTCTAGAGGATGTCGCTGCATGGCTAGGGGGTTTACTCCCAATAGTTATGAGAACAACAGCAGCCATAATAATGATAAGGTTAAGAATATGAGTGAGAGTAAGACACAGAATTATGAGCTATCAGAGGAAGAACAACTATTTCCAAGAAGTGCCCCGTGAAGTCCTTCTAGACACATACAGTATGATAGCCCAAACCCCTGTCAAGTGAGGTCCTCGTAGCAAGTCTTTTCAGCTTCATGGCATCCTTCTCGGTCCTTTGTAGACCTGTTCAAGCAACCCCATTGGGAATTTTGGTTCCGGGTTTGTGGGACTTGGGGCTGGCGGTTGGAGGATATGGTTGATGATATTAATCCTGCATCACCTTAAGGACCCTAAACTATGGGAACCATGGTATAGTCCTTATTATGGTTAATGCAGGATTAATA
This sequence comes from Symbiodinium sp. CCMP2592, assembly GCA_905221615.1. NCBI lineage: Eukaryota > Dinophyceae > Suessiales > Symbiodiniaceae > Symbiodinium > Symbiodinium sp. CCMP2592. The sequence continues at coordinate 758,003 of CAJNDT010005223.1, read as the reverse complement.
TCATCAACAGTATGGGAGTGTCAGGGCGTTTCGTCTTTAGGGTAAAAGAGTGGTTTCGCTCTTTTCTGAATCAGGATTAGGGTTCAGGATGTTGGAGTTTAGCATTTTGGGACTTAGAGTTTAGGGCCAGTGACGGCTAGTCTTACTAGAAGTGTTCGATATTAGGATGTTAGCTTTGCGCCCAGGATTTGGGGGCTACGGGCTTGGGAGTTTGAGGCTTTGGCGTTGGAAGCCGTCGGCAAAGGATCTGAAGCTGAAGTAGCCTAAACGCTAAACCCCTAAGCCGTTTTCTTTTGCATGTCATAGACCCTGTAGGCTAATCCTGACTGGTCCCCTCAGATACTATCCTATATCATTACCATGCTGAGCCCAAAGACCTAATCATTTAAGTAGTTTCCAGGAACTCTCAAATCCCCACTACTTGAAAGACCCTTAAAGAACACCTCATTGTTAGGTACCGTGGAGCCGTAGGATAAGCTTTCAGCAAAGACCATGGCAAAGACTTGAATGCTACATCTGAGATCTGAGTCTGAGAAGACAAGCCTCAAGCATCCGTGCAAGCAAATTAACCTTACCAGCATCGATTTGTTAATATAGGAACCTGATTAAGAAACCCTGTTTTTTTTATTAGGGTCCCGCATATGAATCTCATTAGTTTGGAGTTATAAGACCAAGGTTTCTTAATCAGGTTCCTACATTACCTGACTTGTTTAGACTTTCTGGGGAAAGAGGCAGCTCGCGAAGCTTGGCGAGGAAACTCAGCATTCCAGCTCCATTCCCACAAATTCTCAGGTTTGCTGGGAGAAGCGCTCTCTTGAACTGCTCAGATCAGTCAACCCCCGAAAAACTTTTCAGATGAGAAGTCCCAAACCCCGACACTGCTCAGCTCCACGGCAGGAGGCTTTTGTGCCCATGGTGCAGAGTCTGCTGGCAGATCCTTCAAGGCATCGCCGCGGTTTAGACTCCGGACAGCAGCACTCTTCGAACAACATCGAACCCTCATATTGACCCGCCCGTACACAACCGCTATGAAACTCGACCCTCCGTGCGTGCATTTCTGGAAACATCCGCAAAAAGATGCATCCGAAATTCAGGCTTTCACCGTGAACTCACCCAAAGCCCGGAAGAATCCGAAACCCTAAACTCTACACGCCTTAGTCCCTGAGGCCCCTAAGCCCAAAACCCTAAACCCTGAACCCTAAACGTCGTCATGTCTGTCAGATCGCAGGTTTTGAGATTCTGACACTGTTGAAGTGCAAGCGCTTTTCGGGCAGGTGCTAGACTCGCTCAGGCGGAGAAAGGGCCACTGCATTTAAAAAAAAAAACCTAAACCCTAAACCCCTATAGATCCGTTATAGAGCCCTTCTGGATCCCTTTGAAGGACACCCCTAATCCCTAGACCCTACACATAAGTAGGATAACCATGGTTATAAACTATATATAACAGGGGACTTATAACCCCACTTATAACTACCCATGAACCTCCAAGTAGGGTACGCCGAAACTCTACACCCCTTAACCCTCTAGATCCCTTATGGATCTCTTCAAAGGAGCCCCTATAGATTCCTGTAAGGAACCTAAACCCTATAGTGAACCCCAGAAAGTTGGAACATAGATTTAGGATGATTCATGCTGGGATTTTCTATACATTACTTTAAGGGCATGCGCCTAATAATGTTCCAACTTTCTGGCTGCTACCCTAAACCCTAAACCCTATAAACCCTAACCCCTCAACCCTAAACCCTCAACCCTCAACCCTAAACCCTAAGCCCTAAACCTTAAAACCTAAAACCTAAACCCTATACTCTAAACCCTAAGCCCTAAACCCTCCCTAAACCCTCAACCGTTCTGTGAAGGTTCGTGAGCATGGCGATGCTGCAGCAGCTCGGGTATTTCCTCGGTGCACTGGAGGCCGGGTTAGGGCTGGATCTGGGAGTTTCCGAAAAATTTTTGGGGTGCCTTAAAAAGGGATCTAGAAGGGCTCCTTAAAGGGATCTCTAAGGGTTCTATAAAGGGTTTAGGGTTTAGAGTTTCCGAAAAATTAGGGGTGCCATACTTTGGGGTCCTTATAATTAATAAGGATCCTAGTATATTAGGGTACTATATTAGGGTCCCCTGTTTTCGGCAACTCCCATGTCATAATATAGAGGCCTTACTAATCACCTATACTATTTTTGGGGGCTCCTTATTGCAACGATAGTATAATATGCCCTAAAACCCTAGGCTAACCCTAGGCTAATTGTTACGGCCCCCTTTGTTAGGCTTCTTTTCGGATTGTATGGGCTTTGTATTTTTCTGTTTAACGGTGTTACGTAGGGTTCAGTTGGGTTTTTTAAGGGTTCTTGTAGGGTTGTGGTAGAGTGGTTCTTGTAGGATTATCTGTGGGTTTTTGTAAAAGTCTATCGGGTTATTACAAGATTATTCTTCTGTTATTGTTGTTTTTCTGTAGAATTCTTTTCGGGTTGTTATAAGGTTCTTATAGTGTTTTATAGGGTTCTGACAGGGCTTTGCAATGGTCTTATGGGGCTTGAAAGTTTCTTATCTAGGGACTTCCAGGGTCTTTTGGTGACTATGACCCCAGCAATCTTGACATGCGAAACTGTATGCTGATGGTCTTTCGTGCGATGGTATGATACCGTTAATGGCGGTCAGTTTGATGATGTTGCTGGTTGTTCTTGCTGTTGCGTACTTACTGGTATTGTCTTGCAACTGCCTACTTAGTGAGGCTCCGTGCTTATTTACAGTTTGTTCGTCTAAGTCCAGTTGGCAGCAATACGAGGCGTGTAGTCAGTCATTGCATTTGCAGTTGCTGCTGCCTGTAGTGGGTGCATTTCGAAAGCATGGCCACCAGCACGAGGAGAACAAGTCCGACACCGACGACGACAACGACTACGTACACACTTTGTCAGTGTCAATGTCACCATCACCATGACCGCCATCATCACCATCATCATCTTCATCATAATATAGTCATCATCATCATCGTCGTCACTATCAGCAGCGTACTGTCGGAGTAAGCTCAGCAAGAGCCACGTCGCGCATGTCGATGTCAAGGTGGCCTTCGCAGCTGCAGCTTAATATAGGGGCCTTAATAATTAGAATGGGGTTTGGGGCCCCTTTATATAATATTTATAATAAGGAACCCCCAAAACAGTATAGGTAGTTATTTAGGCCCCTACAGTATGGGCCCTCCAGGCCCAGTCTGTTGCTATTCCAGACAATCGTGTTAAGACGCGGCTTGAGGCCTGTGAGGTGATCGTCTTGGGGACGTTAGGACGTTTTGGCTTCCAGCGCGAACCTGTACCTAGACTGAACCCAACAACTCGCACCATACCTAGACTCTACAACTTGTCGTGCAAACCATACAGGGTTGTCTGAATACCTACTTAACTAGTCCTAGCATCCCGTCATAGTTGCCATACGCGAACAGCTTATACTGTAAGATGCACCCGAAACCGTACCCTATAATCATCGAGGCAGTTTAATTACATACCATTCATGGACTAAGGGCATCTCAACCGGGTATTTGGGAGGATCAGCATCCCAGTGACCCGCAAAAATCCCGAATCTACACCTTAAGCACCCTCAAAAACCCTATTGCCCTCGAGCTAAATCCTAGAACCCTTACAGACTCTTTCTAGAACCCTACACTATACCCTAAACCCTCACAGATTCCTTCTAGAAGCCTTGGACTAGAAGCCCTTCGAAGGTGGCCGAAAGCGTGCCCGTGGCGCTGTTGAATCAGTACATGCAGGTCATTCAGCAGTCGAAGGCTCCCACTAGGAGGGTCTTTAGGGGACTTAGTAACTATAAGGGGTTCCTTTAGGGCCCCTTTAAAGGGATCTATAGGGATTCTATGAGGGTATAGGGTTTAGGGGACTTAGGGGACTTAGTAACTGGTTATTTTAGGGACTTATAAGTATCATAACCCCAACTAGGGTCCCTTTTGGGGTACTTAGAAGTCTACTTACTGCCTACTTACTAAGTCCTGAAACCCTAAACCCTAAACCCTATACTACCCCTATAGAGCCCTTTAAATGATCCCTTATAATCCCCTTTAAAGGAGCCCCCTACTTACTAAGTCCCCTAAAGACACTCCAAGGCTCCCGCGGTTCAGTGTCAAGGCGTTTAGGGTCAGTTTTGGGTTTAGGGGTTTCCTTTAAAGGGATCCATAAGGGCTCTATAAGGCTTATAAGGGATCTATAGGGGTTTAGGGCTCAGGGTCTAGGGTTTAGGGTTTGGGGTCAGTTTTGGGTTTGGGGTTTAGGGTTAAGGGTTTAGGCTAGGTTATAGGGTTATAGGGTGTAGGGTTAAAGGGTTATAGGGCTAAGGGTTATCGGGATATGGGGATACGGGGTTAGGGGTTTAGGGTTAGTAGTTGGTTAAGGGGTTTAGGGCTTAGGGTTCAGCGGTCCAAGGGTTTGGGCGCCTTGAGGCCCTATACTTGGAGGTTCAGGGGTAGTTATAAGTGGGGTTGTAAGTCCCCTATAATATGGGTTATAAGTATACTTACCCTACTTATGACCCTACTTATAAGTACCCATGAACCCCCAAGTAGGCCCTAAACCCTATACCCTTATATAGAATCCCTATAGATCGCCTTAAAGGGACCCTTATAAGTACCCATGAACCCCCAAGTAGGCCCTAAACCCTATACCCTTATATAGAATCCCTATAGATCGCCTTAAAGGGACCCTTCTAAGTACTAGGGCCTGTGGGGTTCAGGATTCGCCGTCACGGTTCAGCATTGAGGGTGTCGGCTTTAGGGATTCAGCAGTCCAAGGGTGGTCCCCACAGGGGGGTCTGCTTCGCGGATTTTTTTAGATGGCTTCAGGGAGATTTTTGGTTTAGAGTTTAGGGTTTAGGGCTTTTAGGGCTTAGGGTTTTGGGAACGTTGTGCAGCTTCGGGGCTGAGGGGCCAAGGTAAGCCCTGAATCGCGAACCCTAGGCTTCAGGGGTGTTGGCTTTGGGGGTTTAGGGTTTTGGGTTTAGGGGCTTTAGGGTTTAGGGTTTAGGGGCTTTGGGGTTTAGGGTTTAGGGTTTGCGGAAACCTCATACAGCCCAAAGCCCATCAACAAAACCGTGGCGAAGCAAATCGTTTATGTAAGCTCGACGAGTTTCTTTTACTGGGCGAAGGACTTAAAGAGCCCAGACCCTGAAAAAGAATTCCAGACTGTAAGGCTCTGTGCTTCGCAACGGGGTATTGGGTGCCTCTGGCATGGGGGTTTTGGAACCCTCAAGGCAAACAAGCCTCAAAGCAGAAAGAGCTCCACAACCGAAAACCTTAAGTCGCACTAGCACTAAAAGCCCTTAGCCCTAAACCTAAGCCCAAAGCCCTAAAAGCCCCAAGACCCCAAGAACCAAAGCCCCAAAGAACCACAGCCCCAAAGAACCAAAGCCCCAAAGCCACAACCCCTATACAAAACTATGGTTGTCCGACGCGCTGGGAGGCCAATCCGGACGCTGCTGACATGAGCTACCACTGTGCCAGGGGCTGAGCTCAGGGCTTCGGAGGGTTTGAGGTTTCAAGTTAGGATCAGTGCTAGGATTTCAGGGTTTAGGCGTTTGGCGGGGTTGGGTTTAGAGGTTTTTTCGGTCATGGTTCACGCTGCATGCAGGAGTTTAGAGCTGTTTTGCATTCAGGAGTTTAGAGCTGTTTATTGTTTAGGGTTTATAGTTTAGGGGTCCTAATTACTTGGAAGACTTTTCTTGTTGCTTGCTCTCACTCTATAGAGAAACGTACACCTGCATAGCTGCATGCCGCATACTTGAAGAGCTGAGCGGAAAGATTCAGAGCTATGTCGAAGGACATCTACGTTTCAGGACTAACTAGCTTCTTCTTCTTCTTCTTCGAAGGTTTCCAGGTGTCCATCAACCCCAACTACAGCAGCTTAAACGCTGGAGTAAGATTTAGGCGGAGCCTCTGTATAGGGACTTCAACAAGACTACTTTTTCTAGTGAGTCAGACCTGCCTGGGCCTTCAGCTCCGAATGCTACATCCCGAGACTCTAGGCTCAAGTCTAAATTTTATTCCTCGGCCCCTCGATTCTAAACCCCATGCCTTCAAATCAGGAGCACAGTCCTTCCCTAAACCCCAAACCCTAAACCTCTAAACGCCAAAACCCGTAAACGCAAAAAACCCTACTGTAGGCCCTGAACCCTTAAAGCCCGAACCCCAAAGCCTTCACTCCGAAGTGGAACGCCCCCCAGGCTTTCACCTTTGCCTCCGTCGTGCGAACCATGGGCCCGGTCCCCGAGCGATTGAAGCCCGAAATCCTGAACCCAGTAACTCTAATCTAGTGGCCTAAATATTACATAAGTTAGAATAGGGTTCCTCTAAAGGGTTAAGGGTACTATAGGGATCCCTTTAAAGCTGTCTCAAAGGGGTGTATGGAGTTTCTGAAAATGAGGGATACCCTATTTGGGGTCCTTTCAATAAGGATTCTACTATTTAGGGTACTATATTATAAGGGTCCCCCATTTTCGGAAACTCCCATATAGTGGCTTAAACATTGAATTAGAATAGGGTTCTTTTGAAGCGAAGCTTTAAGGGGGTTCTATAAGGGCTACTATAAGGGTTTGATATAGTTGCCTACATAATTACCATATATATATATATATATATATACTACTATTGTGGGGATTCCTTAATATAACTGTAGCATAATATGCCCCAAAACACTGTTCTAATCATAATTATTGAGGCCCTTAGATTTAACCCTAAGCCCTGATTGCGCAGATGCCTGCAGTTTCGGGCTGACAAAGATTTCGAGACCAGGCTTTGCAGATTGCGGAGTGCCCCGAGAACCCCACAGGCCTCTCGATGTACTTTTTGGCTCTGTAGTATAGGGGCCGTATGAATTACCTATACTTGCTGTTTTAGGGGAGTTCCTTTTTTTTTGCTTATAGTATAAGATATACCGCAGAACCCTATGCTACTTATTACGGCCCGTCTATTATACCTTAAGGTTTTAGTGTAAGGACCAAATGACACTTCAAAGTAGGGGCCTCATACTATGAATCCCGATTATTAAGCTATATGAACCATAAACTCTGTTAGGGTTCATTTCGTCCGTCAGGTGCGACAGCTAGATCCTGAGCTGTAGCGGAATCCATATGCGTATGGCACCATGCGCAGCCTACGCTGTAAAGCCCGCAGGTCCTGACTCAGGGTTTGGGCTTTGGGGTCTGGGTTTAAACCCTAAACCGTCAATCCTATTTGTGGTTTCTTGGTCTGGTGACTAGGGCGTAGAGCCCGCAGCAGCCAGCACCCCCGAGCCCTTCTCTTGTTTCATGTTTCAGCTCACCCAAAGCTTGCATATTTGAGGCCGAAGCCAGTGGACGACGCTGAAGGCCCAACTAGGGTACCATTTTTGGAAGTTCTTGTATGAAGGATCCTATGTAGAGTTCTTGTTTTATAGAGAACCCCTAAAAACTATTCCATCTATTAAGGCTCCTCTATTATAATACCCTTATAGTATCCCTTACAGCAGCCCCCATAGGCTCCTTTAAAGAAGACCGGGTGTGAGGAGTCTTTTGAGCGCTTCGTGGCTTGGGGCTTGGAATTTTTGCTGACTCAGATCAAAAGATCCCAGGGTTTGGGCGACAAGGTCCAGGGTTCAGGGTTTAGAGGTTTGGGGTTTAGGGGTTTAAGGTAGGGGTTAAGGGTTTAGGGTTCGGGATTCACGGGTTCGGGGTTTATGGTTCAGGGTTTAGGGTTGATGGCTTTGCTTTTCTCACCGTCACCAAGAATCCCGTAATATTAAAGGAATGATTCGAAGTAAACCCTAAACCCCAAACATCCCCAAGCCCTATACGCCCGAAACCCAAACCCTAATGAAACGCAAACTACTTCAAAAAGGTACCGAAACCCTCCACTGCCCTAAAAGCAACAGCTCAAACCCGAAAATGTGAAGAACACTCCCTACCTTCACTGTCACCTCAACCCTCCAAAAAAGAAGTATCTGTAGCAGAATGTAGCCTAAGACTTCATTCCGATTATCAGGGCCTTCGTGTTGCCTTCACCCCCAAGCTGCTCGAAATCCTAGATCCTCGGCCCGAGCCCTCCGCCCTAAAGAAAGCTCCCTGAACCCTAAACCCTAAAGCCATAGACCCTAAACCCTGGAGCTCTAAACTCTAAAACCATAGACCCTAAACCCTAAACCCGAAAACCCTGAAACCCTAACCTAAGCAAACAAACCCCCACGCCAGGAGGGTTTTCCGGCACTTTGCACTGACACCCAGTCGAAGACCCGGAAGGCAGCCCCAGAGAGTGGGAGTTTTAGGGGGTTGCGGCTACCCTAACCCTGAAGCCTTAAACCCTAAACCATTAAGCCCGAACCCCTTTGGCTTAGGGACTACGGTTTGGTATGTGAGAGAGTATGTGAGAGAGTCCTAAATTGAGGAGACTACCTTTCGTTCTTTGCTTCGTGCTTGCTTGCTTGTTTAACTATTCGGTTGCTTGCTTGTTCGTTTCATGTTTGATTGCATTTGTGTTTATTTATTTGCTCGTTTGTTTGTTTGCTGGTTTGTTTGCTGGAATCAGTCTGTTGATTCCTCCGGGTTGGGTACCCTGAGAGCCCGACCTTACCGGTACCAGAGGGAATGATTCTTGAGATTCTTTGGTGGTTTGGGATTCAGGGGTTCAGTGTTGTCGTTATCGGGGAGACGCCAAAGTCATGTGTGCAGTGTTCTGGAATGTTGATTACTAATTGGTACACTTGAAGATGAGAAGCTTCGGCGGGATCCGAAGGAGTCGATTCAGAGGCTCCGTTTCACTGAGTTGTGTAGCTGTAGCTGTAGAGGCGTTGCTGAAGTTGTCTTTTCGCCGGCATGAGCTGCGGTTCATACTGCGCTGGGAGGGCTGAGAGCTTTATATATGTGAGAAGTCGTTGCCGAAGTCACAAAGTGTGCTCGGTCTCAAGTCTGCAGGATTTGGAGGCTTATGTTCACTCCTTGTTAAGGGTATATAAGCCGTGGAAGGCAGCTTTTCCACTGTCGCTTTTCGCTTTCCTTCCAGCTGGTTGTTTTGAGGTAGTGGCACCTTGGGCGTTAAACAATGAACCCCAAACTTTAAACTATTGTGCTTGCAAACCTCGGAGAAGAAAAACCTACTGTGGTCCTGCGGTATGCTCCTTAGTCGTACCATGTCCTGATCCTAAGTCAGGAAACGCACGGCGCACCCCAGTTTCGGGAGTTGGGTTAAGGGTTTAGGTGCCCCCCCACTCCCAATCAGAATATTGGCCGGACACCGCAAGCTCCGAGCACGGAAGCACGCAGATGCCAAACTAAGAAGCTTCAAAGCCTTGAGCTCCTGCAGGGCCTTGGCACCCCCCCCCCCCCCCCCCCCGCACAACGGAAATCCACAAAATCCGAAATCGGGTTTTGGGTCTGCGGTTTAGGCAGTCCAATCCCCCAAAGTCTGATCCCAAGGCCTCATCCAAAACGTCAGACCCCCAAAAGCTGGAGCTCCATCCTGAATGAAGGTACAAAGCCTTTAGCCTTGGTACTCATTGTTACTATTGTCAATATTGTCATAAGTATGATCACTAGATTCATGAAATCTTACTATTGTTATTACTATTTTTGTTATTATTATTATTATTACTATTATTATTATTACTATTATTATTATTACTTGTTGAGCCCTACACAAAAAAACGCCTCAACCCCATCGTAGCCTGAGACGCCATCAGCCCGAAGTTGCGTGTTCCAGGCCATGGCAGCTTCGGTGCATGTGGCCACGGGCCCAGAGGGTTTAGGGGTTTAGGGTTCAGGGGTTTAGGGCAAGCCTTCGAACCTAAACCCGGAACCCCTAAGCCCCAAGCTTTAAACCCTAAACCCTCGAACCTCTACCCTAAACCCTTAAGGTAAAAGCCAGAAAGTTGGAATATGATTATCCTAACACTTCTATGGTAAATTATAGTGTATCCTACCATGAAACCATATTCCAACTTTCTGGAGTTTCCTGTAGGGGTTTAGGGTTCAGGGGTTTAGGGTTTAGGGCTTGGGGGTTTAGGGTTTAGGGTGAGACCAAAAAGGCGTCCGTGTAAAGGACGGGAATGTAGGCTTCAGGATTTTGGGGTCAGCGGGCTTCAGGAAGCTTATTGAAGTTTAAAGGTTTACAAGGCTGTGGGTTGTTCCAGAAAGTCGTTGTTTTAGGAGGTAACCATTGGGGAAGAGCGAGGTCCTCGCCAAACCACATGCCAAGGTTTTGAAGCTCTAAGCCGTAAACGTACACCCTAAGCCTTTATTGAAGCCTATACCTTGGGTTTCCGTTCAGCACGGGCTTTTTGGGGGGTCTCAGGGTTATTTGGGACTCTGCTCAAGCGTTTGGGGATTGAGGGGTCTAGGTTATCCCGTTGGGGATGCGAGCAAAAAATTCGAGGGTTGGTTGAGGTTCGCCGTAGAAAGTTTCTAGGGTTTGAGTGCAAGCTTTGGGGATGGAAGAGCTCGATGAACATACAAAGGATCATCAACGGGTCTTAGGATTCACGGGGCTTTCGGGTTTGGGGTCTAGGGGTTTGTGGGTTAGAGGTGCTGAGAACTTCTAGTGTTCTTCTGTTTTTTGTGTTTATGGGGCTTATGGGCTCAAGCCTTTCGGGGGCCAGGGTTTCGGTGTTCAGGGTCAGTTCGACACCTTCGGCGGGTGTCGCTTGAGGAGATCTTGGCGCTGGAGCGGCCCAGAGACTCCAATATCCCGTAATTAAGGAATAATTAATCATATTAAGGATCCTACTATAATTTAAGGTATATTCCTTAGTTAAGGGATATTGGAGTCTCTGGGGGCGTATCCGGGATGGCGACGCCTCGGCGAGACCAAAGCCACCCTGCAGGAGGGCTCCGACGTGGTGCGCATACTACTACTTGGAGGGTCGGGGGACTTAGTAAGTAGGTAGTAAGTAGACTTATAAGTACCCTAAAAGGGACCCTAGTTGGGGGTATGGTACTTATAAGTCCCTAAAATAACCAGCTACTAAGTCCCCCGACCCTCCAAGTACACCACGGTGGTGCCACCGGGAATCCGGGGAAGAGAGTTTCGTCTCGGCGGAGGCGGGCGGAAGTCTGAGTTCGCTGGCGTCAAGGCGAGTCTCAGCAGCTGGTTCAAAGACAGTCTTGCCCTCTTGGGTTGAGTGTGGTTTAGGGTTTAGGGTTTAGGGTTTAGGGTTTAGGGTTGAGTGTGTTTAGGCTGTAGGGTGTCGTAACATAGGAACCTGAGTAAGAAGCCCTCCCTACAACCCCAATAGATTAGGATCCATATTAAGAACCCGAATAAGGACCCAAGGTGTCTTAGTCAGGTTTCTACATTAGTAGAGGATAGATCTCCCCTTGTCACCCGTAGAAGCCAGAAAGTTGGAACATCGCTTTAGGAGGATTAGTGCTAGGATCCCTTATACTTTACCTTAAGGGCATGAGGATAATGATGTTCCAACTTTCTGGCTTCTACAATATAATAGTAGAGTAGGTACCCTATGATTTTTTGGGTAGTATAGTCCCTGCATAATTCCTATATAACCAAAAAGGTTAACTTTTAGTTCCCCATGACTCCCGACAAGTAGGACCTGATCAGCCTCAGACATCTCAAATTTACAAATCCGGAAGGCCCGAGGAACCTGCCGCTAGGGTTTAGGGTTCAGGGGTTTAGGGTTTAGGGATTTAGGGTATAGTTTATGGGGGTTTAGGGTTTAGGGGTTTAGGTTTCAGGGTGTAGGACCGCAAACCTGAAACCCTGTAAGCCTGCAAAACCCTCACTTCTTGAAGCTCTAGCACCAAACCTAAACCCCCAAACGCTAATTTGCGTGCTACTGTACAAACTGGAATCCGCAAGGAGGCAAAGACTGTAGGTATCTTGTAAAACCGGAGGTGAGCCCAAAGCACTAAACCGTCATGGTAGTTTAAGGAAAGTAAGACTCCGAAGTAGGATGGCTTCGAAAGCTTTGAACCAGAGTGAGAAACCTGCGGCACGGAGCGCCAAGAGGTCGCACAGACGCTCGGCGCCGATCTTGTCGAACAAGAGGCGTGGGATGTGATCATAATAACCATCACGAGCATCACCCGCATCACCCTCATCGCCAGCATCACCAGCAGCACCAGCATCACCAGCATCACCAGCATCACCAGCATCACCAGCATCACCAGCATCACCAGCATCACCAGCATCGCCAGCATCAGGATCGCCATCATCATCATCATCAGCCTCATGATCATCACCATCCTCATCATCATCCTCACCATCATCACAATCATCATCATGATCAGTATTATCACTGTCGGGTCTACCACGACTCCATGCGCTCTACGGCTGTAGTCTTCATTCCGGATCCTGACACAAGCTCGCGACCCCATCTTGTATGACTAGGGCACCAGTTACGGATATGGAGTGTCTGGAACTGGACAGGGACAGGGACCTCCAAAGCTCAACTTTTGTAAACTTACCACTGAAATCCGAACCCTCAATGGGACATGGCGCAGAGGAGGAATTCAAGGGCCAAGCCTTGCATAATCCGACGACACACACACACAAGACAATTCAATTCAATTCAATGCAATCCCACCCAGCCGCTGGATACTTCCGCAAAAACTGCCAGCCCCGCAGCCTTAATCTTCGTGTAGACCCTACTCCATGCACCCCCTTCCTTCACGGGTCTTAAGTTGTCTGAATCCCTATGCTTTCGATCCTAAACCCGCGTGGATGCCTCGAGATACTTCCGGTGTTTGAGCAACTGCTTCAAGACGCTCAGCTCGAGGCAGGGGGGGCGATGTTGATGATTCTTCAGGGGTTTCTAGTTTTCCCAGGATCTCGGGCAGAGGGTTGTAGAGTTGTAGAAGGCTTTACAGTGGCTTGTGGGCTGATGATTGAGATTTATGGGGGAACTGCAGGGTGCTAGGATTTGCAGGATTGTGTGTGTAAGTTTTCCGGTTCGGCGGTATTCAGGTGCTGTAAGGTTTTCGGGCCGTAAGCCCTAATGCCTACGCCCAACCCCGAGAAGCCTAAGCGAATGCTACTCACACCGTGCGCGCGCCCATGTGCTATTTTTTATAGTTTACAAACGCCAGGACGGTACCAGAAAGTGCAAACAACCCCTAAACCTCAAAGCCACCAAACCACCCATCGACAAATACCCCCAAATCTTCAACACCCTATGAAGCCTGAGAATCATGTCAAGCAAACCTGTAAACCTGTAAACCCTACCTTAACCGACCAAAACCTACTTTTTGTAGGGCCCCTGTAAAATCCATATTAGGATTTAGAATAAGAACCTACAAAAAAGTAGGTTATGGTAGTTTAAGGTAAACCCTACATCCCAAAATCCCAAATCCCAGCAGGTCCGGCAGGCGGCCACAAAAAATGTTTGGGCCCGAGATTTGAACCCTTTTTGATTATACTGTTGATGGACAAAATCCTGCATTACCCATTATAGGGAATATGCCATAGTTCCCATAGTTTAGAGTCCTTAGGGTCATGCAGGATTTTGTCCATCAGCAGTAGTATTTGCGCTTACAGTAGAAGCCCGAAAGTTGGACACCCAGTAGCCTCAATCCTTAAGAGTAATGTATAGGGAATCCCAGCACTATTTGGCCTTAATCAGGTTTCCAACTTTATGGGAATTACTGTAGGCCTAGGGTTTTGCGGGTTTAGGGATTACCGTTTGTTTTTTCCATGTGTGTTGGTTTGACAGGTTTTGTTGAGTTTAGTATTTTCTTGCACTTGCAGGGCTTTCAGGGTTATTCTGGGGTGTAGGGGTTTGCAGGGTTTTGCAGGTCTTTCTTGCTCTTCCGTGTTTGACAAGGGTTTTGAAGGTATTCCATACATCATGGGGTCCCACTGCTTACAGGGATTACTTGTTGATGTTGAACCCAGAGACTCCAATATCCCTTAATTCACGAGTATCCCTGAAATCATAGTAGGGTCCCTAGTATGATGTCCGGTATATGCTCCTTTTTTACGGGATATCGGAGTCTCTGGGAAGTCGGCTTTCGTTTTACTACTTGGAGAGTCGGGGGACTTAGTAAGTGGGTAATAAGTAGATTCATAAGTATTCTAAAGGGGACCTTAATTGGGATTAGCCTACTTCCTAAGTCTACTTACTAACTACTTACTAAGTCCCCCGACTTTCCAAGTATAGGCTGCGGAAAGCTAGAAGGTATTTATAATCAGGAGCCTCTTGGGTTTAGGGTTTAGGGGTTAAGGGTTTAAGTGTTTAGGGGTTTAGGGTTTAGGGTTTCAGGGGTTTAGGGGTTTAGGGTTTAGGGTTTAGGGGTTCAGGGGTTTAGGGGTTTAGGGTTTAGGGTTTAGGGTTTAGGGTTTAGGGTTTAGGGGTTTAGGGGTTTAGTAGGTGGGGGGCGTCGGGATCCTGTCTTTTTTTGAAACCTATGGTAGGGCTTTCGGGTTCAGGGCTTTCGGGGTCTGATTGCAAGGCATCAGGTCTTGGGTTCAAGATTCCAAGGGTAAAATGAGGGACCCTTAATAAGGACCCCTAGGTATATATCCTTAATATAGCTATATACCCATTATATAGCCCCAAAAAAGGGTAGGGGTCCTTCCTTTTCCCCTTTGAAAGATGGTGGCTTTTTTGGGGTAAAAGAGGAGCGAGGCCTCCGACCTTGCAGAAAATTTGTCTACTTGGAGGTTCAGGGGTAGTTATAAGGGTTCCTTTAAGGGCCCCCTTAAAGGGATCTATAGGGATTCTGAGAGGGTATAGGGTTTTAGGGGTCAGGGGTAGTTACTGCGACTTATAACCCTACTTATAACTACCCATGAGCATCCAAGTAGGGTGGTGGATTTTAGATTTGGACTTGAGTGTGTTTGGGATGGAGAGGTTGGGTATTGCCCCCACTCAGTAACAATTGAACAATATTCATGGAGTCTTCGTAATATGGGTGGTTGTCAAAATAGGGTCCCTTTTTGGGTACCCTAAATATTAGGTGCCGTATTATATTAAGGACCCCAAAAGGGACCCTAATATTGACAACCACCCAGATATGTTCGGCTCTGTATGGTAGCCCTGTTGAGAAGACTGTTCTTTATGGAGGCAGTACCCTAAACCCTAAACCCTAAACCCTAAACCATGCATACAAGAGATACCGTGAGACCAATCGACAGGGCAGGGGTCAGCAGATAGGATCCGTGTGTGGAGCAACCTTAAACCTAAAAACCTTAAACTGTATAAACCCAAAACCCCTAAAAGCCCTATAAACCCTAAACCCCAACCCTAAACCCTAAGCCCTACACCCCAAACCCTAGACCCTGTAAACCTTAGTGGAGCAAGGTTTGATGGGTGTGAAGAAGGATGACTGTCTTTGCGTATATTCCCATGTCGGAGACCTGATGGCTGACTTAAAGGCTTCGGGGTTCAGAGGTTTTGGGGCTATGCTTAAAGTAGGGTGTAGGGTTTGTAATTAGTAGAGTACGTAACTTTTGACTTTTTTGGGGTACTAGAATCCCACGAGTAGGCATCGGTATGTGGGTTCCTGGTGGGAAGGCTACATTATGCCAGCTTCCAGCAGTCTTCGAAGTTAGCTAGCCCCAAGGGTCCAAGAACCTAATAGTCATATACTCTCCAAAATCCTAACCTACATAACTACCTAAAGCCGAGTCCCCAATTATTCAGGCCCATATAATGGAACCCTTATAGTAGCCCTTTTAAAGGAACCTTATGGAACCCTTTTAATAACTACCTTAAAGCCGAGTCCCCAATTATTGGGTCCTTTGGACCCTTGGGGTAGTGAATCGAGGAACCCTTGGTCTCCATCGCCTCTATTGACCTCGACAAAGATGATATCTATAAGGGTTCCTTTAAAGGGATCCATAAGGGTACCTTTACGGGGATCTATAGGGTTTAGGGTTTAGGTTGATGATATAAATCCTGCATGACCCTAAGGGCTCTAAACTATGGGAACTATGGCATATTCCTTATAAAGGCTAATGCAGGATTTTGTCCATCAGCGGTACCCTGGTCCAGTTGTGCCATTACTTTGTTCGGCACCGGAAGTTCAAGGAACCCAATGAGAAGTATGTCGGCCTAATGGCCGATCTTGTGTCTTAAGCACTTCGAATGAGTAACGTGTACCCAGACCCGAAGCTGTAAAACCCTAAACCCCGAATCCTGCACCCAAAACCTGGAACCCACGACCCGCAGCGCTTCAAGCGCTGGTTTGAGGTGGCAGGCCTGCTCAACGTAGCACCGAGGACGCTCATTCAAACATCACTTTTTTGTTTGCTGAGGGTTCAAGGATTAATTTCGGGCCAGGGTTGCGGGTTGAGGGTTTAGGGTTTAGAGTTTAGGGTTTAGGGTTTGGAGTCTCGGTTTTAGTGTTTAGAGTTTAGGGTCTAGGGTTCAAGGTGCGAATGGTTCATGCTCAGGCTTTTACAGCTGCTTCCAACTTTGTTCCATGCGGGCCGGAGATGACAGTATAGTCTCCTTAGGAATTTTTTTGTTCATATAAGACCCAAGAGAATATTACAATTTTTTTGTTATGGTTCTAAGATTCTAAGAGGGTTATAGGACACTTGTGGCTGTTGATGGGATGTTGGAATGTCCGGCTACGGCCTTGTGAGATTTTGTGTACCACGTTTTCGTTGCACGTTGGCTGCGAGACTGGGAAGGGTTCACGTCGTCGCGGCGTCTTAAGCCGCTTTGCCTTGGTTTCGTAATGAGGGGTTAAGTCATTATGCCAAAAAATGTTAAGCCCATCCCAAGCGACGCTCGGTCGCTCTATGCTGTGACATGTTTTTACTAGTGCATTGGGCTCTAAGTCATTTGACATAGTTCGTCAAGGCTGTGCCGATAGCCTTCATCGTGACCACCTGCGGATGACTGTCTGACAGTCAAAGAATCCCATGAGTCTAAACCCTAAACCCCAAAACCCGAGCTCTTCACAGCCTTCGCAGCCTCCGCACTCGTCGCAACCGAGCTCTTCGCAGCCTCCGCACTCGTCGCAACCGAGCTCTTCGCGGCCTCCGCACTCGTCGAGCTCTTCGCAGCCTCCGCACTCGTCGCAACCGACGAGCTCTTCGCAGGAAGAGACGAGACCGACGAGACCGAGGCCCTCGAGTACTGGGCGGCCCAGACCATCGCCCGTGCTGCGATCAAGAGAGGCCGATGTTCTTGTGCTCCATTGAAACGGACAGTTGCAAGCACAGATGGGGGAGGTAGCCAGATTTTCCCGGAGTGGTTTCGGGTTCAGGGCTTTTCGATTAGGGTTTAGGGTTGTTCGGGGTTCAGGCTTTTTAGGCTTTTTCGGGCTTTCGTTGTAGTTTTACCTAAAGACCCTATAACCCTAAACCCCAAACCCTAAAGACCCTATAACCCTAAACCCCAGACCCTAAAGACCCTATAACCCTAAACCCCAAGCCCTAAACCCAACCCCAAACCCTAAAGACACTATAACCCTAAACCCCAAACCATAAAGACCCTATAACCCTAAACCCCAAGCCCTAAACCCCAAACCCTAAAGACACTATAACCCTAATCCCCAAACCCTGAAGACCCTAAAGACACTATAGCCCTAAACCCCCCAAACCTTGAAGACGCTATAACCCTAAACCCCAGACCCTAAAGACCCTATAATAACCCTAAACCTCAAACCCTAAAGACCGCAAACCCTAAAGACACTATAACCCTAAGCCCCCAACCCTAAAGACCCTGTAACCCTAAAGACACTATAGCTCTAAACCCCCCAAGCCCTTAAGACGCTATAACCCTACCCCAAACCCTAAAGACCCTGCAACCCTAAACCCCAAAACCCTCAAGACACTATAACCCTAAATGCCAAACCCCAAACCCTAAAGACCCTATAATAACCCTAAACCCCAAACCCTAAAGACCCTGTAATGAACCTAAACCCTATAGATCCCTTATAGAGCCCTGATGGATCCCTTTACAGGAACCCCTATAGATCCCTTAAAACCCCCCAAGCTGCGGAAGGAGCAGCGTGCAGCGCCGTCTGCTTCAAAGCCTCCAGACCGGCATGGGCAAGGCAGAGTTAGGGTTTACGGGGCTCCTTAAAGGGATGTTTAGGGATTTAGGGTTTACGGGGCGCCTTAAAGGGATCTATAGGGTTTAGGGTTTAGGGGTTTCCTTAAAGGGATCTATAGGGTTTAGGGGCTCCTTAAAGGGATCTATAAGGGTTTAGGGGCGAAGGGGTTTGGAGTTGAAGGTTTGGGGTTTAGGAGGGTTTAGGGTTTAGTGTCTAGGATCTACAGGGGTGCCTCTAAAGGGATCCATAAGGGCTCCTTAAAGGGATCTATAGGGTTTAGGGGTTTTCGGGGTTTCCTTAAAGGGATCTTCTACTAGGGGTGTAGGGTGGAGGTTCTTTTTTAAGGGTTTCTATAAGGATTTAAGGATTCCTTGGGCTTTAAGGGTTTTTTTAAAGGGATCTATAGGGGTTCCTTTGAAGGGATCCATATCGGCTCTACGAGGGATCTTTAGGGTTTGGGCCCTGTTGGTTGTTGGTTTAGGGCTTAGGCCCTTTAGGGTTCGGAGTTTAGGGTTCGAGGCCTGGAGACTTGCGTTCAGGGTTTAGCTTAGGGAAAAGTGACGCCTGAATTATTCCTGTATTGCTCCCGCGCTTTCTGCAAAGATGCATACTTGAAAATGCCACAACACCCTCCTGGTTTGATTACTAAAGCAGGCAGGTTTCACATGCCGTTTGCATTCTACCAACAATCACTTCTTTGAGAATTTCTGTGGACGTCGGGTTACCCCGAGAACCCGCCATTAGGTGTAATTTGGGGGTTGGGTTTGAATAGGGTTTAAGGTATGTGCCTGAAATCATCTTGATGATCGATCCCTCCAGCATGTTGGAACATTCCTCATTAGAGGGCCCCAAAGAGCCAATGAACTTGTCCAACACCGTCTAGAGTCCTACAGCCCAGAGTCTCAGGAACCATACAGCCACTATAGCATTTGGTAGATGCCCCGTATTATCAGGACTACTCCTGACTTGAAGAATCATGGAGCTGAGTAAGCATTGGTATTAGTAGCTGAACTAGGGTTGTAAGTTACGAGTAATGGTAGGTATAGTCAATCGCCTTGCTTACAAAGCGAACCACTCCGCTCCATGATGCTTTACGTACACTAGAACTCTCACTACTACCCCCCAGGATCCTTTGCATACAAAAACTGCCTCCATAAACCCTAAACCCTAAGCCCGTTGCCGAAGTCTCATGATCCTTTGCATACCGAAGGGGCCTCCCTAAACCCTAAACCCGAAGCCCTAAGTCCCATGATCTGTTGCATACCGAAAGGGGCCTCCCTAAACCCTAAACCCGAAGCCCTAAGTCCCATGAGCGTTTGCATACCGAAGGGGCCTCCCAAGAAGCAGGTGGACAGCTGGCGTGCGCGGCACCTCACCGCCTCGCAGCTGGGCCCGTCTCTTAGTGGTCTAGGACCTTAAACGGAGATCTCCTAAACCCTAAACCCTAAAACCTTAAAACCCTAAACCCTAAACCCGAAAACCCTAAAACCCTACAGTCCTAAACCCTAAACCCTAATGGCCCTAATGTATGGTTTAGAGTTTAGAGGGTTTGAGGTGTAGGGTCGGCCTTCCTTGCCCCAAGCAAAAAAGCTTGTACTGTGGGCGCTCTATGAGGGTTTAGGGTTTAAACCCTAAACCCTAAAATCGTATAGATTCCTTATAGGAGCCCTTAAAGGAACCCTTATAGATCCCTTTAAAGGAACCCCTAAAGCCCTAGGGTTCGGGGAGCAGGTTGCATGTAGTCATAGGGATCCTTAGGGGTGTAGGGGGGAGGGTTTAGGGTTTAGGGTTTAGGGTTTAGGGTTTAGGGGGGACTATATTTCCTTAAATAGGCCTTATTAGTCCTTATTATGGGCCTTAAGGCCCCCTACCCCCCCTCCCCCTACACCCCTAAGGATCCCCATGATGTAGGAGCTCACAGCATCCTTTCTGGGGATTACTCCTTGCATTGTAGAGTGATCCTTCATATGGGAGTTTCCGAAAATAGGGGACCCTAATATAGTACCCTAAATCGTAGGATCCTTATTATAAGGACCCCAACCTAAGGTACCCCTAATTTTCGGAAAATCCCATATGACTTCCGCTCTCTCGGGGTTTCGGGCTCTTTCTGGGAAGTCCGAACAAGGCCTCTGGGATTCAGGGGTTTGACTGGGTTGTCCTTTGGGATCTTTGTTCATTTCCCCGACTACTTTGTAGAGAACCATAATAGTAGATACTTTTCAAGGGGTTTAAAGGACAACTCAGTTGAGCTTGTCAGGATCACGGGTCTTGGGGTGTGCAGTTGGCCCGTTGGCCCTCGGTGCCATGGCATCTTCAGGGGGATTTGGGCTGCTCGGACATTTCGGGGCAGCAGGATGGGGCAGCAGGATTTAGGCAAGGGTGTCGTAGGCGTTTGGGTTCGATCCTTTAGGGTTTAGGGAAGCCGGCGATTGAGCTTTGGAGTCGTCATGAATAATCGCCAAGACTCGCTTGCACAAGACACGATTCAAGGGTGAGGGTGTCGACTCAATGATAGCATCTTCCCATTAATCTGAACGCTGAGCCGAACATATACGGGGTCATGGTACTGTAGGATCCGTGTAGCGCATGGTAACCAGTCCCTGAGTAATCAAGGTAACCGGAGGGATAGGCAGAGGTCGTAATCCTAAACCCAAACCTGCCCCGCTGGGTCCAAGACTAGCGTTGCTGAGAAGACAGTCTAGACGCTATATATTTGTAGTTCACTCCTGAAAACCCCAAGCGCTATACCCTAAACCCGAGACCTTAAATCCCAATCCCGGAGCCCTATCTCTCCCAGACTTCGTCCGACCAGTGACAATCGAAGCTATGGTTGCTCCGTGTTGATAGGGTCTGGGGTTCATGGATTTAAGCATTGAAAGATTTTAGAGCTTGGAGTTCTTTCTTCGGCTCCTAGGTATAAGGTTGCGGTTTAGGCTATAGGTCTTCATGCCGAAACAGAACATGCTTCCATGGCTGCGGCTGAACAATGGAGCATACACTAATATAGGGGCCCTAGTAATTACCAGTATCATCCTTAGGGTTCCTAGTTTCTGCAAAAGTATAGTACCCCCCCCCGCAAAACCCACTAGACTACTCACTACACCCTACCGCAGACCCACAACAGCCCAAACCCTAAACCCTAAGCCCCAAACCCTAAACCCTAAACCCATTTGCACCAGTCTGCGCTCTTGAAGTGCAAAGACCTTGAGGGCATCATGCACATCCTGGGCAATCTCAAGGGAGACGGCGACCGCCAAGGCCCCCCAATAGCGCGACTGACAGCTTGGTGATCGCCCCTCACATTCCTCGGATGCTGAGACCCTCCTCTTACCTGGAATGCTCGGAGTACGGGGCCTTGAAGATCATGGACGTGAAGGGACCGGTGCTCGTATTGAAGGAAGTCGTATGTGACTCTGAAGCCCAACTTTTGCGATGGGCTGAAACCAGCTTATCCTACATGCCCAGCGGACTCCCCGCTTTTCTGGACACTGGGGTGACCTAGCGAGATGGAAAAAGGCACGTTCAACAAAAAAAAACCCTAAACCCTAAGCCTGAGGTCCTATCTGCTCCGAGCTTGCGAAGAAGCCGCGCCGGCCTCGGGGCTTCGGAGTCTCACGAGGGCCTGGGGTTGGGGGTTCGGCTTTGGGGTTTGGGGTTTAGGTTTTGGGGTTTTGGCTTTTGGGATTAGGGTTTTGGGGTTTAGGTTTTTTTGGGTTTGGGTTTGGGGTTCAGGCTTTTGGCGGTTGGGGTTGAGGGGATTTTGGGTTGTTGGGTTCAGGCTTTAGGGGTTTGGGGTTTTGGGGTTTAGGGTTTGCAGTATGTTTTTCTGGGATTTGGGGTTTAGGTTTAGGGTTTAGGGTTTGGGTTTTTAGGGTTTTTTAGCCTTTTGGGTTTGGGGTTTAGGGTTTATAGGGTTTATAGGGGTTATAGGGTTTATCGAGATTATCGGGTTTATCTGGGTTTTTGGGGTTTGGGCTTGGGTTTTTTTCGGGTTTGGGTTTAGGGTTCCGGGCTTAGGGTTCCGGGTTTTTAGGGTTTAGGGTGGGCCTGCAGAGGTTTATCACCGTGAGGAGTCCTTTAGATTTGCGTTTGTTTAGAGTTGGTCCATACTTCTTGTCCTGGCCTGAGCATAGAAGGCGAGAGCATCCCAACAAAAGGAGGCAGAGTAAGGAGGGAGGGACAGCTGGAGAGAGAGAGAGAGAGAGGGAGAGACAAAGAGCGAGCGAGAAAGAGAGAGAACGAGGGAGAGACTTGTTCGCATGAAACCGGGGGTTGTCAAGGTCACTCGGACCTGAAACCGAACCCGGGGCTCCTTCTCTTGCGTCCTTAAGAACTCGTTGCGGCCGGGCCATAGCAAAGGATATGTTTTTGATCTAGGGTTTAGGGGTTTGGGCTTTAGGGTTTAGGGTTTAGGTTAGAAGTTGCTCTGCCTTTCATCGTGGTTTTCATGTCAAGTTCTTCAGGATGGTTTCTGTTCATTCTGGTTTTCGGTTTGGGGTTTTGGTTTTAGGGATTAGGGTTTAGGGTTAGCCCGATCGAACCCTGCAGGACTCTGTCTATAGCCATTACAGAAGGCTCGAGCACAGCCCGAAACTTGTCCCGTAAGAGAACTCCCGAGCCCTATCAAACCATACGGTGACCCGATAAAGCCCTGATAAAACCCTGTGGAGCCTGATAAATCCCTCTGCATATTTCAATGCATCCCGCAAGAAGC
This sequence comes from Symbiodinium sp. CCMP2592, assembly GCA_905221615.1. Lineage (NCBI taxonomy): Eukaryota > Dinophyceae > Suessiales > Symbiodiniaceae > Symbiodinium > Symbiodinium sp. CCMP2592. Next base: position 735,310 of record CAJNDT010005223.1, on the reverse strand, counting down.
GCAATTCCCTGAACCTTAAAGGACGACCCTGAAGCAGCCAGTCAGAACCCGAAGATAACAAGAACCCCAAACCCCAAACCGCTAAATTCCTACACCCTAAAGTCCCTGAAGCTTTCTGCCCTAAACCCTAAACCCCCAAAGCCCCAAACCCTAAACCCCAAACTGCTAAACTCCTACACCCTGAAGTCCCTAAGCCCTAATAAAGGAAACCCCTAAATCCCTCAGCCCCCCAAACCCCAGGATCCCAAGGCCCCAAACGCAAAGAGCCCGAAGATTCCACGAGCTTAGGCCGGCGGGCTCCGAAGAGGAGGCCCGTCCTAGGGGGTGTTGACTTTTCATTGAGGGTTTAGGGCGTAGAGGGTTTCGGGACCTCAGGGTGTTGGAGTTTAGCAGTTTGGGGTTTAGGGTTTAGGGCTTTGAGGATTTACTGGTTGAGGGTGTTGACTTTTCGTTGGCTGGGACGATTCTTTATGTACTACTCGTAAGGATTGAGGCTATTGGGCTTCTACTGTAGGTTTGAGCAAAAATCCCGTGGCCTTTGGGCCCTTCAAGGCCTAGGAAACTAGGATGCCCAGTAGTACCCTTATTCCCTTTTTGTAGTCCTAGGTTCCTTATAAAGTTACCCAATACCAAAAAGGGAGCTCTTTTTATTCGTAGGTTACTGGGCATCCTAGTTGAGGGTTTAGGGCGTAGAGGGTTTAGGGTATAGAGTGGTTTAGAGTGGGTGTAGGGTTCAGGACGTAGAGGGTTTATGCAAGATGTCATCGGACGTCCCATGCGAGAAGAACGCAGGAGATCCTCAACGAGGCAGCTAATTCCCTAATTAGAGGGTTTACGGTATAGAGCCTGTGAGACTGGTTTAGAGTGGGTTTAGGGTTTAGAAGGCTTGGGGAGTTTAGTGTTTAGGGTCCCAGACTCTCTTTTGGGCTCCTTTAAAGGGCTCCTTCAAGGGTTACAATAAGATTCTGAGGTTCTTTTCTTTTCTTCGGGCTACGGGCTTGAGGTTTAGGATTCAGGGTGTCGGGGCTAAGGTTTTTGTGGCCTTTTCTAGTGTTTTTGATAGGGCTTTGCAGTGTTTTCAGGGTTTTTGTAGGTTTTGAAGCGTCTTGTCAGGCCATCCCGTACCCTACTTTGATGCACCAACTGTACTCAAGTCCTAGACTCGTAGACTCGTTCACCAGAAATCACACTTCGGATCCCTCTCATAGTCTAGAGAGTAGAATTATGCTTTACTCCATCAGCGGGTTCTGTGAGGATGCCGACAAGACGGCTGGCGCCTCGCCTTCAGGCGCTCCCTCTGTTAGGTTTTGGGATTTGGGGTTCAGGGTTCACGATCAGGGTTAGGGTATGTGTGGACAGGGTTCCGAGGACAGGGTTCCTTCTTGCAGTTTTTGCACTCAATGCGGAAGTCTTTGAATAGTTACTGGCTCGAAGGCCCCTACAGGAGGATCCTTGCGAGAGTGGCACTGCGTACTTCTTCCCCAACTTTGAGCGACAGCAAACTACCCACAATGGTCTTCAAGGTGCGATGTGCCCTCGAGGTGATGCCATCAGTTTGATGTGTTTCAGCTGCATGCCTGAAGCAGAGAAGTGCTCTGGTCGAGAGCCTGCTGCCAACTGCTCTGCTTTCCAATCTTTTCTTGACGAAGCCTCAGTGTCTGCAGTCGGAGGGAATCGCGTATTCTTGCGGATGGCAGCGGCGCCTAATGTCGCGTCATCAAGCGGGACGTCGCGAAGGCTCTCGTCCACGATGTCTTAGGACTTCCGTGGGCAGGTGCCGAACAGACTTGCTTGTGAGTCTGCGCTCGAACCTGACGGGCAATGCATGCAGGCTTGCCCCTCGAGAAATTGCGCGTGCAGGAACTTCCTTAAACCCTGACGCCTAACCTAGCATGGTTAGTATCGCGCCGTTAAACTTGTTCATCGTTTCCATCAGTCTGCCATCATTAGGCCGGAAACTGCGGAAAGCCGGATATTGCGAAGTATGGGGAGGGCTTTAGGAAATTCTAATCATGTCATTTCGTTGCATTACTTTATCGTTTTCCGTTGTTGACCATCATTCTGCCGAATGTGATGGTCAAGGGGCAGTGAAAAGACCTTGAGGAATTTCTGCAATTTTCGAGAACGGAGGACAGCTTCAGCAATTCTTAGTTTTTGTTGCATTTGTCTACCGGTGTTTGTCGTTGTTTTCGCACTCATAGCCGTAGGGTCTTAGGTTTTCTAAGGATCCCTAAACCCTAAACCCATCCGCAGCCAGATCTCTAAAGGTTTGAGGATGCAGGGTTTCAGCGTTTCAGGTGCAATTATGAGCCCCAAACCCTGCAGGCTTACAGATTGGAGGCCCAGAGCTCCGCCTTACCTGGACTCTAAACGTCGTCTAGAATTTTACCTTCTTTTTGGGCCCGAAGCCTTGGCAACGACAGGTGCCCTGACGTCGACGAAGGCTTGCGGGAGCCTGGGGTTCTGTATTGACTTGGGGGTTCTCAACAGCTAGCTGCATTGTTGCTTACGGAGTGGACTCATCATGTGAAGCGATTCCGTTCAAAACTCGTAGTTCGCGGATTTTGAGACTAGCCAGAAAAAAGGTCTTCGTGACGACTGTCAAAGAAGACTGTCATTCCCAGCGAGCGACCTCATCGCCCTCGGAGGTTGTGAAGAAGCAGGTCGCCCCAGCTTGAAGTCTCCCTAAACCTTAAACCCTAAACCTCCATCGTCGGGTCGGTGGAGGCAAACGAGCAATGCATGCTTCAGCGCTTCGGTCGCGGAAAACGTGCCTTTGGGCACCACATGGAGGAGCGCCTGGTGGCCACCTGTCGGAAGGGGTTCTCCCACGGTCTCCAAGGGAGAAGCAGGTATCTGGAATGTGATACATTCTTCAGCAAGTGGTCCATCCCCCTCCTCCAGGTTCACGCACTCACCCAGATGCCAACCCAGGATCACGACCTCTGAGAGCTTAGAGTCCAGGGTTCAGACTACAAGCCTCTGGGTTTGCCGTAGGGGGTCACTGGTTTCTAGCAGGGCCTCGGGACGGAGGAGGAGAAGAGCGCCCTGACCCCTCGACCTGGGTTAAGGCGAAGCCGCCGAAACTTGCACCCTGAACCCGAATAGAGGGGCAGAAATAGTTTCCAATACTATTGTGGGGTTCCTAATTATGATTATAGTACGATATACCCCCAACCCTATGCTAATTATTAAAGCTCAACCCTAAACCGTAAAGCCCCAAACTGCAACCACGAATCCGAAATCCTGACCTCGGAAGCCCGTTGGAGTCCCTAAGCCCAAAACCGAGGCATTTGGGTGTTTAGGGTTTAGGGCTTAGGGTTTTAGGATATTAGGGTTTAGGGATATCCCTGCACGGCTCCACTTCGAGATGCAGTTAGTTTTCGAGAGCTTCATAGAGATTGTGGTTACAGAGGTACTTGACACATTGGGATCAAACAGAGAAAGGGGCCTGGAGAGCTAGCAAGAATGTTTAGGGTTTAGGTACCCTAAGCCCTATAACTCCTAACTCCCTAAACCCTAAACCCTCAAGTCACCTTCGCCTCTTCTTTCTTTTGCAGGGTGTTGGGAGTAAGCTAGGTCGAGTGCAGGCTGTGCTCGTCGGCTTGGTGATGGTAGTGATAGCGGTGACAACGAGGGTCGTTGCTCACGTGATCGTAGAGGTAGTGGCCTCGGTTGTAGAAGTCGGAATAGTTTGCGGTAGTATTCCCTCCAGTCCTTCTTTAATTGTACAGAATTGCTTTATTTCCCTCAAAGCCCTCTTCTCTTATGAAGCCCGCCCTCCTATCATCGCAGTTTTGATGCGAAGGGGCAGAGGGGTCCTTTTGAACTTGGAGCTCAGCACTCGGCGTGTTGTTTCCTGTGGGGCGAGAGGCTGCTGTTTTGGCAGTTCCGCGATATTGCTCTACATCCGCAACCCTTTGATAAGAGCCTTACAAGCAGGTGCGATTCCTTACGCTCTAAACCCTTCAATTAAAACACCGACCGTAAATTCCCTAAACCTCTGCATGGGCTAAGTGTTTGGTAAACCCTAACCTTCTAGACTCCTAAACCCTAAAGCCCTAAGCAGCAGATTTGACAGCCAGGATGCCACCTGGCGTGCGATAGTTCCGCTGTTCCTGCAGCTGTGCGGAGATGGCGTGGCGCAGGTGCAGATGCCGTTTTCGAGAGCTTGAGGTTAGGGTTTCTTTACGGGTTCCGTTCAGGTTTCTGTAGTATGGGTTCTGTAGGGTTTGGGGTTTGAAGGTTTTCAGGTGTTTTCAGGGTGGGACGAATAAAGGTCAGTCGAGAATGTAGTCTCGGGGAGAGAGAGAGAGAGAGAGAGAGAGAGAGAGAGAGAGAGAGAGAGAGCATCCGTGAAGGGTGTGTTGTGCATGGAATGCAGAACATAGGACGTACAGCATACCTAATACCTACGAGTTGTCGGCATAAGTTGATGGCAACCCTATGCTTGGAAGATGCGGTGTTAAATTCCTTGTAATTCACAATCATTTACCAATACTATCATTTTTGGGGCTCATTATATTAAATTGTACTTATAGCATATAATGCTCCAAAACAATGTTCCAATCACTAAGGCCCCTATGGCAGGTAACCTTTAGGCTTTTGGGGTACTGTAATCCCTTTTTCACCCCAATGTACTCCCAAAGGTTAACCTTCAAGTATTTAAGTATACTGGACAAGTATGTCTTCAGCGTCTTTCAGGTTCTATTATTCCGGGGCTTGGCATTTTGGGGGTGAGGGCTTGCCGGGGCTTCATATGCATCGGGCACAAAACCATGCGCTCCACATATGTGTAACATCTCGTTCAACTGTAGGTCGAGTGTACTACCATGTTAAACGGCTGTGCTAATGTACGACCCCACCACAGCATTCAGACAGTGCCATACTTCACCAAGTCACATGTCACTTGCATTGTCCTAGCAGTGTTGCACGATTGTCACTTTCTCGTATTCATAAACTACCATCGCTGGATTGGTCATCAGTCGTTTTTCTGTCACTAAACCGCGCTCTCATGCTCATGAGTGCTGTGTTATTGCTGCTTTCGGACTGCCCGTTTTCCGACACGTCCAGGGATCATTCACCTTGCCCGTGTAAGGTGTACACGAGCACTATCCAGCACTGCTACATTATTCCCTACTGTGGTATCCGACAGCGCCAAAGACCCCATCTCCCCTGTGAGTACGTGCTGCACCCCAGCCCCAAGTAAGTTTGGTTACAGAAAGTCTCAGCAGATATCCCCCTAAACTCTAATCCCTAAAACGAGGCGTAGAGCTTCAGCTGCAATAACCGCAGACACAAAAGGTATAATCACTGTTGCTAAAATAATGAGCATCCTTGAGATGAATATTTGGCTAGGTTGTCGCTATCTACGATTGCAACTACGGTCACTACTTCTTGTTGTTACCAGCCCCACCCTACTTCTACCACCTCTACTACTGTTATTCCTGTTCTTCTTAATGCTTTGTAGCATTAGAGCTCACAGACTTCACAGGCTCAGAGGGCCTGTGGTTGATGGCTGTCCTGGGGCATGTTGAGCGGAGAGAGGTTTGGGCAAGGTTGAACCCAAACCTTAAACTGGGCTCCTGGTAAGGGATGTTATTTAATTTAAGATACCATAATAGGGTTCTGTAGTAAAGAATCGGGTTTTTGTTGATGTAACTCAAAAGACATTTTCTAATTAAGACCCCAGTAAAGCCTAAGCCTTAAACCCCAAGCCGTAAACCTCATCTTGAGCCTTGAATCTTGCTATAGCACCACACCTAAACCCTACCTTAACCCTGAAGGACCTACCTTTCTAAGGACTTATATAAGGAAATCATAATAAGGAACCCTAAAAAGGTAGGTTATCACGATACGATGTGGGTAGTTGGCAAAATCATGGTCCCTTGTTGGGTACCCTGGTACCCTCAATATTAGATGCCATATTGTAATAGGGACCCAAAAAAGGACCGTAATTTTTGACAGCCACCCATATAGGTCTCCCCTGGAGTGTGCTTGCCAAGGCAGGCTTGTTCGCTAAGACCACCACTCTTAAACAAACTCCCTTTCCTTCGGGCGCTTCATTTCGGCTCACGGTGAGGGCGACGTCTTTCCTCTGCAATGGTGCTACCAACACCCGCAGCAATGCTACCGTCCGAAATTTCCGTCTCTGCCCTTAGCTAACGCCCCAACCCTGAACCCATAAACCATAAAAGATCTCGAACACTTGAGCTACAACTCCACCGCCAGTCGCGAATGCCTAAACACTACAGCTTAAACCCTAAACTCTGAAGCCTTAAACCTTTAAACCCTCAAACACTATTAGCCCAGGGGCTCCTCGTCAACTAGACTCGAAATGTCCTGCGAAGGAAGCACCAAATGCAAAAGTCTCACACTTGAGCTTACGCCTTAAACTCTGACTCCCAAGCTCTACCCTAAGGCCCTAAAGTAGTTCCTTTTTGGGGTTCATATTTAGAATCCTATTTGGTTTTCTCATAAAGGAACTACTTTGGGGCCTATGGGTAAGGTTAGGATTTCTCGAAGCCTTTATCCGCCAACCCTCAAAAACCCAACGTGTTGTTGCCGTCCTTGCTGCGGCGCCACGGCATGCTGAGTCTGAGTCGTTGCTAGAGGACGGCCGGGATGGGGCGTCAGGGGTTCAGGGTCTGGGGCTTACGGGTTCAGGGCTGGGGGTCTAGGGTTTATGGTGTTGGGTTTTGCTTTGTGTTTTAGGACTTTAGGCTTTAGAGTTCAGGTCCAAAGGTTTCAGGGTATACGGTCCGGTTTACTGGTTGAGACGTTCAGCGTGTAGGGTTTGGGGGCTCCTGTGAATCGAAGTTCTGCAACCCTCGCAACTGCAGCCTGTCATTGAAAAACCGGAGCCCTTCAGCCTAAACCATAGACACTGACTCTTTAGATGCCAGTTTACTAACCCTAGACTAAGAACAATAATATCGACAACCATCGTGATGCCGATACTAAAGACGTTGCAGTCATAACATTTTCATGCTTAACATAACATTGACAGCTACTACTAATAAGAGTGCTAGTGAGAAGAAAAGAATACAGAACACATAATAAGAGTAGTGGCAATAAGAGCAACAATTACATAAACAACAACTGATACTACAGTTCCGAACATCAATATGAACAGTAACGACAACACTAGCAACACTTATGCTTTGCTGGTGTGTTAGTTAGGGTTCCGGGTCGATTCGGGTGCAGGACGGTGCTGGGGCTGCAGGGTTCGCAGATGACACGGAAGGTCCTTTGGCGTTGGTGGCTACAGTTGCGGAAAATTCGAGAATTGAGCTGTAAGAACCTAACACCCCTTATTTCCCAAACGAAGTCGTGAAGTTCCTGCGCCGATACATACAGCCAGGGAGACTGGCTGACTTGTAGCAACATCTCCTCGGTTTAGGGTTCTAGGGTATTGCCACGCATCCTGAACGGCAACATCCAAAATATTCCAGAAATGCAGCCCTCCCACTTCACGGCAGCTTTCCGTAGGTTAAGAGCTTGCTGAATCGTATTCCCTGAACCCCTTGTGCCTTGAAGCCTTCACCCTTAAGGCTTAAACCCTGAACCATATATCCCAATCCCCCCCGAAAAAAAGCGAACAATGAGCCATACACCACCATGGACCCCAAACCCTGTATCGTAAGCTGCCGAAGTGCCCGTCATCGAGGTCAAGAAATCCCTACCTACAGCCTTTAAAAGTATAATTGCCACTATTCTGCATTCAGTTTGGGTCCAGGTAGTCCCGCGACATTTTAGCCCGGAGCCCTGAGGATGGGAAGCGGCTGCTTCCGGCCAGCAGGCCGCGACGAAGGGCTCACAACCTACCTTTAGTTAGTAGGGAATGAAGGAATAATAAGGGATCTATAGGGGTACTGTATTATAGGGGCCTTAATAATCCTATAGCTTAACTTTGGTTAGTAGGGAATGGAGGAATGGGGTATAATTATAACTACTATTGCTACCATTCTTCCATTCTCTACTAACCAACGGTAAGACTACGTACCTCTGTGTCTTGTGGTTGGCACGGTCAGCTGTCGCCTCTTTAGCGTTGCGAACCTGTGGCAAGCGCTCTTTGAATTGGAAGTCCTGAGTTCTTCCTGGCTATTCCGAGTGTCACGAGGACGAAGCCTAGTTTTCCATTGGTGCTTCCTAAACCCCAAACTCCAAAGCGCAAGCTCCGGTCTTCTTGTTGCATAGGGGTGGAAAGAGTCGGGATTGAAGCGGCCGCTCGCTATGGTCTCCCACCAAAAAGGATTGCCTGCAGAGTTCAGATGCATGGGATAAGTCTGACGTCCGAAGCGCAAGCTGGCCTTCGATTTTGCCCTGGCTTGCTTCCGTCTGGTAGCTTAGGGTTTAGCGCATTGGTGGATGGTCCATGGCTGACAATGTACCTAAGGCCATGATCCCCCACTTGTTTCGATAACTCAGAACTGCGTTCCCTTAAAGCCCATATCCTAAACCGTACAATGTATGCCGATTTCAGCTCTCGCGCCGGAGGTGCATACGAACCTCTTGATGCCGGGGCCTCGTAGTGGTCAAGGATCCAGGGTCCGAGCGGCCCTTCAGAAATTTCTTCGAACCTGCGGGTTCATGTTTCTAGCTAGAGCCGACGATGACTAGACATTTCTACTTTTTCTGATTGCATTGACAAGCTTGTGTAAACTCCAACTCTTCAGGAAATGGCAAGGTCTGGAAACACCAGGCCCGCACGGAGAGTAAGGCACCACGTGCGCATTCCTGACATGCGTCGACTTTTGCATGGGTCACGTATGATTCATTCCGTGATTGTGGAACTTGCACACCACACCCATTCATGATTGTGTAGTTCCTATGTGTGTATTTATGTACGTACCTGTGTATGTATACACACAGGTTCATTTGCATGATTTTGTATGTGGATATGTGTATATGCATACTCTACAATACATAATATACACAAACACAATCACATACATAAGTACGAACATACATGCATCCATGCATGCATGCTGCATACATATTGACAGACTGACAGATGTACATACACACCCGGTCCTGTACTTGGAGGGTCGGGGGACTTAACCCCAATTAGGGTCCCTTTTAGGGTACTTATAAGTCTACTTGCTACCTACTTACTAAGTCCCCCGACCCTCCAATCATAGCAGGCCCTTCCCATTCTGGATGGATTTCCATTCTCCTACATTTCATCGTTCTGGATGAACCGCTGAGTATGAGCTTGGTTGATACAGGGTGATTGGGAAATATTACAGGTACATGGTATGATGACATGAGTTTCTATCATGAGAAAAAGCAGACGACCGCTGTTTTGACTCGCCTCGCCAGCTCGTCACTGCAGCCGTCGCCGCTTGTTTTTTTCGGACTCGGCTTGAAACCTGTAGCATATGTAATATGCTTGCATCATCGACCGTTTTTTGGCCGACAGCAAAGTCGCCTTGTCTATCCCCTCATCTAGCTGCTCCTTGTCGATGGCCGGATTGTAGCTTGCACTGCAGCTGTGCCTCATTTGTCATTGTTGTTCTACATTCACCCTGACTGCTGCAAAATCTAATGGAATGCATTTGTGCTGGAAAACTAATAGTAGGATTTCTGCAACCATGTCGCTTTCCCTCGTACTTCTCGTCGCCGGGAAGGCGAACCTGGAAGTGGGGCAGAACCGTAGACCGATGCTCCACATGCGTGATGACCACATCATCTCTCATCTTGAACTTCGCCGTCAGGAAGTCGGGCACGGCTTTGCAAGTGCTCAGCAACCGCCGCGAAGCTCGCTTTCTCTCTTCATCTGCCTCTGCTGGAGCTTCTGCCGCTGCAGGGGCAGCCTGGGCATCTCCAGCAGCTGCTGCTTCATCAGGATTTCCGCCTTCAGCACCGGCATCAGCTTCTTCCTCCTTGCAGTTGTTCTGGGGATCTTACAGAAAAATGCATGAAAACGTGATTCAATCATCGACTCAGTTCTGCCTGCTGATCTACTGGACAGGCACCAGGAAGCATAACTGCTGATGCCAGGGTCCTCGTCCTCTTGCTTCTCCGCTTGCTCCAGCAGCTGTCTGGCGGCGGCCATTGTCTCATCCTCCTCCTCTTCCTGGAGATCTGCCTGGAGCAGACAACAGGTGAATGGCAAGCTTGAGTCTAAGTTTGTTTCCCTTCCGAGCCTCGTCGTCCTCCTGGTTGTCGGCCGAACCGGACTTTGTGCGCTTCCGGCGCTTTTCATCTATCTCATTCAATAAGTCATCCAAAGCCTTCAGCTCGGCCGGTGTGCAGGCTGCGATGACAGCTGGGAGCTGGCACAGTGCTCTGATCTTTGCACTTTTGGTGCTGTTTCGCCGAAGTTCCAAACCATATTCGGCAGCCCATTGGGTCAAAGTCTCCGAAGTCAGCTTGACGATGTCCTTGCTGCGAACCATCCAGACAAGCAGTGTCTGCCCGGAGCTGCTTCTCCGAAGCACAGCAGCACATCCAACTTTGTCGCAGAGGCGAGGGCTGAGGAAATGGATCGTGTAGGTGAAAACTTCAACCTCGTCAGCAGACTGATTGCATCGCTATCTACCAATGTTGGAGGGGCATTAGCCTTAACAGGTCTTAACCAGGCAGACTATGGCTCGGTCAGGAGGCATCTTCCGTCTGCAGCAGCAGCTCCTTGACCATCGGCCTTAATGGTGAAAAACATCGGTGCAATAGCATAAACAACGGAAGCTGTGCTTCTTTGGTTATACTGCCACGATTATGACTTGTAATAGAAACAGGTGCCAACATTGCGCAAAGCTACTTCTCAAGCCGGAAAGAAAGAGCCTTCACCTGCTCTTGCTCCAAAAGGCAGTCCTGCATTCCAGGTCTGACGTCGCTTTGCTTCACCTTTGTCTCGTCCACCTCATAGGCAGGAAGGCTGCCCTTGAACACCATGCCAAGCTCATCCATCTGGAGGGCCTCCGCATTTTTTTATACGTGATGCGACATGAGCTGCTGCAAAACACGTGATTCGATATGCGAGTCTAGCAGCATACAGGACTGCCGGTGTCGACCCCAAGACAATGTAGAACTTGCTCGCAATTCGGAGCAGCATTCCGGGCTGGCACAATGCCGGAATCCAAAATTTGGAGCTTGACTCTGCAGGATCCAGGCCCGACCTGAGCAGCATGTGCTGTTGACCCTGCCGTTGTTGGCGCCTTCTCAGAGGCAAAACAAATTCATGCAACCGGGAATCTTTGCCGAAAGAAGCAGGCCCTTTAACCAGTTCAGCTCCACCTTGTTGTGGTGAAAGGAGGACGTAGACTGGTAGCCTTTGAGGATGTTGTCCAGGTTGAAGTGGCTGCCTGGGATATGATAGTCTTAATTCTCTTAGGATGTTCGTAGCAATGACATGTATGTATGTCTATTCTATGACACAATGATATGTGCAGAAGCGAAATGATAAGTGTGGATGAATCTTGAAAAAACAACCGCCGTGATCTTCATACCGGAACTCGTTCGTCCACTCTCTCCATCATTCATTCTATGATTCACTCAGGTTCTTTGTTCATTCGTTGAACCAATCATCATCCAAGGCTCTTCCTGAGAAGGACGTCGGTTTCCAAACCGAGGCCTTCAGGGCCCGGACCTCGCTGCCCTCGAAGTCCTCCACACCGAGCTTCACGGACCGTGGCCGGTCTGTCTCACCCGCCTGCTGCCGCTTCTCATTCAAAGCCACCTTTTGCTCCACAGCCCGTATGGAAAGGCATTGCAGGTTGGCCATGCTCGCCTTGAGATTTTTCACTCCACGTTTGCAGCCATCCTCAACTGCAGCAAAAACCTGCTCCACATTGGCGCTGAAAGCAAGGCCTGGGTGCCAGCTGAGCAGCAGAGCCTTGGCCTTGTCCGTCATGGACCACTTTTCCAGCTCCAAGCAACTCATTGGCTCCCTGTAGCACAGCCATCTCGTGAAACCGCACTTCTGCTGAAGCAGCTGGTTGGAGCTCTCCTTGTTCTCCATGTCCACGATTGTCGTCCACTCCAGTTTGATGCTTTTCATAATCTCATCTTGCACTTGAGCCATTTGAAGGTCATCCTTCGGGTCGACGAGCAAAGCTGCAAAGCGAGCGGGGCTGGAACGGAGGTAGAGGACGTACATGCTCATCTCGAAAATCACAGCCAAAACTGCCATGAAATGATCTCGGACAAGATCTTCCTGCACCAGAGGGCGCCTCCGCGAAATCAGCAAGACCTTAGCTTGCCCGAAAATCGGCCTTCTGCTCCGTTCCAACTTCATCATGTGCAGCCTAGTCATGGTCCTAGTCTAGATGTATGTAAACCCCCGATTCTTGGCGGTTTGTTTCCGCTCTGGAGTGGGGCGATGGGCTCTGTCCAATGTGTGGTGTGAGTGTGTGTGTGTGCACATGAATGAAAGCCGAATGGCTTGAAGTGCTTGCTCTCGGCTAGCTGCCGCAATATGAGAACAAGGAGACACACAAAAAGCATGACTATCAGAGCTGTATCGAATGAGATTGATCATGAAATGAACGGATCGAGCATGAAATGAAATGATCCAACATGACATGAAATGACCCAATATGAAATGAAATGATATCGAAGAATGAATGAGCAGAAATGACGATGAGTATCGATGAGCAATGAAAACGAAAAAGAGCCAAACGAAAATGGCGGGACACTGATGTCAATGATGAAGTAACATGAAATCCAAACGTGATTGACATGAGACGGCAATGACTGACACCTTCCGCATGAGTTGCACCCAGGTGCTAAACATAGATGAAGGCAGTGCCAGGACCGTCGGTCTGAGGGCATCAAACAAAGTTGACCTACTATCTTTATATGATGTATCGCGATAAAGCCTTGGCTGAGCGGGGTAGTTCAGGTCAGGCCTTGATTCCTAGCGAGCGAATGACAATAAATAATAGCATGGCTTATGCGTCCGAAAACACCGTCCTCAGAATCGGGCACTTTCAATGAAACCTTATCATGACTTGCGACGATGGATGTGTCTGCTGCTATTTAAAATATCAGTTTGTTACATGACAAGTTTCCAAAGAAAGCAGTTCTGGCTAACTTGCCGCATGAGCCCATGTAAGGCCCTCAAGGCGAGTTAGGGGTTTGTGTATTTCCGTAAAATTAGACTATTGACTGAATTAGAAAGAGAGCCCCCGCGAATCATCATCATAACTGTTCATATTCATGACTCAATGACATCCTGCTACATGCCCAAGAACCTAGACTGAAGCTGAGCTGCCCCCGCAGCATTGACCTCTGCGTCGTGGCAGAGGTGCAGTCGCCCAAGGGCTGAAGTCCCCAGGGAGTCCCGGACTAAGCCCACAATTCGACTCTCGTAGTCGTTGCCATGAACCCAAAGCGTGTGCTCGTGGAGGGCGAACAACTTGCTCATGTTCTTTTCCTCAATGGGGAGCAGCATTAGCCGTGTCTTTCATGATTAGGAGTTCGCCCCACCAGTGATAGTCGTACTAGTAGTAGTAGTAGTAGTAGTAGTAGTAGTAGTAGTAGTAGTAGTAGTAGTAGTAGTAGTAGTAGTAGTAGTAGTAGTAGTAGTAGTAGTAGTAGTAGTAGTAGTAGTAGTAGTAGTAGTAGTAGTAGTAGTAGTAGTAGTAGTAGCAGTAGTAGTAGTAGCAGTAGTAGTAGTAGTAGTAGTAGTAGTAGTGTGGTACTAGTAGTAGTGGTAGTAGTAGTAAGTAGTAAGTAGCAAGTAGTAAGTAGTAAGTAGTAAGTAGTAAGTAGTAAGTAGTAAGTAGTAAGTAGTAAGTAGTAAGTAGTAGTAGCCGTCGTCGTCGTAGGAGTAGGAGTAGTAAGTAGTACTGGTACCAGCACTAGTACTAGTCGTCGTAGTCGCAGTCGCAGTCGCAGCAACAGGGGCGGGTCGGGTTGTGGGTGTTGGGTGGCCTTCCCCGCGGTCTTTGCAAACACCAGTGTTATAGTCTCACCTCCACTCGGCCAGGGTGGAACCGCCATGCCCAAGGGGTGTGCATCTGCCAGCTGCGGGACTGTCCCAGGTGTGGTTCCACAGGACCCCTGACCAGCTCGCCTGTTCCAGCCCCAATGCCACCGGCCAATGCAACGTCCCTGTTGCGATTGACCCTGTCGTTGCAGTCACCGCGGTTTTGTACCCACCTGCGGTCTGCTTGGCAAGTGGCTTGTGCAGTGACCCCCAAGGCAGCAGGCCAGTGGCACTGCGGTGATGAATGGCGGGGGGTCGGTGAGAAGTTAATAGAAGCAGAACACTCACAAGACACATACACCTAGGGAAGTCTCGGGTTTGCAGCAGAGGTAGCTTTGCCAGGGCTACTGTGTTACTGTTGGTGTTACTGCAACTGCTTCTGCTGCTTCTGCTGCTTCTGCTGCTGCTGCTGCTGCTGCTGCTAGGAAAACTTACCAGTAGTAGTAGTAGTAGTAGTAGTAGTAGTAGTAGTAGTAGTAGTAGTAGTAGTAGCAGTAGTAGTAGTAGTAGTAGTAGTAGTCGTCGTAGTAGTAGTAGTAGCACTAGAAAGTGGCAGTAGAAGTAGACAAAACCGTAGAAGTCGCAGTAGTAGCAGCCGCAGCGGTGCAAGACTAACATTACAGTAGCAGCAATAGCAGCAGCAGCAGCAGCAGCACCCGTATTTGCAGCAGTCCTTGTAGCAGTAGTGGTAGTAGGACAAGAAGTAGCAGTAGTAGTAGTAGTAGTAGTAGTAGTAGTAGTAGTAGTAGTAGTAGTAGTAGTAGTAGTAGTAGTAGTAGTAGTAGTAGTAGTAGTAGTAGTAGTAGTAGTAGTAGTAGTAGTAGTAGTAGTAGTAGTAGTAGTAGTAGTAGTAGTAGTAGTAGTAGTAGTAGTAGTAGTAGTAGTAGTAGTAGTAATACAGTAGTAGTAGTAGTAGTAGTAGTAGTAGTAGTAGTAGTAGTAGTAGTGGTGGTAGTGGTAGTGGCAGTGGTGGTATCAGTACTAGTACCAGAAGCAGCAGTAACAGTAGCTGTAGCAGCGCTAGTAAGTACTGGCACCAGTACTAGCGCTAGCAGTAGTAAATTAAAGCAGTTTTTGTTGATGGCGGTGTCGGTGATTGTGGTGGTGGGGGTAATGTTTGCATCATGGCGGCTGGAGTCGTCACAGTCCTGGCAATGCTAGCGGCAGTAATGGCCGTGCTGCTAGTTGTAGCAGCAATGGTAATAGTGCTGCTAGAGGTAGCAGCAAACAGTAGTAGTACTAGCAGTCGCAGTAGCAGTAGTAGTGGTAGTGGTGGTAGTAGTAGTCGTCGTCGTCGTAGTAGTAGTAGTAGAAGTCGTAGTGGTAGTCGTAGTGGTAGTAGTAGTTGTAGTAGTACTGGTAGTAGTAGTTCTTGTAGCAGTCGTAGAAGTCGTAGTAGGTGGTAGTAGTAGTTGTTGTGCGAGCAGTCAGAGTGTAGTACTGGTAGTAGTTCTCGCCGTCGTGATATAGCAGGATAGTACGACTCTTTGGAAGATGCAGCGATTTTTTCTATATTTCCAGAGGCGAACCCTTGTTACTACGACTTATAAGAATAATACTGGCGGTCAGAATTAGTCGAAGTAGTTGTAGTTCTGATTCTAGTACCAAGATTGGTCAAGAAGCCAGCCAAAGACACATCTCGGTCATGGGCCTCACCACTTCCGCCACGGACTGAAACAAGCTGTGAGCCTCTTCATCCAACAAGGCCTCACGACAGAACATTGAACACTCCGTTGCGGCGTACCAGTTGATCCTGCCTTGACACACAGGTCGAGGACACGGTCGTAGGAGCGGTCGTTCTTCTGCTCTACGAACGGGTTGCGGCCCTCCTGCACAGAGTCTGGCTGCTAGCATCTGTGCTCCCAGACCAGTGGCTCTCCTCCATGCCCGTCCACAGCACGGCCAGGAGAGTCGCCGTGTACTTTCTCGTGACAGACTGGGCGGAAAACCCCCACGAGAGCCAGCGGCCCTGATGGAACTTGCTGAATGCTCTCCTCGGCTTCATTTCTTAACAGCAGAAAGACAAGCACAGGTGTGCTGCTATCATTCCATTGCCTGCCACACGACAGGTGCAGAAATCTCGTTAATAATTGGCTGCGAGAGTCCCGGACAGCGACTGCAAGATCTGAACCGTCCGGTCGAAGTCCAGGCGCTCATCTCCCGACGGGGAGAAGCCATTCCTTGGCTTTATGCAACTCAAGCTGGAGAATGCAACAGGAGTTGGTGCCACTGAGTCTCTCCTCCAACACTGCGGCCCCAAAGAGCTGCTGCAAAGTGTCATCTGGCAAGGCCTAGATGTGCAGGCATGACATCAATCAACAGTTTTTGTCGACTCCCTGCCTTCCTACTAACTGGCCATGTTACATAGTATTGCTGCCCGGGCACGACTTCCACATACCGCCGTAGTGCCTGTTGCCACGTGGCTCCTATCTTGTTCGTTGCCCAAGGAGCTTTCCGAGCCCGCATCAGCCAGGAAGTCAGACCAAACATTCCTTGTCTGTCTCCATCAATGAGCCAGCCAGAGAAGCAAAGTCATGTAAACGAACAGTGAACAAACAAACAGACATACGTATACACATACGAGCAAACATCCATCCATCGATCCAGGCATGCCTGTCTGCTTGCGTACAGACAGACAGACTGGCAGGCAGGCAGGCATGCAGACAGACAGACAGACAAACAGACAGACAGACTGACATATGATATGAACAGAAATCATGACATTCTTCTTAACATAAAACAACGTACACGTGTGCAGCTGCAGCTGCGGATGTGTTAACTGACATACAAAGACATGTGCATAGACACACACACACATACATGCATCGGTAGATGCATAAAACCGCAAATATGTATGTATCCGAAAAAAAACAACTCCTCACATGCCCCACCTAAGCTCTGTCTGTTAAAAGGCATCCCAGGCTCGCTTGACACCAGGAGTGGCATTGAACACTCGACGAAAGTGATTGCTCAGCTTGTGCCTGCAAGTGGCATGCCAACTTCCGAGCCCAATGACACCCTATCTTCATGGTCATGATTGCGACCCAGCTGCAGCTCGTCACGTCGGAAAGCCACAGGCAACTTCAGATTTGCCAGGAACTGAAAACCGGCGAAAAGCGCCGACCCTTCATCCGGGTTCAAAATGATTCGGACTCTGTCATCATCTTCCAGCTCCAGCCATACAGCCCCACCCTTGTTCACATCATACATAAAGGGCTTGCCATCATGACACCGTCGCTGAGTGCCTTCTTTCGGGTTGGCACTTGGGTACCCAACATTGCCCGGCTTCAGCTCAACATCCAGCAGCTCCAACGAATGGAGCACGGCCTGAACTTGCTCACGAGTCGCCAACCGTGCTTGCTGTAGCTTGGAGAGGCTCTTTGGCCTGAGCTGTTGCAGGTGTTTCGCACCGGGCACAATCCACCTACATGTTTAATTTTTCCGAGAAGCTGCTTCGCCCGGGCACGGCTGTCATCAATCATTTTGCCTGCCAAACCATCTGCAATTTCCTGTGCTGCTTCGAGCTTCGAGCTCGTGTCGGCGGTTGTGGCCAGGAGATCGCTCAGCCGCTGGACCACCCACGGCACAGCCAAGTCGTTGGTTGCGACGATTGGACACCACAACTCGGTTTCGAGGATACTCTCGAACCAAACTTAGACGGTTGTTTCATCATGAAGAGGAATGTACGTTTGTAACTGCACCGAGTCTCCTCCTTGAAAGCCTTCGGCGAGGCATCGCACAGGAAGCTGAGGCTGCGGAACGTCTGCTGGTTCAGCTCCTGCCCAGAGCTTCTGTCAAAGCATGCAAACTTAAGGTGTCTGCTGCATAGCAAATAGCGAATATTGGGTGCAACCCACACATGAGGGCACGGGCTGACAGCTCTGGGAAGATGGAGACAGAGCTGAGTCGATGAATGGGAATTTCTATGGAGAACGTCTCAGAGTGAGGCCCTGAAGCCAGCATCACTGACACTTCGACTGAATCCTCACTGAGAGAGAAGGGAGTGAACACGAAAAAGATTTGCCCTGCAAGCAAGTCTGATTGGAGCGAATGAATCAATTGTCAGTCAATGAAGATTGTGTCCAATGATTCAGCAGGAGCAGTCAGCAACAGTAGCCAGCGAGATTGGTACAGAGTCCTGACCAAACCAGAGTGCATAAGAACTAGACAAAGAGAGAGAGAGAGAGAGAGAGAGAGAGAGAGAGAGAGAGAGAGAGAGAGAGAGAGAGAGAGAGAGAGAGAGAGAGAGAGAGAGAGAAAGAGAGAGAGAGAGAGAGAGAGAGAAAGAGACAGAGAGAGAAGAGAGAAGAGAGAGAAGAGAGAAAAGAGAGAGAAGAGAGAGAAGAGAGAGCGAGAGGGAGAGAGAGAGAGAGAGAGAGAGAGAGAGAGAGAGAGAGAGAGAGAGAGAGAGAGAGAGAGAGAGAGATATATATAGAAAGCACGGGAAACAGGTAAACCAATGGGCACGAGTTACAGACACTGCAGAAGATAGGGTCTGTAGACAGCATCCGAACCAACTCTCCGGAGCCTTCGTAATGCTGCTGCCGGCCAATCGCAGATATCTGAAAGCCAAGTCGGATGCGAGCCTAAGCTCCGGGGCTCCACGAAAATCAATTCATAAAATTTACCTCACTATGTATGTTGCAGCTTGTGTCCAGCCTGTGTGAGTGCGAGGGGGCCAGCCATCCCAAGTCGAGCTCATCGAGGGTCACATCGGTCTTGTTCACGAAGCCGGAGGCACGAGCAAGGAAACGTTCCATGGCCATGGCGTGCTTGACCTTGATCTGAGCAGAGTCTGAGAAATCGCCCAATGACAGTAATGTTCTCTGTCGGCAGACTCTGGGAAATCTCCCATTCGCCGATTCTGCTCTCTGAGCAGAGTCTGAGAAATGGGCCAATGACGGCATAGTTCTCTGTCGGCAGGCTCTGAGAAAATTACAATTCGCCGGTTCTGCTCTCTGAGCAGAGTCTGAGAAATCGCCCAATGACAATAATGTTCTCTGTCCGCAGACTCTGGGAAATCTCCTATTCGCCAATTCTGCTCTCTGAGCAGAGTCTGAGAAATCGCCCAATGACAGTAATGTTCTCTGTCGGCAGACTCTGGGAAATCTCCCATTCGCCGATTCTGCTCTCTGAGCAGAGTCTGAGAAATCGCCCAATGACACTAATGTTCTCTGTCGGCAGACTCTGGGAAATCTCCTATCGCCGATTCTGCTCTCTGAGCAGAGTCTGAGAAATCGCTCAATGACAATATGGTGCTGTGTCGGCAGACTCTGGGAAATCTCCCATTCGCCGATTCTGCTCTCTGAGCAGAGTCTGAGAAATCGCCCAATGACGGCATAGTTCTCTGTCGGCAGGCTCTGAGAAAATTACCATTCGCCGGTTCTGCTCTCTGAGCAGAGTCTGAGAAACCGCCCCATGACAATATGGTTCTCTGTCGGCAGACTCTGAGAAATTTCCTATTCGCCGATTCTGCTCTCTGAGCAGAGTCTGAGAAATGGCCCAATGACGGCCTAGTTCTCTGTCGGCAGGCTCTGAGAAAATTACCATTCGCCGGTTCTGCTTTCTTCGCAGAGTCTGAGAACTCGCCCCATGACCAGATAGGTCTCTGTCGCCAGACTCTGAGAAAACTCCAATTCACCGGTTCTGCTGTCTTGGCAGAATCTGAGAAATCGCCCACCAATGACAATATGGTTCTCTTTCGGCAGACTCTGAGAAAGCTCCCATTCGCCGATTCTGCTCTCGTCGCGGAGGCTGAGAACTCGCCCAATGACACTTTGGTTCTCTGTCGGCAGACTCCGAGCAACAAAGCCATTCAGCCGATTGGGGTGTTGGACCAAGAAAGGCTAACAACCCTGCCAAAATTTCTGGCATACCGGTGCTAAACCGCAAGCCGAAATGTACACCGAACTACATATACAAAGAATATGCACAAAGGACACCACCCAGCCTGATGCACATGATGTTTTCGCCGAGGCCTGTACATAGGTTTTCACGATGCGAACACCCTATGTACACTGGTTCCCATGATGCTATAATGATGCGGTAACATCGGAGGGTTGAAGTAATCGGAGGGTTGAATCACAGCAACATTCCAATAATGCATTCATTTTGATTCAACTCATTTCCAAACACAAACGACATTTCCGGACAGGCCCGGGTTCTGTGCCAAGCATCCAGGCCAACATCTTTGCAAGAAGCTGCAAGCAGTGATTCCTGAATGTTATTTTTCATATCAGTTATGATTGGACGGGCACTGAACCTACCAGCACCACTACGTGCAAAACAGCATGGCGGCCTGGCCTGGGGATGGGACCAGCAGGCTGTGTCAACAAAGCGAGCCTAAAGGCATGCTTCCTCTGTGCTTGCTGAATCTCAGGGACTAGAGATTGCAAGAAATCATCATAATTTCTGCTCCTTGTTGAGTCTACAAAGAAGCCTCGTCGTGGCTGAAAGTTTTCTGAACCTATCAAGAAAGCATTCCTACACTGGAAGCCGCTCATGGCTGCATTTTGCTCGGAGGTTTGTGCTTCCATGACGTGCCAAAGTCAAGCTTCCTGTGCGATCTCGCCACCACAACAAAACTCAAATAGAGGAGGCACGTTGCAGAGGCACATTTTCAAGCGTGCCCAGGCGTGTGCGGGTGCCCAGGGCTCTTGCCAAAACCTCGCCACGTCGTGCAAGCAGTCCATGAGCTGTTCAGCCTGTGGGGTGGTCTATGATCATGACATTACTACTTACAAACTTCTGGTAAGTCTGTGAATGTCTGCGAGCACACCGTTCCTAACAGAGCATGCCAACAAAAACCCTCTGCGATTCTCCTGCGAGCCTGCTGCTCATCTTGCCAAAACCTTGCTGCGTGGACACGGCCCCTGGAGCTGGACTTCAGTCCTAAGGGTGGTCTATGACATGATCTGCTAGCAAGCTTGATTCATCATCACACTGCAGCACAACATTCAACAAATCAGCCATTCTCCTGCAAGACCAGGACTCATCAGACCAACCGTCGCCGTGTGCTCAGAGCCCGCCCGATGCATGGTCTATAAGATGGTATCTGAAAAACATACTCGACGAAGCCTGCGATTTGGAATCCCTGTCATGCTCCTCCTTCTGCTCCCCGGCTTCGACTCTGGCTGCATGCTCCTGCCAAACTGAAGGTTTCGATCGTGGTAGCGAAAGAACAAAAGCACACAAGACTGCTACACTCCTTCAGCACACGAGGCCACTGCATCAGGGCTCGTTTGCCCTTCAACGTCAGGGAGTCTGCAGCGATACGAGCGGTCTCGCCGAGCTGGCGTGTCCAATCGCCTCGTGTACACTTGTCTCAGCAAGCGAGGACACAAACAACAAAGAATCAGCCGAGGGGCCTGTCAAGTCGCTGAGGGCATCCACAGCATCGTCCAAAGACAAAATGTCCTCGGATCTCAGGATCGCAGCGAAGTGGGCAACATCGCACCTTAGTTCTGACTCATTGAAAGGAACCTTAATGCTTGGCTCCTCTGCCGGCTGCAACTGTCAGTTTGGAATGAATGAAACCGAGAAGCTTAGACTGGCTGGCAGGGAGCAGAGCCAAAAGCAAATCATCGATTTCAGGGACGGCAGCCTCGGGCTTATCCTCGTCGTTGACCGTGTCATCGGGATCCTCCTTGGTGTGCTTCTTGACATTCGGGGTCTCGGCCTCGTCGCCACTCCGGCCCGCCACCTCGTCCCTCGGTTTGGTGGCACTGGTGGGACTGAGTTTTGTGCCACCTCGGACCCTGGCGAACTTGTCCCGGAAGAGGTCGCCATCATCGTCATCATCACTTCCGGACCCCGACGGCTCATCGTCGTTCTCATCTTTAGCAGGAGTCTCGATCGGCGTGAGTGCGGGGTCCCGCCTAGCCTTCTTGGCATTCTTCGGGGTCTCAGTAAAATCCAGCTTTCTCCTGACATTGCCTCGTTTCCGCTTCGGGGTTGCCTTTACCTTGCTGCTGTCACGGCGCTTGGACTTCGGGGTCTGCTCTGCCATCTCCTCCATGTTGTTCTGGCTCTCCTGCAATCAGGCAACACTCTTCGTCCGATGTCAAAACATGAAAAGAGGGAGTGCACATGAGCTCAGAAACGACATGACAGGACTCACAGCCGTATGCTCTCGTGCAGCATCACCTTTTCCACTGTCGCACATGGCTCTGTAGACAGGCAGACATCCAGCCATTTCAGGCACAGCAATTCCCGGCGGCCTTTGAACTTTGGCCCTTTTCTATACATCACCTTTGTGAGCGGCCATGGTGCCTATCATCGTGGCCACTGCGACGACCATGACCGCCACCACGGGCCCGGTTGCCCCCATAAGCATCCCGTTCCTTTGCCCTCTTGGACGGCCTGGGGCTGGGTGCTCCATCATAGACTCATAGACTGCCTACAGAAGACTGCCTCTCCAAACATTAATGAGGACGACCACACAAAAAAAATAATCAGCACCAAGTTGCGGCTCTGTATCTTCATCATCATCATTTTGTCCATCCTGCTCATCATGTGACTCCTGCTTTGGAGTCTTCTCCGGCAACCGAGGCATGGACTTGGGTGCTCCCTTCATGGCCTGCGGTGGCGGTGTTGGTGGAGTCTTCGGGGCCACGGCTCCAGATGCTGCCTCCCTGAACTCCTTGCTCTGCGGGCCAGGCAAAGGTTGAGGAAAAGTTGGCTCATTCGGAGTGAAGCGGCCAAAGATCTCCAAGAGGCCATGCTCCAGGCTGAAGACCCCAACTTTCCGGATTGCCGGCCTCGGGGTCGTCGGCGGGTCCTTCTCCTCCACCTTCGCTTTCGTTGCCACCTTTGGCTTCGGATCAAGCACCTGCCTTGGAGGAAGCTTCGGCTCACTCGGCTTCTCCGTCTTCGGCTCCACTTCATGCTCCGGCTCCTTCTTCGCCCGCACTTCCTTCTCCGGTTCCTTCTTCACCGTCTCGGGAGTCATCGCCGAAGTCGCCGGAGCCGCAGCCGGCTCACTGGGCATGCTCGCCAGCTGCTGCTGTGCCATGAGAGTCGTCAGCATCTGGAAGCACTGTGCCAGGGTGGCCGAAGCATCACTGCCGGAAGCAGCTCCCTGGTGCATGGCAGCACTCGGGTCGGCCCAAAAGTCCAGGGCAACCTAAAGGAACATGTGAAATCTCGAGAGGAACACCCGAGGAGCATGCATACAACAGCTCATGAAAGCTTCAGTGCCATGTCATGTTCATGTCGGGACACCATGCAGCACAACTGAACGGACAACCCATGCTGCAAACTGCTGCTCTCGCACAAACCCTCTGGCACGTTTCTTTTTTCATCCTCATAACAAAATCCGGTGTCGCATCGCCTCCACATCTTCAGCGATCTCCACCGCGAGGGCCCTTGCCTTGGGCCTTTCTGTGGGCCTGGTGGCACTCCAAGCAGCTGTGCGGATGCAGGTCCTGCCCATTCTCATTGAAACACGGCCCAGCCCTCGTGCAAAAGTTCACATTGCAGTGCGGGCACTTCGCCTTCCTGGTGTTTCTGGAGATGGCACCCTCTCGCTCAGCCACGGCCCTCTCCCTTTGGAGAACATCGGCCTCCCGGACCGCCACCGCCTCCTCCCTCTCATCGAGCTCCCTCTTTCGCTTCTTCCAGGCATTGCTGAGAGCGACATCGTCCCGCCGAATCAACGACTCGATGCGGTCCAGCATGCCAGCCATGGCTTCCTCGACCTGGTCCATGTTGCTGGTGTCCGCCATGGCTTGCAACACGGAAGTCCCTAGGAAGAGCAAAGGAAGCTCCGGAGGCTCAGGCCAAAATTCTGCGATCCGTGATCCGTGCTGCTGCTCAAGCGTGCGACACCAGGCTTCAACAGTCTTGCTCGCACAGAACTCGCACCGACAATCGCAAAAAACCGGGAGTCCTTGGCGAGCTTCGCCACCAGCTCGTCGTATTCCTCATTCACGGCCTGCATCTTCTGCCCAAGCTGCCTCAATTGATGATCGTGGAAACATGACACATGAAGCAATGGTGTCACAGCTCAAACTCCAATCACAAAGCGAGGCTCTTCCGGCGCTTAGCCGCCATGGACTGCAGGGAGGCCCTGATGTCATCCATCGTCTTCGTGTTCGTGATGAGAATGGCATTGGCGGCTTTTCCCGTCACTTGGTCATTGTCATGGTAACAGTCAATGCAGCACTTGGGCAAACACTCATTGACTCATGCGTGCACAAATCGGTTTCTCAAGACTCAACCGTCCATTGCAGCTTCGGTGCCCAACTTCACCACGGCATTCAACCTCCTCCTCCAGAGATTCCCTGCTGCACGGACCTTGGATGAGATTGCCTGAGATTGCCGAAAGCAACACTTGGAACCAAGCAAGAGGCAACCAGCAATGGAACATGCAGCTAGAGTCCAATGGTCCAAGAGCGACCCCATCCCCACCCCCCCACCTTCTCAGCCTTTTTGTTCTCCGAGCTCTTGTCCTTCTGCTTCTTTGCCATTCGAAGGGAATCCTGAAGCAGCCCCTCCTCGGAGAACAGTGAAGTTATCAGGTAGTAATAGCAGTAGTGGTACTACGAGTATTCGTAGTACTAGTAGTACTAGTAGTACTAGTAGTACTGGTGGTACTAGTAGTACTAGTAAGTAATAGTAGTACTAGTAGTACTAGTAGTACTAGTAGTACTAGTAGTAGTAGTCGTCGTAGTAGTAGTAGTAGTAGCAGTAGCCGCAGCAGCTGCAGCAGTCGTGGGATTTGTGAGTATTATTAATTATGGTCATGTCGGTTTCTATTCATTATCTATTAAGTAGATTTTACTGGGAACCTGAGTTTTAATTTAATTAAGTTGTATTTATTTATTACACACACAACCCCAATATTCTCAGTGCAGGTTTTTGACTGGACCATTGTCATTGGCAACGACTAATCTAGAAGTTTCACAAGCAAGTAACGACTATACAGTAATAATAGTGTTAAAAAGCCCGAACCAGATTTCATTATGACACAGAACGGAATCAAGAGTTCGAGCCGCTAGCCCTTGGGAAATGCCCTAACCTGTAGTAATAAACTTAATTAACCCTGAACCGGCACAAAGCAGCAGGGATTTGGAGGTGTCATGAAAGCCACACCGCTGCTTGCTCGCTCATTCACTCACTCCTGCACTCATGCTTTCATATTCATTATTTCAATCATTTGTTCATTCAGTTCATTCATTCGCTCACTCATCATTCATGTACTCAATCATGTTTTCATGCACTCACATACTCCTCTCATTCGCTGAGCTCACTGATTAACCTTCCCTATAAACAAATAACCGCTGCCAAGACTCATACGAACCACCGACATCCATCATGTCGGAAGGCAGCACAAAGGCATAAACTCCCGAAAGGACACATGCCAACTGCCGAACCGAAAGGTCCTCCAGGTTGCTCTGCTTTGAGTTCCTCGAGAACTCCTTGCTGGGCAAGCCCACAGCCGCAGGCACGTCCACCTCCGGCACATCGCCACTCTCCGACTGGGATGACGAGGTGCTCTTGCCTCGGCGAGAAGAAAATGCAGGCTTATATCACTTTTGCATATTCATAAGCCACATGCAAGTCAGCGACCTTTCTTCTTCTTTTCCTTCTTCTTCTTGTCCTTCTTCTTGGGATCATCTCCTGCTGTCGGGTTTGCAAACATGGGTGGTGATTCGAAACTCTATATTGCATTTCATGAGCATGAGCATCCATCTCATCATTCAACCAACCACGTCTCCTGCCAAAGCCTCGGTCAGCTTGGCAGCGGCTGTCTTCAACATGAAGTTCTTCGCCGACGGCGGGCTCGCAGAGTCGGCAGCACTCTCGCCGCCCACAGACATCGAAGACATCGCCCTGGGAATCATGACTTATGCCTTTCTTCAGCTGGACTCATCTAATTGTGTTATCATGCAATGACATCGTTATGATTATGCGAGATTTTCATAGTTTCCCTATTGCCCCTTCTGCCATTCTATGGGGCTTCCTGAACTCAGATGCCTTTCCACTGAATCGCTCAATCATGGGCTTAGGTCTTAGGTGTCCCTTCCCATCATGCTGTACACTGCACTAGAGCCATCCTTGATCATCTTTCATGGGATGGCATGTCATACCTGTGATTTCTTCATGATCATTGACCACAGGCGGCTAGCCCGCACCGTGTCATCATTGAATCATATCATTGGCTTCTCTGGCTCATCACTCTCATCTCAATTCTCTCGCCCTGGGAATCATTTCAATTGGGCTGCGGCTAGACCGCAAGCCTCATCATCATCTTGTGTTATTTGAGCATGCAGACCCTTGATTATCATGTTGCTTAGATACCAGCTATCTGCGAATATCGGCTTTCCATAATTGAAGCAAGTTGCCGCTGGATCTTCTTCTTCACCATCTCGCCAATGGCACACGAGGAGGAGATCTACTATTGATGTAAACCCAGGCCACAATGACAGAACATCGAACACATGTGAAATCCTGCCTTTCTCTAGCCTTCACATGATGTCAAGGTCATCAATCATGCCGTGCTTTGAATGTCCAAATGCCGCAGCAATGACAACCATCCAGAACGACGAAATCCCATCCAGCACCCTTTAACAACATAGCTGAGTATTACGGGCCCATCCAGAACGTTGAATTGCAGGAGAACGAATATTCATCCAGAATGCTTAGGGCCGGCTATGATCCAAGTAGGAAAGCGCTACTTGAAGAGAGTTTCCTCATGCCACTCCTGCGCCAGAAAAAAAAGCACACGGCGCTCTAGGCCCTGCACACCGTTCTCGTTTCGACCCTACGCCCTGTATCCCTTAAACCTAAAATCCCGAACTCTGAAACCCCGAATCTTGCAGCCCCCAAACCCTGAAACCCTGAACTGAACTTTAAAACCTGAAACTTAAATCCTAGACCCTGAACTCCAAACCCCAAACCCTAAAACCACTAAACTCTTAAGGCTTTTGCCTTGAAGCCCTAAATCCTAAACTCTTCAGTCTGAGACCCCTAAACCCTGCATTCTAAACCCTAAACTCCTGAGCCCCTTACGGACCCCTTATAGTCATCCTTGTTGTATTCCTTTTTGTCTAAACCCTAAACTCCTAAGCCCCTTATAGCACCCTTATGGAGATCCCTTATAGTAATCCTTAGAGTATTCCTTAATTCGAAGCCCTCAACTCCTAAGCCCCTGTTGGATCCCTTATAGTCATCCTTATAGTATTCCTTTAGCAATCCTTAATTCTAAAACCTCTAAACTCCTAGGTGCTAGGCCTGAAGGCCTGACGCCCCGAGCTCTCGCAGTTCTGGTGGCCGAGGCTTCCACGGACGACCCGCCGCCAGGGCCACCAGAGTTGGCTCACCAGCCCCCTGGAACGTCGAGGGTTAGTACTATAGTTCGGAGGGTTTAGGGTTTAGGGTTTAGGGCATAATGACAGGGTTGGTACGATAGGAGCCCTATGGTTTAGGGTTTAGGGTTTAGTAATATAGTTAAGGGCTCTATAAGGGATCTATAGGGTTTAGGAGCTTAGGGGTTCAAGGGTTTAGGGGCTTAAGGGTTTAAGGGTTTTAGGGTTTTAGGGATTTAGGGTTTAGTGGTTTAGAACTATGGGAGCCCTATAGGGATTAGGGTTCAGGGAATAATTACCTATACTACTTTGGAGGTTCCTTACTATGATTACCCCCCGGGAACGTCGAGGGTTTACAGTGGGTTTAGGAGTGTCGGGGTTCAAGGGTTTAGGGGCTTAGGGGTTTAAGGGATTAGGGGTTTGGGGATTTAGGGGTTGAGGGGCTTACAGTAGAAGCTCAAAAGTTTAAAGCCCCATAGCATCAATCCTGAAAAGTAATGTAAAGGGAATCCCAGCGCTAGTTGGCCGCAATCCGGTTTCGAACTTCATAGGGTTTACTGTAGTACTATAGGAGCCTTCATAATTACCGATACTATGTTGGGGCTTCGGTCTCTACCGAAGCCCCGGAACATGAAACCTAAGCATACATAGTAGAACCTTACATGGCATAATATAGGAGCCCTCAAAATTACCTAGCCTATACTACTTTGCAGGTTCTTTACTATGATGATACGGTAGAATAGACGCCAAAACCCTATTCTAAATAATAAGGCCCCTGTAGTAGAAACGCCTTCTGCCCTTGCGACCCGAAACGCCCGACCCTAAACCCTTAACCCCAAGCCCTAAACCCTCAACCCGAAGCACTAAGCCCACGAGCTCAAAGTGCGCCGATCGCAGCCTTGCTGGCTCGTACGGGCCGCGGGGGGGGGGGGCGCTTCGCCAGTGCTAACCATGGAGGTGACAATTTTGGATTATGGGGCTGGGAGCCTTGACCCCTCTTTATGGGGTTTGGGTTTTTAGTCTAATTAAGTTATGGGGTCCGTTTGAAGGGAGTTTTAATGGTGGCGTTATAAGCGTTCCTATATTATATATGGGTTAGTATAAGGGTTACAATACGTGGTATTATCCGGGTTTCGTAGAGGAGCCTCGGCTGTTGGTTGGTATGTACCTGCCTCTTTGGGGATTCGGATTCTCGAATGCCCAGGAAGGTATCCTGAGTCAAACCGTCGGGGATTGCGACTTTGCTTCCGAGTCAGGATACCTATTGCTATTATTTATGAGCTGTAGCAGTAGCAGTAGCAGTAGCAGCAGCAGCAGCAGACGTGGTGATGCTGCTACAAACACGGCTCCTATCACCACCGCGACGACGACGTGAAATTACTACTCCTGCAGCTGCTGCTGGCGCCTGCTGCTACCATTGCTACTGCTAGTACTTTCTTTGTTTGCTGCCGTGTTTTGTTCCGTTGCTTTGGCACAGTAGACTCTAATGACCTGCCAAAGTGATGGCCCAGGAACGTGAAGAGCGTCATCAATGCGATCCAGAAGCTGGGCTACACCGTGCCATGCATGAAAGGAAGGAGCGGGGAGGAGTAGCGGCTCTCTCTCTGTCTCTCTCTCTCTCTCGCTGTCTTTGTCGCTCTTTGTCTCTCTCCGTTCGCTGTGAGAAGACACACAGATATAGACTTAAATTGGTTGGTTTTGTACACAATTAACTGTCGTTTCTGGAATCATCAGGCTGTCGGCCTTCACATGTTTTAGGGTTTAAAGGACCGCGGTGTTTCTCTCGGTGGAGGGTTTCGGTGAGGTGAAGCCTGTGCAAAGTCCCAGCGACATCGAGACGGCAAAGCGCATCGTCTTCCCTGGTGTGGGCGCCTTCGGTGCATGCGTGGAAGCACTGCAGAAGCATGGATTTTTCGAGCCCCTGAAGAAGTACCTCCAAGAGGACTGAACAAGCAAAAACCCAACCACCCCAAAACCCTTAAACAAACCCTAAACCCTACCACCCCAAAACAAACCCTCGCTTGAACCCTGGCTTAAACTTGAACTACCATGCCCTAAACCCTAAAGCCTAAACGTGAAAGGCCGAACCCTATAGACATCTGGAGCCCCAAAGCACCAGCTCCTATAGGGTTTATGTAGGATTCAAGCCCGAGAAGCTCTATCAGCTGTTTTTGCCCAAAAGCTAAGCCGCAAGAGGACAGGCCATTCTTCGGCATCTGCCTAGGCATGCAGACGCTCTTCGAGGGGAGCGAGGAGAACCACGCTGCGTGAAATGGAAAGCTTTCTGGGAGTTTTCCTTGTGGAGCTGAATCCCAAATCCCGAGCCCTAAAACCCTAGGCCTCAAGCCAAATCTGTTAGGCCGAAACCCCGAAAAACCTAAATTCCAGGCTCTTGGACCTTGGTAGCCTGGTGTTTTGACCCGACCACGGAATCCCCTCCTAAATCTCGAAACCCCAGACCCGTAAACCCTCAACCCTCAAGCCCTCAAAGCCTCAGACCCTTGACCCCTAAACCCGTAAACCTCAAACCCTTAACCCTCAACCCCCTGCACCCTTAACCCCTAACTCCCAAACTCTAAATCCTCAATTAAACCTTAAACCCTTAAACCCTCGAGCCCTAAACCCTGCAAGCTTAAAGCCGTCCAAGAAGTCCCTAAACCCTTTCAAACCCCAGACTCTAAATCTCAGACCCTTAAGCCCAAAACCCTTGACCCCCTAAACCCTAAAACCATCAAAGGAATCCCCAAACCCTTAATCCCCTAAACCCCGGACCCTTAAACCCTTAACCCTTAAACCCTCAAACCTTAAACTCCAAGCCCCAAGCCCTTAAAGCCCTCCAAGGAATCCCTAAACTCCAAACTCTAAGCCCCAAACCCTAAACCCTAAAACCATCCAAGGAACCTTAAACCCCTAAACCCCACAACCTTAAAGCCGTCCAAGGAATCCCGGCATGCAAGCTCTGGGCATCCTCCCTGGGCAGGTGCAGCGCTTCCCAGCTTCGCTAGGCCTCCCGGGGGAT
This sequence comes from Symbiodinium sp. CCMP2592, assembly GCA_905221615.1. Lineage (NCBI taxonomy): Eukaryota > Dinophyceae > Suessiales > Symbiodiniaceae > Symbiodinium > Symbiodinium sp. CCMP2592. The sequence goes on along the minus strand of CAJNDT010005223.1, from coordinate 705,045 downwards.
GACAGCCCGCAACCTTAAACCCTAAGCGTGTAAAGCCCATGCCTGGGTTTAGGGTTTAGGGTTTAGGGAGTTTAGGGCTTAGGGCTTAAACCCTAAGCCCAAAACGTGTAAAGCCCATGCCTTATTCTAGAACCCCTATGGGATCCTGGTAGAACCCTCATACAGGCTTCAGGCAACCCTGGTCTAGGAATTTCATAGAACCCTTAATGAGGATCCTCATATGACCCTTATAGGACCCTTAGAGAACCCTTATAGGACCCTTAGAGAACCCTTACTATACGGTTGATGATACAAATCCTGCATGACCTTCAGGACCCTAAACTATGGGAGTTATGGCATATTCTTTATTATGGGTAATGCAGGATTTATATCATCAACCGTAGGACCCTCATAGAACCGAAAGGCCTGGCGGTTCCAAACATCAACTGGAGCGGCGTGGCGCCGATGCTGGCAGATCCTTGGCCCCTGCAGGCGGACCAGCCGCGATGCCACCTGGCTTACCCTGAGACTCCATGTGCCCATATAATAGGTACTTAGCCCTTAAAGGGGTCCCTATATGGGTACTTTAAGGCCTAAGTACCTACTATATGGGTACATGGAGCCTTTGGGTTAGGAGGTTTAGGGCTTGCCCTAACCTACCAGTTTTGTAGGTTCTTATTATACGCCTGAATATGGAACTTATAGGGACCCTACAAAAAAGTAGGTTTTGGTAGCTTAAGAGTTTTAGGTTTTAGGGTGCTGGGTTTAGGGCTTAGGGTGTTGGGTCTAGGGTCTAGGGTTTAGGGTTTAGGGTGTTGGGTTTAGGGTTTAGGGTGTAGGGTTTAGGGTTCAGGGTTTAGGGCTTAGGGTGTAGGGTTTACGGTTTAGGGCATGGGAGGCTTAGGGCTTAGGGTGTATAGGGTTGAAGGCTTGGGGTTTAGAGTGCTGAGTTCCCATATAGGGTTTAGGATCTGCAGTTTAGGGTTTAGGGTCACAAGGGGTCTATGAAGGTTTCGTAAAAAAGGCTTCATAAGGGTTCTGGAAAGGTATTATGGAGTCATCCAGGGAGGGCTCTCATGGAAAGTATGAGCCCTGAACCCCCGAGCCCCAAGGTTACCTCGTCCACTCCTACTGAACCTAAACCCTATGCCCTAAACCCTTAAACCCCTAAACCCTACACCCTAACCCCGAAACCCTAACCCCGACACCCTAAACCCTAAAGCCTTTAAACAACTAAACCCAAAACCCTAACTGACCCCTAAACCCTATACCCTAAACCCTAACCCCTATAGATTCCCTTAAACCCTCCTAAACCCCTAAACCCTATAGATTACAGAGCCCATATGGATCCCTTCAAAGGAACCATTATAGATCCCCTCAAACCCTCCTAAACCCCAAGGTTACTTCACTCCTTCTAAACCCTAAACCCTTATTTCTAAAACCCCTGAGCCCTATAGATCCCTTACAGAGCCCATATGGATCCCTTTACAGGAACCCCTATAGATCCCCCTAAACCCAAAGCCCCAAAACCCTAAACCCCAAAACCCCAAACCCTATACCCTAAACCCTAACCCCTGTACCCTAAACGCCTAAACCCTAAACCCTCCTTAAACCCCCAAGGTTACTTCGTCCCTGCACTCTAGATCCCCTTAAACCCTCCTAAACCCCCAAGGTTACTTCGTCCACTCCTACCGGGTGCCCATGCCCGCCTCGGGGCACGCGCCCTGGGCCCTGGCCTGCTCGGAGCAGCTCCGATGCTCAGGGGCTTTAGGGGGGGTTCCTTAAAGGGATCTATAGGGTTTTAGGGGTTTCCTTAAAGGGGGGATCCTTAAAGGGATGTATAGGGTTTTAGGGGAGGGATCCATGAGGGTTTCCTTAAAGGGGTTTAGGGTTTAGGGTCTATGGTCTAGGGTTTAGGGTTTAGGGCTTTAGGGGGTTTCCTTAAAGGGATCTATAGGGGTTCCTTTAAAGGGATCCATAAGGGATCTATAGGGTTTAGGGCTTTTAGGGGTTTTAGCGGTTTAGGGCTTTAGGGTTTTCCTTAAAGGGATGTATGGGGTTTTAGGGGGGGTTCCTTACAGGGGTTTAGGGATTTAGGGGTTTAGGGGGTTTCCTTAAAGGGATCCATAAGGGCTCATTAAGGGATCTATAGGGTTTAGGGGGTTTACAGGTTTGAGGGATTTAGGGATTTAGGGGTTTAGGGAATTAGGGGTTTAGGGGTTTAGGGGGTTTCCTTAAAGGGATCCATAGGGGCTTCCTTATAGGATCCATAAGGGCTCTATAAGGGCTCTATAAGGGATTTATAGGGGCTTAGGGGCTCAGGGGTTTGGAGTTTAAGGTTTGGGGTTCTAGGAGGGTTTTGGTTTTAGAGTATAGGGTTTAGGGTTTGGGTGATGAGGGTTTAGGGGTTTCCTTAAAGGGATCTATGGGGGTTCCTTTCAAGGGATCCATCAGAGTTTAGGGGTTTTAGGGGTTTGGGGTTCAGGGGTTTAGGGCTTGGGTTTCTGGGTTTAGGGTTTAAGGTTCTGAGTGGGTTCAGCAGGTGTTTAGGGGTTTAACTTGGGTTCGCCCGGGGTCTTACAAATCAATATTCCGGTTCTGGGGGGAGTTTAAGTAGGGTTGTATGTGTGTCAGGGTTTGGGCCACGGGATGTTATAAGTTATAAGGGTGTTTTACGGCTGTACGGGGTTTGGGTTTGTGGCTGTCCTTACGGTTTAGAGTTACGGCTTTCGTTGTCATGGGAGCTGGGCTTATCATTGTCTTTGCGGGTTGGATATCTTTCGCTTTCATTATCTCAGGATGAGCACATGGCGATCACCCTTTGCCTGTCATTCCGAAGGCTCCGCTTCTCGTTTCATCCTGCCTCCTTGTGTTGCTTCTGCCCAGGCCCCTTGCATCCATCTTGGCTGAAGGCATGGAAAAAGCCATGCTGGGAAGAGCTTGGTTTGGCGGTTTTTGTGTCTAGTTCAGGATTTTTGGGTTTAGGGGAGGAGCATGCGAAGCATCAAACACCACCTTCCCTCAATGCAGCTCCGATCCGTTGCACAAGCTAAGGTACGGCGAGCGCTTTGTCTGCGCGGTTCGACGTGGCAATTGTGTGGCCACGCAGTTCCATCCGGAGCTGCATGCCTTAAGGACGAAACGAACCCTAAAAGGGTTTAAGGTTCATATACCATATAGGGATTCATAGTATATGGGTTCAGGGCCCCTACTTTTAAGGGACATTTGGTCTTTCAGGTGCCTTGTTTGGAATGGAAGTCGGCGGGGCAACCGAGAAGTGAACTCTAGTTTGTCTGGACATTCTTAGTGCTCGTATCCTCCGTCGATTCTGCCTGCTCCTCAGATTGTTGTAGGTGCTGTTTCGGGCTGAGGGTTTCGGGTGTTGGGGGGTAGCCCTGAACCCTAAACCCTAAATGCGAGGGTTGAGCGACTGGTAAACCCTCTGTTCGGGCCTCGGACGCTTTAGCCTGTGCCACGAGAGCAGAAACCGAATGAGCCGTGCATCCGCATATCCCTAAACCCTCATGAATGATCTGGTTCATTCTTTCATCCATCTAGCTATATCCCTTAAACCACAACTTGGTATTATGACCAACGTATTTTGTTAAAAAAAATCAACAGTCTTACAATAAGATGTATATAATGTTAAGGCAGTTTTTTAAACTCTTACAATAAAACCCTGGAGGCTCTCACCCAGAAGTATAAACGAAGCCTCTGACCCTAGTGCCGAAGACGCTCCGTCCCCACCGCCTTTCGGGGGAGGCTTGGGGGTGGCCGGGAAGAAGGGAACCTAAACCCACATTCCAGGACAAGCCGAAACCCTAATCCTTATAAGCCTTAAGCTGTGAACCCTACTCAGTTCAAGGGGGAAAAGGACGGACCCTTAATGGGGACCCCTACCCCATAATGGGCTATATAATGGGTATATAAAACGTACAAGAAGGGTATATACCTAGGGGTCCTTAGCCCTACGTGTAATCCGTATCATCCCTCGTCTGCAAACCGTAATCCTTACCCCACGGCTCAAATTAGCCCGAAAGCCTTACATAGTATGGTCTTTGGGCCCAGAAGCCTTAAAGTATGAGTCCTTAGAGCCTAAGGGTTATAAGCTGTGTATGCTCCGTAAAATTCAGTCTCCTCGAAGCTCAGGAGGAGCGGAACAGCCGTTGATTTTCCGCAAGCCCTGTATCCTCAAACCCTAAACCCTAGACCCTAAACCCTAACCCCTAAACCTTATAAGCCCTTAACTGAAGCTCAGGAAGAGCGGAACAGCCGTTCATTTTCCGCAAACCCTGTATCCTCATAAACCCCCTAAGCCCTAAACCCTAAACCCTAAAGCCTAACCCCTAAACCCTAAAACCAAACCCTAAACCCAAACCCCAATCCCTAAACCCTAAACCTAAACCCCAAACCCTAAACCCTAAACCCCTAAACCTTATAAGCCCTCAACTGAAGCTCAGGAAGAGCGGAACGGTCGGGCTGAGTCTGTCCCTCGGCTGCGCTTTGCGCTTTGCGGAGCTGTAGCCTCGGGCCCAGTAGACTTCCTAGGCAGGACGGGTTTAGGGTTTAGGACTTCAAAAATGAGGGTTCAGGATTAGAGTTTGGGGTTTCTGGTCTAGGGTCTGTTATGGGGGATACTCCCCTAAGCCAAAATAGTATACACTTCCTAATATGGAAACCCTACATTCTACTATATCGGTACAAGGACCCTTTGACTTCCCAGGCAGGACAAGAGAGGACTTCAAGAATGAGGGTTCAGGATTAGTGTTAGGGGTTTCAGGTTTCGGGTTCAGGGTTGCAGGTTTCGGGTTAAGGGTTTAGGGTTGAAGGCTCAAGGATTAGGGCCTGCCTGTGTAATGTAATTGTGTTCTCACCTGTGTTTGCTGCATGTTCCTGTGCTTCTGGCCATGTACTTTTGAATATCTGAACCCCTAAACCCTAAACCGATAAATCCGTTCGTCTGTCGATGTCGGGCTTGAGGAGCTGGGTCTCACTTACTCCGGAATACATCAGCCCTATAAGTGTCGAAGGGCTTGGGGTGTAGGGCAGCGTGAGCCCCACTTGGAGGGTCGGGGGACTTAGTAAGTAGGTAGTAAGTAGACTTATAAGTACCCTAAAAGAGACCCTAATTGGGGTTCTGGTACTTATAAGTCCCTAAATTATCCGGTTACTAAGTCCCCTGACCCTCCAAGTATAGCGCGGACTTTACGACAGATACTCCAAGTAGTTTGGCTCTACGAAACCATTGGAAGCCCATGAACAGCCAACCAAAGCCTTGAGAGGTCTCTTGAGCGAAACCAAACTTTCTGAACCCGATGGGTGCATATGGGTAGTTGTCAAAATTACGGTTCCCTTTTGGGTCCCTATTATAATACCGGACCTAGTATTTAGAGGACCCAAAAAGGTACCATAATTTTGACAACTCCCCACATCTTATGATTTCCAACTGCAAGACACAACTTCCATCCAAGGGATCTACAAACCCATTCACAAGACTCGCCCCTAACCCTGAAGAGCTTTCAACTCGACCGACGCCCTAAAGCGTACATGGATAACTCTCAAAATCATGGTCCCTTTGAGGAACACGCTATATACACCCTATATAGTTTTGGAACTCAGAACGGACCCTAGTTTTGACAACCACCCGCATGAGGTTAGATCGCATTTTCGGAACCCTAAACCCTGAACCCTTTATAGAACCCTTATAGATCCCTTTAAGGACCCCCTTTAAAAGGCACCCTAAGGATCCCTAAGGTACCCCCCCCTCAGGTTAGATCGCTGGCTCAAGGGCGGCGGGCCGAGTGGCGAGGCCGCCATCGCGCCGGCGCCTTCACCGTCACCCGGGCCACCGGCCAGAAGGACGAACGAGCTTAGGGTTTCGGGTTTTAGGGTTAAGGGTTAAGGGTTTTAGGGTTTAGGGTTAAGGGATTACGGTTTCGGGTTTTAGGGTTTACTTGCCTCAAGGGTTTAGGGTTTAGGGTTTAGGGGTTTAGGGGTTTAGAATTTAGGTTTAGGGTTTAGGGTTTTAGGGTTCCCAGACACTCCAATATCTCTTTAATTTAGGAATATACCTTAAAGTATAATAGGATCCCTAATATGATTTAAGGAACATTCCTTAATTAAGATATACCTTAAAGTATAATAGGATCCCTAATATGATTCAAGGAACACTCCTTAATTAAGATATACCTTAAAGTATAATGGGATCCCTAACATGATTTAAGGAACATTCCTCAATTAAGGGATATTGGAGTCTCTGGGTTTAGGGTTGGCCAATTGTCAGTCAGGTATGTACAGGGGAACCTCAAGTTGGAACAGTTCCCAAATCCAATATTTTGTAGTTGGAGCTCGGGGTTTTGATAGCTTGGGGTGGAGAGGTTATCTTTTTAAGGGTCCACCCCTTGAGCCCTAAACCCTCAACCTTTTGCAGGATCATTGCCTGTTTGGACGTGCGGTCCAACGATGCTGGGGACCTTGTCGTTACCAAGGGCGATCAGCCACTTTGCATCATGGACATCGCACACTCCTTCCGTAGCGATGTTGCATGGTTCCGGTCCGGTGCACGGTTCGGATGCAATGGTGCTGGCGACCATGAGAATGATGGTGCTGATAGAGAGGATGATATAATCTATAGTCTCCTTAGGAATTATTTTTTGTTTTTGTTCATATAAAACCCAAGAGAATATTAAACATACCATTTTTATTATGGTTCTAAGGAGGGTATAGTACTTGTGGAGATAAGCAGGACGATGACGGCATTCATGTGCGGACAAAGCCCGAAACTTTGACCCTCGACCCACAGTGGTGTGTGCTGTGTATCTAAGTGCGCGCACGAGCACCTAATATAGGGGCTTAAATAAGTACCCATACTAGTTTGGGGGCTCCTTACTATAATTATAGTATATTGGGCCCCAAAATCCGATTCTAATCATTAAGGCCTCAACAGTAGCAAGCAGCACAGGAATGCTAGAACCGATCTCACTGTTGCAATTCCTGCAGAGCCAGAAACAAAACTGCAACTTTTAGAGCTTCTTGTCATGACTTCCTCGGATGATTCTGATATGTCCTTAAAACGATGGGCCTTAGGGGAAAAAGATCAGCTTTTTGGAGGTACCGTAGACTAAAGTCTCCCTAACTAGCTAGGTAGGCCTTTGGGACATTTTACATTTTCCCTTATTGGGCTTAGTAGGACCCTATTTACGAATATTTTTCAGAGGCGTTAAGGGGCCAACCAAACTCGCCCCAAAACATCCCAGGTACGACGTCCGGGAGCCTCGGTCCAAGTATTGGATGATGGACAAACTCCTGAAAGGTAGCTAGGGTTTAGGGTTTAGGGTTTAGTGGCTACAATTACTCCCCTTTTTAGTTCCTTGTTTTCTTGGTTTAACTAGGTTTACATTTAGGATCCTATAAGGTAGCCCCCAAAAGGACCTGGGTATAGTGCGGATGTGTCACTCCGTGTGCTCTGAGGCTTTTGTCAGTTATGGGGCTTGGGCTTTTGGGGGAGTTGACAGCTAGACCCTACTCAAAGCCCTTGCAGGATGTCGCCGGTGTCGCGTTTTCCAGCGTTCCTCGCCGTATTAACTTTGGCTGATGCCCCTTCGCTGAACCAAAACAACACCAACCCAAACCCTAAACCCTGCATAAACGAATTACGAATAGATCAAGATCTACGGTTTTGTAGGGTCCCTTCAAATTCTAGATCAGGGTGTATGAAAAGACGAACCTACACAAAAAGCAGGTCATGGTAGTTTAAAGGAAGCCTTCAACCCCAAATGCACCCCTCAACCCCATGCCCCAGAAGCGCCAAGAACGACCCCCAGCTTGAGTGCTTAGTTTAGGGTTTAGGATTTTGTGGTCAGAGATTTCAACTCTCGATAGATCTCGTATTGGGTCTCAGAGTCTGATGTTTCGGGATGAGTGCTATCTGGACCCACAGTATGCAGAATAATGGCTGTTTCTAGATAGTAACACTAAGAAGAATAAGCATAAGCATAGGCATATTAGTAACCAAACTAATGATTCTAGATGTTGGGCCATTATTTTACCTACTTTTGCCTTTACCTACTTGTACCTCAGAGTTGAGCCCTCAGGAGAAGGGGCAGGTGCGCAACCACGGCAAGCCTGTGTCCTTGGCAGAGCGATACTATCAGGCGGGTCCCCAAGAGACTCCAACACCCCTTAATTAAGGAATATACCTATAATGGATCCCAAATATGATTTAAGGTATATTCCTTTTTGGGATTATACCTTAAAGGAATATATGCTAAAAAGGAATATACCTTAATTAAGGGATATTGGAGTCTCTGGGTCGGGGAAATCCACTGGTCTACTCCCGAGCCTCCTTTTCTCAATCGAAGGGTTCGGGAGCTCAAACCGCGTAGCCGCTTAGCTTCAGGGTTTAGGCGTTAGGGTCTCGGGCTCAGGGTTATCATGTGGTGGTTCCTTGAAACAATTATGGTATGATATACCACCAAAAGCCTATTCAAAGCTTTAAGGCCCCTACATGAGTCAAAAGTTGAACTGCTCAACCCGGTAAGCCTCTGACGGGGTTCAGCTCACCTGAAATTGCCACATAGCTCCAAGGCCACGTAGAAAACGGTCGGTGACAACCCTCACAGGCTGTGCACGAACCCTTCAGCAGCCTCTAAATCTGTCACAGCTCCATACAACCTAAGCCCCAACCCCTAAACCCTAAACCCTGAAACCTTCGACCCTACACCCCTAAACCCCTAAAACCCCTAAACCCCCTAAACCCCTAAGACCCTATAAACCCGAAAGCTGCAGAAAACCTGCAGGATGGAGCCGATGAGGTCTCCTTCCTGTGCCTCGGGTTTGAGTCCTTTTAGGAAATACAGTAAAAGTTAGGGCTAGAGGGTCTAGGTTTTATTTAAGGGGTATAATCGAGAAGGTTATGGATTATTTTGGTGTTGTGCGTGGGAGGCCAAAATGGTTGTAGGATATGCGCTGTTTGGTTTGGGGCTTAGGGTTGTGTTTCTTGGTCTTAATACCGGCTGTATGGTTTCTGTCTGTCATGTGTTGTGTAAGGTTTGCCGGTTGAGGCTTTGAAGTTGAGAGGTTCGCAGGTTCGGGAATCCGGGTGTCGGGATGTTGACTTTCATTGTTGAGGTTTGGACAGTTATGAACTCAACCTGCCTGGTAAAGGGGAATCCAAGGGTAAAAGGAGGGACCCTTGATAAGGACCCCTAGGTATATACCCTTAATATAGCTATTATATACCCGTTATATAGCCCATTATAGGGTAGGGGTCCCCATTAAGGGTCCCTCCTTTTCCCCTTTGAGTAAAGGGGAACCCACCCACCCCTCACCCCTCCCCAGGCGAGCACCTAGTCAGGTAGGAAGCGCCTTGCATGTTAGAACCCCGCTCGAAGTGGGATTACCCATAGGCCCCAAAGTAGTTCCTTTTGGGGATTACCTTATAGGAAACTATATATGAACCCCAAAAGGAACTACTATGGGACCTTAGGATAGTTGTATGAGCACGGACGGAGACAAAGACATGCGCACGAGTAGAGAATGTTTGATCCAATCAGTTTGCGGGGGCAGGCGCCACAGCAAGTGACATTTAGGGGTTTAGGGTTTAGGGTTTAGGTTTCGCCAAGCGTTTCCTCTTTCCTTCATAAGCATTGAGCATTCCCATCCTGGCACTGTAAGTAGCGAACACCTTGTAATGGAGAAGCTAGAGAAGCTCGGAAATCCAAGAGCTGTACGGTACAGTGCTCCGAAACCCTATCCCAGGAATATCACCGCGTTCAGGGATATGGTGCTGGAAGACCAACCGATGCTGGAGGTTCTGAAGAGCGCAGCAGAGTCTTGGCCCTTTCTACAGGATCAGGGTTTCAAGCCCTGAATCCCACGCCCAAGCTCGGCAGCCCAGGATTTTGAGCTTTGTGCTCTTGACTTCCCGGGTCTAGGGGGAGAAGCAAGGTCAAGGGTCTTTTTGAAACAACGAAACCACAACAATGGAGGGTTTGGGTGGGACTAAGTGTATTGTTGTGTGAGCCCCTCCGCCTCAAACCTCACACCGTCAAACCGAACCCCTTCACCAAACGTCAATTCCTAAACCCGTAAACCCCGAACCCCAAAACCCTACATACCCCAACAAACGCAGGTCTACAATCCAGCACTCAGCACTCCAAACCCATGCTCCAGCCGGAATCCCATCGTTTAGATCTCTCCTAAACCATTAATTGACCCCAAACCCTGACCCGGCAACCTAAGCCCAGACGCTGAACTCTATCGTTTATCCAAGGGTAAAAGGAAGGACCCTTAATAAGGACCCCTAGGCATATACCCTTAATATAGCTATGATATACCCAGTATATAGCCCATTGTAGGGGAGGGGTCCCCAAAAAGGGTCCCTCCTTTTAATCTCCCGCACTCCGCGTCTGACACCTCGTGCCACCGAGGAACGGGTCTTCGTGCCCTTGACTGTGGGTGGCGGAATCCGTTCGTACACCGATGAGAAAGGTTCTTGGGCTGTCAACTACAGAGTAAAGTTTAGTCTTGGAGCCGGTGTAAGAGGATGCTGGTTCCTACATGCATGCATGCATGTATGCATGCGTACATGCATACCCGCATGCATGCATCCATGCATCCACGCATACACACATACATACATACATACATACATACACACTTACACACACACACACACTTACACACACACACACGTACATACATACATATATACATACATACATACATACATACATGCATACATGCATACATACTTACATATGCACACACATACTTACATACACAAACACATACTTACATACACACACACACACGCATACAGAAGTTTTGCATAGATACATAGGTATAGATGCACGCATAGGTAGATATGTGTTTATTTATATATATATATATATAATATCATGTATATTCTGGTAGAATCAAGAACCTCCATAAGAGACAGGAGCTTCTTAATCAGGAGCCCGCAGTAAACAAGGTGGTTTCTTCGTCCTGGCGGACTAAGTCGCCTTCCTTGTTTAGGGTTTAAGGGGTTTAGGGTTTAGGGTTTAGGGTTACTAAGCCAACCCTAAACCCTAAACCCTAAACCCTAAACCCTAAACCCTAAACTAAGCTGGGCTTTGGGGCACCATACTTTAATACGTTTTTGGGGACCTATTACTCAAAGGGACCCATCATGGAATAAAAGTCTACATTTTTTCTGTCTGGTTACTTCAAAGCCCAGCAAGAGCCCAGTGTTCAACTGTGGTGTTTAGGGCTTTCAGGGTCTGTCAGGCGTCTGGGAATTTTGGCATTTCGGCTTCAGGGTGTCGGACGTTTAAGGTTTGGGGTTTAGGGTTTAGGGTTTAGGGTTTAGGGTTCAGGGTTTAGGGTTTAGGGTTTAGGGTTTAGGGTTTGGGAGTATTGGAATTTTCGGGTCTAGTGTTTGCGGTCTGACGGCTTTGGGAGTTTAGAGTATTGGGGTTTCAAGCTTTGGGTGTTTAGTTCGGGCTTTCCGGCTTGTATGTGGCACGTGGAAGAGTAGTAATCGGTTGTGGAGCAGCATTCATAGACCACAGTCCCTGAAAGTCCTGGGTATCGGCCGCGATACCCTAAAAGCCTAAGCCCTATGGCCCTAATTACGGTTGATGATTTGAATCCTGCATTACCTTAAGGGCCCTAAACTATGGGATTTATGGTACATCCTTTACTATGGGTAGTGCAGGGTTTAGATCATCAACCGTGTAGCCCTTCTCCAGGCAAGAGCTACTCTGCTTTGGAAGTTGCCGACGTCTACTTCCGCGCTGGAGCAGACAAGATCTCGATCGGCTCCGACGCCGTGGACGTGGCGCGGGCGTGCCTTGCCTATTGGGGTTCCCGAGGGGGTGATGTGTTGGAGGTTTACCTATACTCTCCATTGTAGTTCCACTTTATCTAGATAAGGATATAATAGAGCTGTGAGGAAAGTTTCGTGGTCGGACCCCATTTCTGGTTATGATGGATATCTGCATGTTCTCGTGTCAGTTTGCACAATTATAACTGGACTTTCAACCTTTTGGTTAACCAGTTTTATGGTTAGGATCCTATAATATAGATTTGGGTTAACAAAAAGGAACTACAATGGAGACGATAGGTAGGGTTGATGTGTCAGCTAAACTTGCAGTCCCATGGACCCTACGAATCCCTCAACTATACCTGGACCCTAAAGGACCTGCGTTATTTAGGCCATTTCCTTACAAAGGTCCTTACAAAGGTAGGTGGTTCAGGGTCCAGGTAGAAACTGTAAACCCCTAACTTGCCTACAGCCCAAGCATAAGCTGTAGGCTCAGGCGCGTGGGATTCATTGGAAGCCTTCAGCCAACAACTCTAATGTAACAAGGTCTCGGTGCACTGAGATCCGAGACGCTAGCACCAGTGATTTTAGGCTCTTTGAGTTTACGAGTCAGGGTTTAGGGTTTTAGGTTTCCCTAATTAGGGCTCCAGTTACCTAAGTTACCTAATGAACAGTAGGTTACTGGGGTATATAGTATATGGTTTGAGACTACTGTTTAGGTAGTGGGGGCCCTAGGGTTTTTGGGGTTTAGGATATACGGAACATGCGATATGTCAAGTTCAGCCTGAGTCTCTTGAACGCTACAGATTCCCCGCTACACAACGCTCAGAGCAGAACCCCGAAGCCCAACTGATGCAGAAGTCCCCGAACAGCCAAACTAGGACCTAGAGTAGGCCCTTATTCCCTTTTTTAGGGTTCAGGTTCCCTTATAAGCCCCTTTAAACCAAAAAGGGCACCCTTTTTGTTCCTAGGTTACTCTTGGGTCTAGGAAATCAACCAATGAATTCTGAAACCCTATGATTTGTTGAGGGTTGAGGGGCTTATAGGCTTTGGGGATTGGGGTTTACGGTTTAGGGCTTGTACGGTTTGGGTGTAGCAACATCAGTTCGGGGATGTCAGTTGTGGGTTTAGGGATGCGCCGCATCGGCTCAGGTACTATGCTGCAGGGAACAAGGGCACGGGGACGTCCTCCATCGAGCTCATCAGCACGAAGCTCCTTGCGAAAGTCTAGAGCCCCAATCAGGTAGCTTGAACATCAACACCTAAAGGGAACTCCAGAAAGTTGGAATATGGATTAATGGTAGGATCCCCTATAATTTACCTTAAAGGGGTTACGATAATGATATTCCAACTTTCTGGCTTCTACTGTACTACGTTGCCTACTGCGCATCCTCAACTTGAGACAGGAAATCAAGCAAACCTCAAACATCCGATTGCAGCACCCCATCAAACATGGAAGTGGGTAGCTCTCAAGTAGTAGGTAGCCAAACCAAGATGGACACAAACCAAGGTTAATGGTTTAAAGGTTTAGAGGGTTTGGGGTTTACGGGGTTCAGGTTTTGGGGTTTACGGGATTCAGGGTTGAGGGCTATAATAGGGTTTAGAGTTTAACGTTTAGGGGGTTTAGCGGCTTAATCCTTCTTCCGACATCCCAAACATTAGCCCTCACGGCAAAACCTTCAACCGCAAATTCCCAGCCAGAAACCCAAAGCCATGAGCTCTCAGATACGTCCCACGTATCACTCAAGGTGTGTTGCTGCAGTAAAGCATGGCCGATTCTCGCGCATAGAACACAAAGCTCACATGACTGTCTGAAGCCTCAGAAGAGTGCGGCAAGGTTTCGCTTTTCACGAATCCCATAGCGAGACTCCCTAAAGCCTACTCAAAGGCTCATGGGACTTGGTAAGTAGGGTTCTAGTTGGGGTTGTAAGGTCCCCCAGGTGAGATTATCCTAATCATAATTATAGTTGTAACCTTACTTACCCTAAGTCCTATGAAGTGGGCCCAACCCTGCCCTAAACCCTAAATTTTAAACCCTAAACCATTCCCAAGCTTCTTTTGCCAGGTACGGCAGGCAAGCCGTCGTCGTCAGTGTGGATCCGCGCCATGGCTGCACAAAAGGTCAGGGTTTATGGGGTTTAGGGCTCCTTTCGAAAACGAGGTATCTCTTGTGGTGTATCATGTACTTGCATGAGGTTCGATTGAGCGGCTGTGCTGCGGAGGGTGTCTACGGTGCTTCGAGTTTAGAGGATCTCTGCAGGGCAGAGGTTGTCTCATGCGCGGTCATGTACTTTACGGGTCTCAGTGGGATGGGTGTCGTCACCTCTGATTCTCGGAGCTACGTTGAGTTGATGGTTTGCGGCCTAAAGCTTTCTTGATCGCACTCCTACAACTCCGAACCCTCAAACCTTTAAGCCCCAAAGCCTATCCCCGAGTTGTGAACCCAATACTCTACTCTAACCCTAAACCCTACTTCCTGATTCAGAACAACTCCCCATGTTTGGAAAAGGAATTGTTGATAAGGATCCCTGCTGTACTATGAGGAATATTCCTTGATGCGATACCCAGCCCTAAAGAACAAAGCCTAAACAACAAAACGCCCTAAGCCTCATCTGTCAAGCATGAAGCCTTAGAGGCTTCAACTCCCAAAGTGCCGGGTCTATTCCACAGCCCCTTAAAAATCTATATAGAATCCAAAACGCGTAAACCTTAAAGACCCTAAACCTGAACCCAAAGCCCTCCACTCCACGCCCACCTAAGTCCTACCTGTAGTCTGCATTGTAGTTCCTTGTTTTGGTAAACCTGTTTTATGGTTAGGATCCTTTAATCTAGATTTTGGTTAACCACAAAAAGGAACTACAATGGAGACATATAGGTATAGACCGGCCCAAAACCCTACAGGGAACTCCAGAAAGTTGGAATATGGTTTCAGGGTAGGATACCCTATAATTTACCATAGAAGGGTTAGGATAATCATATTCCAACTTTCTGGCTTTTACCTTAAGCCTTGAAGACTCTAAGCCGCGCAGCTCCCAGGCGCCGGGTCTACACCGCGGACCCTGGGTCCTCGGGTCACCACTGCGTTGAGGCAACGGGCTTAGGGTTTGGGTTTTGGAGTTCAGGGTTTAGGGTTTGGGGGTCGTCGGATCTGACAGAGGAGCTTTCTAGCGACTTTTGGGGGGGTTAGGCTCCTTTGGTTCAGGAATTCTTTTGGGGTTTAGAAGCACAACTACAACTGCTCCGACCTTCAAGGAGGTCTGGGAATCTGGGGGGGGCGTTCGAAAAGGGATTGTCAGGGAGTTGGCGCTCAAGGTTTATGTGAGTCTTGGGTCCTTCTCAGTTCTAGGTTTCGGGGTGTGCGTGTGTATATATATATATACACATGTGTATCTCTCTCTCTATATATATATGCATACGAATGTAAGATTTGGTGTTTAGGGTTGGGATGGAGCGGAAGATGCATCCTCATGACAGGGTCGCAGATGCAATGAAGCTCCTGATGTACATATGCTTGCTATGTGCAGTAGATGATGCTCGACATCCATGTTGGACCCGCGGACTGAGGCCAAGTGCGGGAAACCTGGTTGCTTGTTGGGGTCCTATAACCAACCCTTGCAAAGCCAAAGACAGCCATGTGAAAAAGCCTTGCACGGCACCTCAATTACCCTGCACGGCACCTTAATTTGAAAGAGTAGCACCTTTCCAGCGTCATATGCTAGAACTGCTATAACTATACTACTGGTGCAACATAGCCCAAAACCTTACTACTAGTACTTGTGCAAAATACCCAAAAGCCCTGGTTCTCGTTGTTAACCCGAAGCGGGACTTGAATGTCCGAGTCGCTTTTTCGAAATCTGCAAGGTGGGCCAAGGCCCGAAATCCACGCCGCTGGGTCCCAACGGCGAGAAGTTCGCCTGGCCCCTTAGCATCATTTTCGCAAGCCCTGTTGAAACTTGGAGTTGGTCTACTGTTATTGTTATTGTAACCATTATTACTGTCACTACTATTGCTATTGCTATTGCTATTGCTATGGCTATGACTATGACTATGACTATGACTATGACTATTACTATTACTCTTACTCTTACTCTTACTCTTACTATTACTATTACTATTACTATTGCTATTACTATTGCAATTACTATTACTATTACTATTACTATTACTATTACTATTACTAGTATTATTACTATTATTATTATTATTACTAGTATTTCTACTATGAATATCACAGAGGGATGGCTGTTCGGACAGGTTTCTTGAGGGTTTTGAGTGTTGGAGACATGCAAGGAAGTCATAGGGCCCCCCATTTCAGCAAACCAAAAACCATCGAAGCCCCCCCCTCTGCTGCTTCCTGGACCTGCTGTTGCTTAGGTACTGCTGCACCGTCAAGGGCGGCCGTGAGGACAGCGAGATGGACGTCGTGCAGCTCGCGCAGGCCACGGGGTTATGGATGTTTGTTCTGCTCCCAGCATAACACGCCTAAACCCTGAATCTTACACCCCCTCAGCCCTAAGCCCCAAACCTTCACTTCGACAAGAGGGGACAACCTGGCTGAACTTGCTGCTGATTGGCAGATGCTTTAGCTGGGGTTCAGGGGTGTAGCGTCTAGCATTTAGTGTTCAGGGTTTCGGGTTTAGGGTTTAGGAAGAGTTTAGGAGTTTAGGTGTAAAAGGTAGCATATGTCCGACCGAACGCTAAACCCAAAGCCGCAAGTCTTCAACAAGATCTCACACGCTGAAGCCTAATCCCGAACCCTAAACTTCAATCCACAAACCAGACCCCTTATGGGTCCCTCCTGTCAGAACCCTGAAAATAACACCAACGCACAACAGCCACGACGCCGCGCAGAGGCTGTTGAGGCGTTGGGTGCAGGCGAGCTGCTCCTGCTCCTTGGCCACTGTGACAGGGGTTTACGGTCTAGGTTTAATTTATTAGTGCTACTATTCTTGGGTTCGTGGCTTTTGAAAAGAGACTCTAGTGTTTTTTACAGCCCTTTTTCTGTAGGGTGTAGCGCCTTAAGGCATTGAAGGTGGATGATGTAATATAGGGGCCTTAATAATTAGAATAGGGTATGGGGGGTATATTGGGATATAATTCTACTGAATCCCCAAAAAACCCCTGTTTTAATTATTCAGACCCTTATAGTAGAAGCCAAAAAGTTGGAACATGAGACTCCTCATGCCCGAAAGGTAAAGTATAAGGGATCCTAGCACTAATCCTCCTAAAGCCATGTTCCAACTTTCTGGCTTCTACTGTACATTACCTGGAAACCCTCGGAGCCTGCAGGAACTGCATCGACCGGGATGGCCAGGGCAACGGATACGAGCTGGAACTCGTGCGACAGGCAGAGCCCCACGCAAGCTAAAAGCCTCACATGGGTTGGCTTAGTTTAGAGTTATAGAGTTTAGGGGGGCCATTTCGGGTTTAGGGTTTAGGGTTTGGAAAGCGGGGAGCTTGAAATGTCAGTGAAAGCAAAGTACAGAGGTGAAGATTTGTGACTTGCAGCTTCGGAGGGCTTAGCTAGTAGCTTCCTGGCTCACTACGGTTTAGAGGTGCAGGGTTTAGGGTTTCGGGTTTAGGGTTTCGGGTTTTGGAGACTCTAGAGATGACTCTCTCACCCTCCCGGTGCACTGGGGCCGCATCTTAGGCTTAGACTCCAGAGATGGCCCCCCTCCCCCCATCGGGGTGGTGCAAGGTCAAGGGCTGTTGCACGCTGCCTGTCATCGCGTCGAGCGGCGCCGGAGGCCCTCAGCACTTCGAGGCGACGGGGGGGAAATCTTTGCTTGATGGTTGCACTGGAAACGTGAAGAAACCTTGAGCCCTGAACTGAACCATGGTTTAGGATTTAGGGCTGAGGGTTTTGGGTTTATAGGGTTTAGGGGGCCTGAACCCTTGACCCTGAAATCCTAAACAAGAAACTGTGAACCCTCAAGCAGTCAGAGCGTTTTTTCGGCTATCTTTAACAGGCTGTTATGGGATTTCGGTTTGCTTTTGCAAGAGGTCTTCAGGGGGCATCAACTAGGCTACTAGTGTCAGATTCGGTTCTAGAGTCTAGCCCTACACGCTCTATAACCCCTAAAGCTTAGACCCCCGACCCTAAACCCTGAGATACTTTCCAAAGGATCGTTGCACTTTCAAAGGCCTGAAACACGGCAGGACGCCCTTGGCCCAAGTGGTGGCGCCGATGCCGCCTTGGCGGCAGGGATCTTCCACCGGGAAGAGGCGGGCAACGGGCGGGAATCGGGACTTTGGCGGTTGTGCGGGTTCAGGGTTTAGGCTTTCCGACTTAAGGATTCAGGGTTAGTGGTGTAGCGTGTTTGGTGGCAGGAATTATGTTCATTGTGGATAACTAAGTTGTCAGGTGTCAGGTATTGCACCGGCAGCAGCAGCAGCAGCAGTGGCTGCAGCAGCAAGAACAAGAGCACCACCGTTGAGTGCACATGAAAGCACAATGGACCAAGTAGGGGGGGGGGGCAAAAGCAAAGATCGTCTATCCTTAAATGCTAAATCCTAAACCTTAGAAGGGGCCCCACCCTGTAATAGTGACTATAAGGATGATATTCGGGCCCTATTGTATTCCTATTATACCACTATTACAGGGTGGGGGCCCCTTCGAACCTAAACCCCAAACGCTAAACCTTGTCCCCTAAGCCCTAAACCCGATCCCTGGAGCCCCACACCCCTCAGTCCTGGGAAGGTGCCTATCCAGAAGGTCAAAGGCTACCTGAGCACGACCTCCATACCGGTGAGAGTATAGCCTTCTCATTTTAGGGCTTTAGGGTTTTAGGGTATAGGGTTTATAAGGTTTACATAACATAGCGACGTAATATAGGGGCCTATATAAACAATTAGCAATAATGTGGTGGGGGGGGGGGGGGGGTTGCTCAATACGCCCTCAATACGCCCTACAGTAGCCTTATTATTTTGCATGTTATGCGGTTTACAGTTTACAGGTTAGGGGTGGGGAGAGGCATCAAGCTAGAGTGTGATCCTAAACCCCTTACCCTAAACCCTAAACTCTAAAGTTAAGGAAGGGTTGGTTGTGTTGGATAAGCTGCTTTGTGCAGAGGTTTCACTCCAAGTCCTCGGAAAGCTTGGCATTTCTCCGCGGTGCGTTGTGCGCCGCTTGCAAACGTGTCTCCGCGGTGCGTTGTGTGCCGCATGCAAACGTCTGCAAATGTCTCTGGGCCGAGCCCAGAGCAGGTTTCATAGCTTGTCAGAAGCTTGGAATATTCGTAAAAGAAGCTGGTCGTGAGCATAAATTAATATTTCACGGAGTGGTGTAAGAATGAATACTAAAAAGAAAAAGAAGAAGTTGACCAGCCAGCAGGAAAGTTAGCAGCCCCTTCTTGAATCCTACACAGATCGTGTGTCAAGCCCCATATTGTAGGACGAAGAGGCCTTACTCCAAGCTCCCGCCAGTAGCACCGCTAAGCCTGCAACCCTAAACCCTAAACCCTCGTCGAATCCGAAAGTTCCGAGACAGAAAGCTGAGAGCACGCGGCTGTACAGACTGAAGCAAGCTCCGAGGTTTGCATCCTTGGGCCCCTTTACCCTGAATAACCTACCTTTTTAAGGGTTTATGTAAGGAAATCCTAATAAAGAGCCCTAAAAAGGTGCGCTATTCAGGGTTAAGGTAGAGTGTAGGGTTTAGGGTTCACTGCTTCAGGCCATTTAGGTTTGAGGTTTCCGCATAAGCCAATGTGAACACCGCTGTTCTCAGGGCTCTCATTAGCCGTACGGCTGATGATATAAATCCTGCATTACCCATAATAAGGACTATGCAATGATTCCCTGGGTTTAGGGTCCTTAAGGTAATGCAGGATTTATATCATCACCCTAAACCCTAAACCCTAAACCCTATAGATCCCTTTAAAGGTACCCTTATAGATCCCTTTTAAAGGAACCCCCCAGGATGTAGCACCCTAAACCCTAAACCCTATAGATCCCCTTAAAGGTACCCTTATATAGATCCCTTTTAAAGGAACCCCCCCTAGGATTTCTATCAACCGTAGCAAGCCCGTTAACCCTCAGCCTGGCATTTTCAGACATCCCACGCCCCCCGACCCCTGAACTACTCTACCCTGAACCCTAAATCTTAAACCCTGTAAACATCTGTAAACCCTATAAGCCCTAAACTCCCCCTAAGGGTCCTAGGTACTGTTATGGGGATTACCTCCCCAAATCATAATAGTAATTCCTAATATAGAAACCCTACATTCTGCTATATAGTTACTTAGGCCGCTTGAAAGGGATACCAGCGTGGGTCCAAGGAGCAGCTCTCTTGGATGGGGCTACGGCTTCTAGGCGCCCGGCGGGTTCCCGATTTAGGTTTGCTTTAGGGGTTCTGGGAATGAGGGTTGAGGGTTTAGGTTTAGGGTTAGTGTGGGGGTTTCAACACTGCCAAGGTGGCGATCCAAGGCAGGAGCATCCAGCAAGCAGCTGAGACATTTGCAGAGTTCAGGCTCGAGAAGGACCGATGTAGTCAGGAAGATGGACAACTTGTCTCTTCAAGGCATCCTTCCTTGGAGCCTTCACATGGCTTGTCGGGGGTGTCTCCATATCCTGGGTGTTCTGCATGGTGCCAGTTAGAGGCAGGGCAAGTATGGCTGTTATAGACATTTGGGCATCTCAAACTTTCCAAACTTTCAAAAACCCCAACCCTTGTCCAATCGAAGCCGCCTCAAATTGTGAAGGGTTGGGGGGCCCCTGCCCAGTTGATCGTGAGGGGTTGGGAGGGGCGCCCCCAACGCTTGTGCAGCTGCAGGCCGCCTGAAGTCCTGAAGGGTTGGGGGCGCAAATCCTCGTCCAGTTGGACCCCAAAGCTTGAAGAAAATGATGCAACCCCCGCCATGAGAGGCCAAAATCCAGTGGTTTAGGATTATACAGTTATAAAATATATTGTCTACCCAGAGAGCCCAATACCCCTTAATTAAGGAATATAGCTCAAATCATAATATGAAGCCCGATATAATTTATGCCATATTCCTTCATTAAGGGGTATTGGGCTCTCTGGGTAGCTCGGCGATGCTAGCTTGGAGACCTCTCAGGACTGTGCTCGCTTGCAGCTCTAGCAGAGCCTGCTTGGTCTCACTGAGCGCTCGACTGCGCCCGCCTACCCCAACAGAAGTGGGAGGGGTGGCGGGCGGGTTTAGGGTGGAGGTTTGGGTTTTGGAGTTCCAGGTCATTTTAGGTTTGGGTTTAATTTAGAGTTTAGAATTTAGAGGCTTTAGGTCTATACCCAGCCATAGCCCACTGTGTTGTAGGGTTTGCGGCTACACTAATCCCTGCAGGGCTTGAGGCTCTAATTTGGGACGTAGGCTTGTAGATCCCAGAGCACAAGACCGAGTTTTGCCTGCTCATTAGGTTTCGAGCGTAGCATCTGGGAACCGTAGCCGTGAATGTGCTTATTGCTTCTTTGCACGCTGCCTGTCGCTGGCCGCGGAAAGTTGTAGAAAACAGAGCGCGCCCCAGAGGCCATGTTCGAAACCCTGGATCCGAGCACCCTGCGTCCTGAGACCCTCGACCCTGAAACGTTATTCTCGACCCTAAACCCTGAACTTTGAAGCCAGAAGCTCTGCGTACTCAGGGTTCCCCCTGTTTCACATATTTGTTTGTGAGTAATGTAATAGGTGTCGGAACGATGAATGATGATGCTCCTCTTTATGGTTCCTACCCGAATATAGAATAATTTTACACCGAAACGCAATGCCCTATTCGAAGTATTGAAATGTTATCGCTTTATGTTCCCTATGTCAAGAAAGCATGATATCCCGCCAAAACCCCATGGTTCTAATTCTTGATGCGCTTGTACGTGGACGGGAAAGGAAGCAGAACAGAAAAGCGCAGTCCTGGATCCCCAAGTTCTGGGATTTCTCAACTTCTTGGTATCAAAATGTCGCTGTTGCCGCTAAACCGTTAAGCCTTAACATCTGAAACCCCAAACCAAGTCCCCCGAACATCGTCGATTTTTACTTCCTCCCCTAAACGTGCGAGTCATGTACTATTGACCTGCCTTGTTTTGCATTACTACTATGGCTATTCTAAGCTTGACGAAGCCCCTAGAGTCAAAATGAGAGTCGGATGAACCATGTGTTAAGGCCTGCCCAACCGAAGCTTCAACGCAGTAAGCACAAACCTTGCTTTTCAGCACAAAGTATAACCTACGAGCACATATTCTAATAATATAACAACAAGATACGATAATTGGTATATTCTGACAAATCAAAGCGTCCGAGACCTTGCAATCTTAGACGACTATACCATATTTACTTTATAACCCGGAATTCCGAGGGCTCACGAGCACTCCCCGCGCACCGCAAAATCCACTACAGAAGGGATGCAGGATTTTAAGATCCTACACAAAACAGAGCCCAGAATCGGAAGCCTTCAGTCTAAACACCAAACCTTACATCCAAAACTCTTAACCCGCCTTCAAAAACCTCTGCAATCCTAGACGAATGCCTGCGTTAAAGATATATAAAGATATTTCGGAGAGTGGACAAGCGGCCGAATCTAAGAATCTAAGGCTCGGGCCAGTGCAACGGGGCTCCCTACGGCCCGGCAAATGCAGCGCAGAGGTGTCTTCTGGGGTCTTCGTTTTTGGGAATTTAGGAGGCTTAGGGTTTAGGGGATTGAGTTTAGGGAGAGGTTAGGGTTTAGACTTGAGGGTTTAGGGTTTAGGGATTTATATAGCAAAGCCCAGCATGTTTTTTAAGGGTTTAGAGGGTTTAGAGCTGAGGATGTTGGGGTTGCGACGTAGGCTCTCGGATCTCGTGCTTGGAGCGTCGAGTCTGCTTCGGAGAACTTGGGAACATACGCTTTGCTAGGGGTTTTATGACTTTAGGGTCCTGA